>JAJOZX010000168.1:0-235000 GCA_023014485.1 Bathynomus jamesi | reverse complement strand
ATACACGGGTGCCCTGTTTTCATTATTTCCCAATTGAAATGAATATATCATTGAAGCATAACATATGCCAACACTGTAGAATGTGCTCGTTTGGCAACCTCGTTGTCTGGCGCCATCTTGAGTACATCGTAAATCCCTTTAGCTCAGTTCTAGAGTGACGCTTGTTGTGGTGACACGTTATTTCACATTTTGACATAGTGCTTTTGTAGTGTTTCCTCGTAATTTGCACCTGTGGTTAGTTCATGACATATAGAGTGTAGTGCGTGTTAAAGCGTAATCTTGCGATCAGTTTCTCATTGACGTTATAAGCAAAATGCCACGTAAATGCGTTAATGACTCAAATAACTTTTGCTATATTTGCGGCAAAGTAACATTAAAATCGCAAAAGAAGACGTTAACACCTGCCATCAAGAAAGCGTACCACCTTTATTTTAAGTGCAAATTAGGAGATCAGGACAAAACGTGGGCGCCGCATATATGCTGCATTACATGTGCAACTACTTTACTTGAGTGGTACAATGGGAAACCGAGGTCAATGGGCTTCGGCATCCCTGTCGTGTGGAGGGAACAAAGTAACCACGTGGATGACTGTTTATTCTGCATGGTTCCGCCATTACGTGGAATTAGTAAGAAGAAAAAATGGACCCACAAGTATCCTAATGTTCCATCCGCCATTCGACCTGTGCCCCATAACGAAGACATACCTGTGCCCAATCCTCCTACCTCCTCAGACACCCTCGATTTGGATGACGAAGAGCATCCTGTAACGAGTACAGATGAAGACATTGCACATCCCACAACATCACAAGATACCGACTTTGTGCCCAGTGAACTGTCTACAGAACCGCATAAAATCACCCAACACGAACTGAATGACCTCATCAGAGATTTGGACTTACCGAAGTCTAAGGCAGAATTGCTCGCCTCACGCCTTCAACAGTGGCATCTTCTTCATGATGATGTCCAAATATCCATGTACCGCACTAGGCAATCTACGTTGGAGACTTTCTTCATCAAACATGGTGACTTCGTGGTGTGTACAGATGTTGTTGGTTTAATGAATGCTCTAAATATAACATACAGAGATGACGAATGGAGGTTGTTCATTGATGCCTCTAAGCTAAGCCTTAAGGCTGTACTACTTCATAACAAAAACGAAAAAGCTGCCATTCCAATTGGATATTCTGTCCACATGAAGGAGACATATGAAAATATGCTATATCTGCTTCACCACATAAACTACAACGCTCACAAATGGAGCATATGTGGTGATTTGAAAGTGGTCGACATGTTACTTGGTCTCCAGCAGGGTTACACGAAGTACTGCTGCTTCCTTTGCGAGTCGGACAGCCGTGCTAGGTCACAGCATTATGAAAGGAAGGAATGGCCTCTAAGAGAACGTTTAGTGCCAGGTGTGAAAAACGTTTCGTGCGAGCCATTAGTAGAGCCAAGCAAAATACTTCTACCACCGTTACATATTAAGTTAGGGCTTATGAAAAATTTTGTGAAGGCACTCAATAAGGATGGAAAGGCATTTAAGTATCTTTTCCAGAAGTTCCCTCTACTCAGTGAGGCAAAAATCAAGGAAGGCATATTTGTTGGTCCTCATATACGAAATCTGATGAAAGATGAACATTTCGAGACACTTTTGGAGGGCGCAGAAAAAAAAGCTTGGGTCTCGTTCAAGTCAGTGTCGCAAAATTTCCTTGGAAACAACAGAGCTCCAAATGCAGATGAATTGGTGGATAATATGTTGAAGGCGTACCAAAGAATGGGATGTAACATGTCTCTAAAAATTCATTTCCTCCATTCCCATTTCGACTTTTTCCCGGCAAACCTTGGTGAAGTAAGTGACGAACATGGGGAACGTTTTCATCAGCAGATTTCAGCTCTTGAGAAACGTTACCAGGGCAAGTGGAATTCATCTATGCTGGCTGATTTCTGCTGGTCAGTAATAAGAGACACTACACAGTCAGAGTACAAGAGACAGGCCAAGAGGAAACGACATTGAAGTGAGTGTGCTCCTTAAAATACATATATGTTGTGGGATAAATTTTTACCAGTACTTACACAATAATTACCATGATATCTTAAAAACGCGAACTAATTAAACAATTTCACTATCATTTTCAAATTCAGCATGTAAAAATACATAAGAATCGGCTACTTTCATTAAAGATACAAAAAATTCCTTAAAATTTGTTGACCAGTGTAATCTTATCATTTTTGTAATTTTCATAGTCCTTCAAATTTTATAATTGTTAATGTTTAGATTTTATTATGATATCATTTTTAATTTTAAGCTTTTATAATTCTATAATTTTCAAACTTTCATCTTTATAGTCTCAAATGTTCCACGCGATGATTCCTCATTTCACGAAGGTCAAGCTTATCGCCCCTCCTCTCGAGTTGGCCTGCTGAAGTAGTGAGGTGGTTTCTTGTACTCTCCACCTCACATAGCCAGGTACGCCCGGCTCATCAGGGCTAATCTTCTTTTGAAGATGTCCACTGCAACACCACTCGTGTTCCTTAGGTCTCTGGGCAGCTGATTAAACAGTTTTGGTCCTCTCACAACAAAACCATTTTCTTTCAGGGTTAAGGATATTTCCTCTCTAGCCTTTAATTTGAGGAGTTACAGGGTTCTAAGTAAGATTAGGGACTAGTTTCTCCATTATTTTCGAAGTGTAAATAATGGTGTATCTCTCTCTCCTCCTTTCCAGTGAATATAGGTTTAATTCGCGTAACCTTTCCCAGTAGTTTGGTTCTTTGCACCCTTTGATCTTGGCTGTGAAGCTTCTCTGGATCCCTTCTAGTTGACTACTGTTTTTTTTTATATGGGGATGTTAGGACCAAGCAGTATTCCAATTTGGGTATGACCAGTGTTTTCAGTAGAGGAATCATTATATTCCTATCCCTTCGTTTAAAGGTTCTCAGTATCTGCCTAGTTATTCTCTTTCTTCTGTTTACTGCAATCTTATTTTGTGTTTCAAATTTCGCATTATCAGTTATTACAACCCCTAAATCCTTTGCTCTAGAATTTCTCTGAATTTCCTGACCATTTGGGGTATAATATTCCATGGATTTTAGGTCCTCTCTTTTTTCGTACCTTAACAGCTGAAATTTATCAGTGTTAAACTTCATATTGTTGTCTTCCTTCCGCTTGTAGATTCTGTTCATGTCTGTTTGTAGAGATCCTATATCTTCTTGGTTTCTTGTTTTTCTACTAATCTTTGTATCATCGGCAAAGGATGTTACTGTGCTGTCCTGGTAACTTCCTCATCTATGTCAATTAGCATGATTATGAAGAATAGTAGAGCTAATACTGTTCCTTGTGGTACTGAGCTGAGGACCTCTGATTCTGATGAAGATACTCCTTGTACTGTAACGACTTCTGCCGCTCACTCAGGAAATTATATATCCATTTCCCTACTTTTTCTGTTATTCCCATATATTTCAGTTTATGTATTATGATTCCATGATCACATTTGTCGAACGCTTTGGCAAAGTCTGTGTATATTGCATCATAGTTTTAATTACTTTCAAGTGCATCAATAATGTTGTTGTAGTGTTCCATTAGTTGTGAAAGGCATGATCTGCCTGACAGAAACCTATGTTGGTTATCATTGAATTTTTTCTGAGTTTCCAAACAGTCATAGATTTTCTCTCTAACTATTCTTTCAAATATTTTAGTGAGATATGTAAGCGACACTGGCCTATAGTTTCTGGCCTCGGATCGATTTCCTCCTTTATATATTGGGACTATGCTCGCGCTCTTCAGGATGCCCGGTATTTCTCCCGTGTCTAGTGATCGTCTCCATATCCAATATAGGGGCTCAGCGATTGCATTCTTGCAGTTTTTGATCAGTGTGGCATTCCATTTATTCGGTCCTGCCGCTGAGTGTGCTCTTAGTTTCCCTATAGCTCGTGTAATACCATCTGTCGTAAAGTCGAAATCTCCTTGTAGTTGTTCTTCAAAGAACGCGTTTCTATCGCATATCAGTTTGCCAGGTTTTGGGATACTAAAAGATGATTCGTACTGAGCTCTTAATATTTCAGTTACTTCTGTTACATCATCAGATAAAGCACCGTTCTCGTTTTTCAGAGATCCGATAGTCGCATGGTTTCTCGACTTCCTTTTTGCAAAATTATAGAAGTACTTTGAGTTAACCTTTTTCTCTTCTCTAGCGTAATCTTCTTTTTCTGTATGCTTCTCAATTAGTTCCTGTATGACGTCATCGATACTCTGCAGTTTATCATTTAATATTTTACTGATGTTGTTATCTTTACAGTTACTTAATTTTACAGTCACTCTTTTTCTCTTTCGGAACAATGACCTCTTTTGTCTCTCGAACCTGCTTCTCTTTCCTCTTTGTTGTATTTTTGGGACATGTCTTTCCACAATTTCCACCGTCTTCTCCTCTAAAGTCATTAGCATCTCTTCCATTTATAGCTTGGAGTGAAAATTAAAAATTTCGAATTTGCTTCTTTCTGTTGTTCGTGTTCTTTCCTTTCCTGTTGCTTTTATATTGGTTGTTATTTCAATAATGTTGTGGTCCGATATTATAGTTGAGGATATTTCTACATTATCAATTAGGTTGCTGTTGTTCTTGAATACCAAATCTAGGTAGTTGTTTTTTCTTTTTTTTTTTGTTATTTCTTGCGTTAACATAAATTCATCAGCTAGAGTTAGTAGCATTTTTACCTGCTCCTGGTCTTCCCGTGTACCCCTTGTCCTGGTGTATATATACATGTTTCTTATCCTTTTATATTTCATGAATGGGAAATTAAAATCACTACAGAGAAAAATATTTGGGGTTGAAGAGTGTGTAAATAGTACGTCCTCCTTTACGTCTCACTGTTCTGTCGGCTCGGAGTATGTTATATTTGTCAATTTGTATTTCTTTTTTGTGAACACAGAACTCACAGTTTTCACAGTTCGCCCGGCAGTCCTTTAGACGAGTTTCCGTGAGGCATTCAAAATCTGCTACGGCTTCTTGCACGAGTCCTTTCAGGTATAAAACTTTGTCCGGGGAATAATTTGATTAAGGCCCTGAATGTTGGCTAGGATTATTTTTATTTTTTCTCTGTCGTTTTCGCATACAAGGAGTTCCGATCCATTTTCCAATGGTGTTGTCGGTTTCATTGCCTTTTGGTCCTCCGAGAATTTGCCTTCTGTCCGGCTCTCGGATTCCTATATTTGTCAACTGATTTTGTATTTGCTGTATAGTATTTAGCAGCTGAATTGTATGGGCTACGTCTAAAAAATTGGTACCCTTCTTTGATGCTCGTTTTTCCTGTTCACTTCACCCGTTGCATTCCTTTGAGGGTGGTGGTAACGGCATTTTTGTTCGTATTTGCACCTCCCATATCTTGCATAGGTGTTGCAAACAGTAAGATGGTGGAACTTGCACTTCTTTTCAAATTTGCAAGATCCACTTGTGTAATGTGTGTTACATAATGTGGAATATGCATAGATGCATTGCCCATCCCGATGCTGCAGTTCCCTTTTGCGTAGTATTTACATACGGCACTTTCTACTCTTCTACTTCTTGTTATCTTATTATTTTCAATGTTCTTAATTTTGGTATTATCATTATTTTTCTATGGCTCTTTATTTCCTACGTTTTTCGTTATCTTTTTATTATTTCGCTCGTTGGACAGTTTTACTGCCTCGCAACTTTTACTTATCTCTTTTCTTTCATCCATATCTTCATTCCGTATTAATTATATTGTTTATATTTTTATACGTTAATATATTGCTATTCGTTATTTTCTCCTCTCTCTCATCCACCCGAATTTTCATTGGGACATTTCCCGACTCTTGTTTCCCCATTATTTCATTCTTTTTTGTAGCACTGGAGTTTGTTTTCTCCATTTCTTTAAATACCGCGAAGGAGTTTACAGTCTGTGTACATGCGTCACACAGAAATTTGATTACCACGATCTGTTTCGCGCTCGAGAAAAGAGATATTTTCCCATCATCCTAATTCATGTAAATAAAGTCGTGTAGTTTTTGACAGAAATTGCATCTTATTGCTGCATTTTCAGTTGTTTCCAGATTACACAAATTGCAGATTAAGTGAGAATTTGGACCCATGGTCATGCTATTCATTAATTAGCGTAAAAAGAAATACACCCACAAATTATTTATTTATTTATTTATTTATTTTTCCTTTCTTTCTCTTTTCTTTCCTTTCGATGGTCACGATGGTTTTCGGACCTTTGTGTTTTATGACCTTTCCCTGCCTTGTTTCAAAATTTCTCGAATGCCAACCGTGTTACGATTTAAACATATACGTTAAACTGGTTATAATTTATGTAAACTGTATTGCACTTTCGTAATTTTACTGAATTTCACTTAAAAGGTTATATGCACGGATTCACTGATACTTTATACCTTTGGTTAGCTTCCGCCCGAATTGGTCATTCTGATGAAGGTCAAGCTTTTCACTCCACCTTAAACCAACAGTTTAACGTGGAATCCGAACCACGCCCCACCAGCAGCCCAGCGTCTTTACCACTAGGCCACCCAGGGTAGCCATTTATCTACCAACCACTTTTTGTTTTTAATTGTGTGGAAGGATGAACAGCTGGGTTTTGCTGCGGGCCGGCTCCCGTCACCAAGTCTCAAACCCGAGGCCGATGGATTCGTAGTCAGCGACGCTAACCACTACACCACCGAGGCGCTATATTTGTAGACTCAAACTACAAGAGTAAAAGTATCGAAGAGCTGACAAGCATAAAAAATATCTCGGAAACACTTGCAATTGAAATATATATTCATAACACCCAGTATTCAATTTTAGGCATTTACCGACCACCAACTGGTAACGTACCAACTTTTATTACAAATATCAATAAAATTCTCACCTCCAATTATATTGGTAAGAATTGTGTTATTGCAGGAGATATAATTACACTGTACAACAGTGGAAAAAAAACGGAAATGAAATCGTCATTTTTATGGCTAATTACAGTATATGCGTAGGTTGCGAAAATAACACTCATTTATTTGTATCACCCACCGATTTTATGAAAATGATCCTATTTCATTGTATCATTTTGAGAACCACTGGTTCTCTGAACGCATCTTTTACATTTTGTTCAGTCATGCATATGCTGTGGTGGTAGTGTTCGGCTCTGTGTTTCCACTTTGATTTTATGAAAAATTTCTTTCATTAATCATTTAAAACAAAATTGTCAGCCATATTTTATTATAAATCGGTGCTATAAATGAATATTATTGAATAACAGCTATCAAATTATGTATATTTCACCGACAACGTCTATATTGTGTGAAATTGCAAATTGATCTATCATTTTCTTATTTTACAGGTTTTTATTGATGTTATGCTACAATGCTTAGAGAGTGCAAAAATTCGCCAGAGTTTTTGTTATATTTGTGGGACATTAACGTTAAAACAGTATAAAAAGAAGTTGACTTTTCATGTGAAAAAGCTTTATGAATTATACTTCGCATGCAAAGTTGGTGATCAGGACAAGCACTGGGCACCTCATATCTGCTGTGTGAGATGTACAAGCTGGTTATCTGCATGGTTCAAAGGCACCGGTCCTGGTCTGGGATTCGGTGTCCCAATGGTATGGAGAGAGCCGCTGGACCATTCAACGGATTGCTATTTCTGCTTAACGAACATCACAGGATTGAATCTTTTATTTTTCTGAATATACGTCAAATTTGGTGTTTTTAGCACATTTTAGCATATCCTGCTCTGCATAATGTATTACACAATTATGCTATCTTAAGTAGTCAACAATGTCTATTGTCTCACATTACAGGTTGAAACAGAAAAGGGAAAAAGGCTATAGTCTACCCAAATCTTCGTTCTGCTGTGCGTCCTGTGGAACATTCTACAGATATACCCATTCCTCGTCCTCCAACTGAAATGCCGACCGATAACACAGACTCTGACAAATCGGAATCAGACGGCGAATGCTATGAAGCTCAAGTCGAGTCCAAGAAAGAACATCTCATCACGCAGCCTGAACTCAATGATTTGGTCTGTGATTTAATACTTACCAAGCAACAAAGTGAACTGCTGGCCTCACGTCTACAAGAATGGAATCTGCTGGCGGAAGACGTACGAATTACAGCATTCCGAAAGCGCTCCTTGGATTTGCAGGAATATTTCACAATGAAGAACAATTTTTGTTATTGCATTGATATACATGGTCTGTTCGATGCTCTGGGTTTGTGCTATGAACCGAATCAGTGGAGATTGTTCATTGATGCAGCTCTGTACCGTGTTAAGGGTGTACTGCTAGACAATGGGAACACAATGCCTTCTGTTCCGATCGCTCATTCAGTCGTCTTGAGAGAAACGTATGATAATGTTGCTTTTATTCTGGACTGTATAAAATAAAATGAACATGAATGGCTTATCTGCGCAGATTTGAAGGTTGTGGCTATTCTCAATGGATTGCAAACTGCTATACGAAATACATGTGTTTCCTATACAAGTGGGATAGCCGAGCAAGGTCTGAACAATACACACGCTCAGTATGGCCGCCGCGAGACAATTCCTCACCTGGATCTCACAATGTTATTCATGAACCACTAGTACGAAAGGAAAAGGTTATCTTGCCGCCACTTCACATAAAACTAGGGCTGATGAAACAATTTGCAAAGGCGTTGAAACAGGATAAGCCTGCCTTCAAATATCTAAAGGAAAAATTCCCAAAAATAAGTGATGCCAAGATTAAAGAAGGCATATTCTTCGGCCCTCAAATTCGCCAACTCATGCTAGACGAACACTTTAAAGCGGTGATGGATGAGGTTGAGTTGGCAGCCTGGCGTGCATTCAAAAACGTGTTCAGAGGTCTACTAGGAAAGACTAAATACGACAACTATGCTGCACTTGTGGATCAACTTATCAACTCATACCAACGTCTAGGATGTAGAATGTCATTGAAAATTCATTTTTTGCATTCACATCTCTCATTCTTTTCCACCAGGATATAGCCACAATGGAGAACCGATACAAAGGGAAGTGGAGTCCTGCTATGCTGGCCCATTTCTGCTGAAATTTAAAGCGTGACCAACCAGAAGCATCACACAAACGCCAGCATAAATACAGATAATGAGTTGAAAACAGTATAATACGGGAGTTTTATGTTAATTTTGTGCATATATGTTGAAGTATAGTAATAATTAAACCGTTCCATATGATAAAGCCTATCTGTTTATCAATACATATATTCTTATTTTTTGGTATGAAGATTTTAAGCAGTCATTACAGAAAAACGTGACGTGATAGAAAAAAACTATTTTCAGATTTGGCATGAGCACACTCGAAATATTAAGACTGACCGAATGTTATTCCCGTTTTTTTCTGAACCGAAAATTTGCTGTAGTGTTATTAGTCTTACAAAAGAACACTCAAATAATAACGCAAGGTTCTTTCACATCATGACTGCGAGTGGTTTTAAATTACCTATTACAAAGTCAACTAGACTTCACAATGACATTGGAAATTCGACTGATTTGGGTGCGGTCCCCGCTTGACTGCATCCCGGGTATAATTATATTAAATATCACAGATCACTTGCGACGTACACGATGCTAATCACCCATTTCTCCGCAAAGGAAACTCTGAAAGTTGAGAGATGTTACAGCTATAATAGCAAATTAAATTTCCTGAGAGAAATAATAGTTTGGGACCGGACTCGAATAACCGAAAATTACCATGACATTGTAGTAGTATGAGCGCAAAAGAGTAGAGTGCAATTACAATAGCAGTGTTGCAAATGTTGATAATTGTTGCAAAGGGAGGAGTTTGTTGCAAATGGGGGAGGAAGATGGTGCAAGGGGATATTGCAAAGAGGGGGTTGTTGAAAGGGGAGGAGATGTTGAAAAGGGGGGTTATGCAACAAGGGGAGGGGTTATTCCCCAAGTTGCAATGAAGGGGGGGAGCTTTGGGGGAAGAAGGGAGGATGACCTCACCCAAAGGGGTAACCTTAACGTAAGAGAGAGAGAGAGAAAGGAGGAGGAAGGTCTTTGGGGGAGAAGGTGGGATGTGGGAAACCCTAACCAAAGCCTTAACCTAAGGAAGAGAGAGAGCTCTTTATTCCACCGGAGTCCGTCGCATACTGAGCGTCCAGGGGCCCAGCATCTGTTATATAGAGGGTATGGAGTTGCCAGATACCACTTTTTTTATTTATATATTAAAGGCCGGATTGCCAGAGAGCACTATTTATTTATTTATATATAGGAGAGGTGTAAGAGAACACCATTTTATTTAATTTTTATATATAGATGATTTGTCATTTATTGTTTATTTATTTATTTATATAGAGTAGCTAGATACCACGAGTATATTTATTTATTTATATATAGATGAGGTGCCAGAGGCCACTATATAATTTAATTATATGGAGGGGTTACCACTTATTTATTAAAGGCAACAGCGAGGGAGACGTTTTCCTTAATTTTCACAGCAAAAGAATTAATTCAATACATTTAAGCGCAAAACGATCTCCAATATTAACAATAAAAGAAATACACTCGACTCTTTATATTAATCCATGGCTTAGCAAAAGAATAAATAAAACACCAATATTAATAATAAAAAATACACAGGCCTCTTTATATTGTACATTATTCCAATAACATATTCTATAAGAATAATATTTAATTTACCCATAATTCGAAAGATCTGAATCGCTTTCATTTACTGTAAAGCCAAACCGAAAGTGTCTATTTACTTTTTCAATCATCTCTTATATAAGATGCGGTTCTCATTTTCGTACAATTTTTTCATCCATCTTAATATTCATTCTTTTGATTTAAGAAATCTATATATACACATTTATATTAAATTTCCCATATTAAAACAGGTTTAATAATATGCAGTAGATATACAAAACCGTATATTAAATTTGTTAATAAACAATTATAAGTATTCTCATAGAATAACATTCATATTCACATTATATTAAGACGAGAAGGATCGGGCAGGTACGCGTAAGGTTCACAGGTGTTTTGCCGCAGGTTACTTTAACGGGTACATTGAAAACCGCTTGACCTATATAGCAGCGGGGACCACCCACGATCTCTCGCTCTGCTTCTCCTTACAATCATCCTTTGATTTGAGAATACTAAAAATCACAATAAACAATATAAATATTCTCATAGAATAACGTTTATTTTTTTCCACCGTATCATCCTATAAATGTCTGCCTTCAAAATCTAAAAAAAAAAATAACTTCTTAATAATTCATGTTTTTTAAATAAACACCGATAAGCCCCACAGAGAGAGAGAGAGAGAGAGAGAGAGAGAGAGAGAGAGAGAGAGAAAGAGAGAGAGAGAGAGAGAGAGAGAGAGAGAGAGAGAAAGAGAGAGAGAGAGAGAGAGAGAGAGAGAGAGAGAGAGAGAGAGAGAGAGCCTTGTTTATTCTATATGGATATAATATTCATAGCTTCAATTTTTCATAAGTATATTGGAACTAATTTACAGAGTTGGCTTATGATGGTCGTAGTCACAGCAAAATTTAAAAAATATATATAAAAAAGGAAAGAAAAGAAAAGCAAAAATATTTATAATTTCTTAAATATAAATATGAATGCGCCTCGGTGGTGTAGTGGTTAGCGTCCCTGACTACGAATCCATCGGCCCCGGTTTAGAGACCCGGTGACGGCAGCTGGCGCGCGGTAAACGATCATCCTTCCGCACAATTGGTTGGTAGATAAATAGGTACCCTGGATAGCCTAGTGATTAAGACGCTGGGCTGCTGGTGTTTTGGATTCCACGTTAAACTGTAGGTCTAAGGTGGAGTGAAAATCTTGACCTTCGTCAGAATGAATAATCCGGGCGGAAGCTACCATAGTTTAAACTCCTTCTGTATAAGCAAGGGGGGAGGGGGATGTTGCAAAAGGGGGATTTACAAAGGGGGGAGATATTGCATGAAGGGGTGGGTTCGAAAATGGGAAAGCTGAGAATAGTATGGGCGCAAATATTAATGCAAAATATTGTCGTGTCAGAGCGTACAAGTGAGCTCATCATTCACCTTGAGATGTGAACATTGAAATTAAATCTGCGGAGAGAATGAACCGATAAAGATTCCTTCATTATTCGGCCAATCAGGACGTCCAAAGCGTGGGTCCGTTATATCATGTTACGATTGGTACACAAATTTAACATAGCCCCGCCCAGTTAAATTGACAACCAAGCGGCAAACTTACGAACCCCCTATTACTCTTTTGAGGGTAGTGTTTGATGATCGTGCATATAAAAGGAAATATTTTCAGCTTGAACTCACGGCAGTTATTTTCACCAGTGAATAAACAAACACATTCCCTCCGTCATGAATCGACAACTTTACAGTTTACCGGCTTTATATTAAGATGGAGACACTGTCGCGGTATCTACAATTAATGTTTTTAAAGAAGCTGATCGGGACGGATTATTTCCCACGCAATCCGTTGATGATATTTGCAATGACGCTCCTTACGATCCGACGCAAGGGTTTGCCGTAGAAATGTAAGTATTTATGTGCCTGTAATATTATTTTTTTCGTAGCCATTTATTCGCGAACTTGTTATTTATTATAGTGTGCTTGTCATTAGGAGGAAGAGCACTGTTTCGATTATTTCATCATATATATTATATATATATATATATATATATATATATATGCAGGGTTGTAGTAAATTATTTCATCACAAAATGCTTCATTAAAATGGTAGGTATCCGCAATTATAGATTAGTTTCCAATTAATATTATGCTAAAATCTTGTTTTGATTCGTTGAATTTTTTTAACACAATCCTTTGCAAGTTTTAAATAAATTTATAAATGCCATAGTAAATGAAATGTTATTAGGCATTTTTTCTTAAAGGAGCTTCTCTGAACGGTTCGAAAATTTCTTCATATTGTAACTCTCTTCCTATATGTATACTCTGCATATGTTTTAATCAATTGGGTTTTTATCAAAAAAGATTCAGTATGAACTAATCAAATTATTCATTCTCCTTAAAGGTCCGATGAGGATTTGACTCGTGTTATACAGTCTTTTCGTTTGGAAGAAACGCATGTTGTGGACCTGAATACGGAGGTAGAAGTTTTACCGAGCAGTCAACCCAGCGATTGCCACATCAGTAACGAAATAATGTCAGTTTTTCTTTTTCTTATATTTCGAGCTTTTTTTCGGTTAAGAAGAAGACGCAATGTATTTTCATTAACTTATTAAATGAAATAAATCATGTTTTTAGTACAATAACCATCTTAAATTGGCTAGAATCCACAAACTATTATTGGATGCAATTATTCATTTTATATATATAAGAACAAAACATCATACTATACAACGAGTGCGGACAATCGGAAAACGGCTTTTTATTTGTCTGCATACCATTTCGTCGTTTCGTTGAGTGTGACACGAGTTGAATAATTTTTAAAAATTTATAAATTCCTTACCACGTGACATGTGCATCAGAAATGAAAGACAATACATCCCGCAAGTATTACTAAAATATCTTTGTAGCCGAAATGGATTTCATACAACTTCGGGGATATGCAACTGCTCGAGTAATTTTACAACAACAGGGTCACTCCAGGGCTGAGTCCAGAGTGAATCAAAATAGTACATGCGATCCCTATTTTTAAAATAGATCTCAAATTAATGAATCCCTTCACCACCAATAACATCTGTGTCCACAATAAGACTACGGCAATCTCTCGTAGATGGCAATTTCAATATTTCATTCTTCGCAAACACACCGATAAATTTGGAACGTGTGATTCGTTCACAAGTCATTACTCTCTGAAGTGTATTCGCACCCATTTTAAAAGTCAGTGAAAACGCTCCTAAATCTGTCAACTTCTATTAGGGTTTGTGATTCGAGGTATACTAGTACACTAATAGGAGCGTCTATCGGCTTGGCGAATTCCAATCTGACTGAGATGATTCCACTCTGTTGTAGACTTAAGTGTGTATTTACACTAGCAGATAAGTCAGGTGTGATGTCAAACGGATAAAGGTTAAATTGATTGCTGAATTCTTTCTGCGTTACCCCAAACCCGAGCTCATCACAAGCACCTGCAATATGGGTCAGATTACTACATGCTCTCGCGCAAAGCGGGAACACAGCGTCTGCTGAATAATCCATATCCATATCCCCGCCCAACGCAACGCCATTGACGTATAGAGTTATACTTTTAAGGCCGAAGTTCTCGAATTTAAAGGCACTCTTTCTATATTTTCCATTCACCGAAGCATGGCCCTGCATTCCAATTAATATCCTTTTAGGTAAAATTCCCAGGGCGATGTTTTCTATCTGTTTCGAAGCCAACCCTGCTGGCACCTTGTATAGTTTGATCTGTGCTCTGTTAATTGGATATTTTACTGTAGCATGTAGTAAGTTTTTCTGAATTTCTATTTGTTTAGGCGAACTTAATTTCACTCGCCGTACGCGGAGGTATGTCTCCATAATGTGAATCACAATGGGTTTTGCCCTCTTCTTGATCAGCTCCCAGATTTAAACAGATCTCAGGATTCGTGCGGGTGAGCTTTATTTTCATATCCATCCCATTCACAAGTAACTTCTGGAATGTGAAGTCTGTATGCAGGCGCCCAAAACACTCATATACCTTCTTTTTAGAATTTTTAAACTTGTCCTTCATACTACTTTCGTCTTTAACTTGTTAATAGCCCTCGGCATTTAAGAAAGTATCCTTCGATTCTTTGGAAAAGTTCAGCACATTGTCCAGATAGGCTCGTAGGTGATAGTACCCCGTTCCTGCCGATATGCTGACTGATTTAAATATACATCACACTAGATGAATATGGAGTGCAGAAAGTTTGTTTCAGGGTATACAGCATATTTGTCATCACAGCCCATTCCATCAGAATGGGCTATACGCAGTTTAGCGTACATGTGCACACAGTTTGGGTCCAAAAAGTAAGGGCCTGAGCTGGGTATCACGAATTCTATAGGAGCACTCGGGGAACTAACTGTGTTTAACGGGTTAATCATAATAAAGTCGCTGTACTCGATAGAAACTTGAGTTGGGGGCATGTCAAAGAGGGACAGCTCCGATTTACAACATTGTAAACTACACGGATGGATGAAGCAGTTACAAATAGTGCCACCTCTCTCGAGAAGTAGTAAACAGTCTATGATTCATGAGATCAATGTCCTTAGCTTATATCAGTCAAAAAAGTGTTTTTTTAGAGCTTCTTTAGGTTTAGCCCCAGCCAATCTTCTGCCGTGTTAAGACCTGATTGTAGCGCTTTCCTCCCGAGGTATCTGGCTCCCTCTTCAGCAAGGGCACAGCTGTACGTAGTATGGTTGAAAAAAATGGATCCAAGTCCACTACTACGCTGGTATCTCACACCTCGATCGACTGTGAAAGGCTTTCTGTCCATTATAACTCAGTGCGTCGAAAGTGCAACTTCACTGTTAAGCTCCCATCACCGAATGGGAACTTTTTTCCCTTAATCGTTCTTATTTATATTGAGATGTTGGTTATTAGATTAATCGCGACATTCACATAATGGGTCCTGTCATATGTAATACTCATGCTCTTCCCTCTATGGTTGGGAATATGTGCAATGCGCAGAAGGCGTGCCTGGGTATCCCCAACAAAATGGTGCTCCGCTATATTGCTGTAAATATAGCACATGTCTGGGGGTGTATATCCATCACTCAATTTCTCGAATTTCATCCGATACATTAGGCTGGATAAGTCATGTTTTACCTCGTGGAAGGTATCTCTTTGGAAGGCTGATCGATATCGCCCCTTCGGTTATAATTTTGAACAGTCCTTTGTCTTTAATATTTCTGTCAGCCTGCGATTTTAGGGTCAGAGTATGTGCAAGATTTTCTTTGTTTACGACTTCGTATACTAAATCATCTGTAAGATGAGAGTTTTTCAAACTTGCGTTTAAGTCTCTGAACATCCTCAGCCGCACCATAGCAGCTCGGACCTAGTGTTATTACTGTACTGTAATACCGTGCATCCCCAATCCGGGCGATACGTATGGTTTCATCTCGAGTTATCACGGCTTTTTCACACTTATTACAGTCTCTAAGAATCGTAAAAACGGGTTCTTTATAATTAATATTTAAAAAGAGGGTGTCCAGCTGAATTTCGCATATCCCCACCTCATACGAATCACCAATTCAATGGGGCCCTAGCCATTTCACCAAGTACATTTTTCTCTTTCCTGAACCTTTGCTCCATAAAACTTTTTCAATTTTAAACACATTTTTTCCTAAATTAAATGTCTCTTTCTGCAACTCCTCGCGGCAAAAGCCTCTGCGATTTCCTCCTCATTCAAATCTTCAACGTAATACAGCATTATTTCGCCTTTAGGTCTCATAGCCCTAACTTTAAAAGTTTCACGTGTCCAACCTTGCTCAAATCCCTTCGCGAATTTATTTCCCGAACGCGACAGCCTTACATAATCGTTGATTTTGAAACGCGCAGAATGTGGTGGTGGTGTTCCATCTCTTCTCACATCGAACTCTGTGCGCGTACCTCCTTCTAAAATCTCGTTAGGTGTTGTCCCAATCGTGCGATGGTGTGAGCGGTTGTATGATGAGGCCAATGATTCCAGAATGTCTATATATCTGTATGTTTTTGTGTGTGAAATAGCGGTCCATGCATTCCTTTATGGTACGTTGAACTCATTCAGCTAAAGAGGCGTTATGTATAGAAGAGCTCGGCTTATACATTCTTTCCTCATATCCGTACAAAAATAGTCAGGAACACTGTTTTCTTTCAACATCAACGTTTTGGTGGCTTTAGCAACTGTTTCAGGCGATTCATATTTCAGAGGAATTAGCCACAGATATCTAGAGAATACATCTATTATGAATAGGATGTAGCGGTAGCCATAGTTATACACTGAATATCTTTGCATGTCTGTTAAATCTGCTTGTCAAATAGAGTCAATCGATGCCGCTGTTGTCTTGGCTGTTTTAAATCTTTTTCTCACAGGCTTATGAAGTGTATAAGCGTCCTGTTCCCGCAAAAACCTCTCAACATCTTTTTTCCCTACACCATCATTGTAAACACTTATGTACAGTCTATCTTCGCCACCGTAGGAGGCTGGGCTAGAAATATCATAATAACGTCTTCTTAATATGTTAGCCATTTGCGTATTTTAGAGGCACGTGGGTAGGGTTAACCTTAACCGTTGTTTAGCCTCTTATTCCTCCTCTTCAAATTCCTCCTCTTCAATGTGGGAGGGTGCTTTTTAATACATGCTCGATGTTCTGTATGGCTGACCCCTTAATCTTTGGTTGGTCAGATCTATCGACGGACACAGGTCCTATGTCACCATCTTCCATCGTTCCCCGTGCTGTGCCTAATAACCACGGGAATCTCTGTCGGGTTCTTATAATTTTCATACCCGTGAAGAAATTTCTGCAGAGCTTCTTGGTATAAGATTCTTTACTCATCAGATGTTTTTTCACATTTTAATAGGGCTAGCAATTCGCTTCCCATTCTTTTAAGCCTGCTTTTACCGAGATCTAGATCCGTGTCTGGATTCTTTGAACTTTGCAGTGAAGCATACACCTCGTGTAGAATCATTAGGGTGTCCCGTTTTGGACGAATCTCAAACTTATTAATGTCCAGCCCTCTCATATCGTGACAAATGATGATTTAAGTATTCTAACCAATTTTTAGACCGAAACAACAAAAGTTGAGCACTCGATTCGAAAATTTTAGGGTCAAATTTTTTAAAAATTTGAGTTTTTTCGATTTTATGCCTATGAATTCAATTTTAGACACTTATAAATGGTTTCATCCGATGCATATTAAAAAAACGAATCATTTGATACCAAATTTATATAGGTTTGGTTTAAAAATTGTTTTTATTTACTTTTTTCTTATTTTTTTCAGGATTTTAGCTAGTCAACTAGTTTCCTAATGATTAACTATGGCTTCGAATGAACGAAAGTTAAGAAAAGATAAGGAACGTGATGATTCTGTTCTTGGAGATCTCCTTCCTCATTTGGAACCACACAGAGGGGCACTTTTTCCCTCAAATGGAGATGTTCTTCGTCACTTTTTAAGTCTAAAAAGAAACTCCATGAGGAATAACTCAGTAGAGGAGACAATAAAAGTATTTTTGGAAAAAGTTAAACGTTTTTGGATCCTGGCCAGTATACCTTCTAAAGATGTTGGGCGTCATCCGAGACCTAAACAGTTATTAAAGGACTTAATTAAAAAGAGAGATACTATTGCACGAATTGCAGAACGTCCTAATTATAACAATAAACTTAAGGAATTTAACCAGGTTTTAAAAAAACTTTTTGACATCATCTCTCAGAACGCTGAAGAAATTATAATGAAAGATCCACTAAGAAGTAATGAAACGAAAATTCGGGATGTTAAATTTCTGGAAGATCAGAGAGGAGAAAGGGAAATGTGCTTAGGAGGTCTCGATAAAATATATGAAAAGAAGACTAAAGCTAAAGCTGAAAGAATCCAAGAAATAAAAAACCGTGAACTAAAAGAATCACAAAGGAAAGCAATGCCTGGAACATCTAAAATGAATATGGTCTATCAAGAAAATTCGTCTTCAGAATCGGAGCAAGATGATCCAGAATTTAAACTTTCGAGTGCGAAAAAAGGTCCTAAGCGTCAAAATATTATGAAGTCTTCTAAAGTTAGCAATACAGCTGACAGATTAAACTTGTCATTAAATCAAAGAACAGCTTTTGCTGCTACTGTGCTTTCTGCCTGTGATATAGATTTAGAAACAGTCAGCCTGTCCAGAACAACTTCTTGGAATGCAGGAAAGAAAACTAGGGAGAACACATCTAGGAAAGTGAAAATCGATTTTGAGCCTCCAAATTTCTCTTCGCTCCACTGGGATTCTAAAATAGTTACAGAATTGAGAGGTGAAAAGAAAGAACGGTTGGCTATTTTAGTTTCGGGAATGCCAAGTGCGAAGGAAGGCAAAACTTTAGCAGTTCCAGATATCCCTGATGCTACTGGATTTTCTCAAGCCTAAGCCACTTTTGAAGCTGCTATGGATTGGAACCTTGAAGGAAGAGTGGTTTCGTTGGTTTCCGATACAACCGCATCGAATTCCGGTTGGATCAATGGTGCCTGCAAAAAACTAGAAGACTTATTAGGACAGAGGATACTCTGGTGCGCATGCAGGCATCATATATTTGAAAGAATTTTGAATGATGTTTTTAAAGTAATATTTGGCAAATCAATATCACCTGATCATGAAATTTTTCAAAAATTTAGACAAACTGTACGGAAGAATTTAGATACGAGCAAGAAACATAAAACATTAGAAACAACAAACAGATACCTAAAGAATAAAATTGAAGATGTAACAAAATATCTTTATGAAATCCTGCAAAATGAAGATAGCAATGTATTACTTCGCGGGGATTATAAAGAAAGTGCTGAGCTATGCCTACAGATTTTGAATCAAACTCCACCAAAAGGAATTCGTTGGCTTCATCCTGGAGCCTCGCATCGTGCTAGATGGATGGCTACAATCATGTATTGTATAAAAATGTTTGCTTTTAGTGATCAAGCTGGAAAGAGTATGCAAATTTATAGTAATGATATATATCAAAGTTTGGGTGTCATCTACAAAAGGAGTTGAAGCACCTGAAAATGACCTGCAGTTATATCACGACTTGCAAGCATACAAGAAAATCGATGAAGAAGTAGCAAACCAGGCTATTAAGGCCCTTGATCGCCACCTCTGGTATGTTACTGAAGAAATGGTACCGCTTTCTTTATTTTCAGAAAATTTAAGTGGTGAATTGAAGACCAAAATTGCTAAATCAATATCGAAATTTGAGAAGCGAGGATTTTCTAACCGACGAGGACCACCAACATTTCCTACACTTAACCCTTCCACGAGACTTCCGGATCTAGCTGGGCCAAACTCATGGCTCTTCTTGAATTTATTCAATTATTCTGGTAACTGGCTTAGAAAATCTGCAAACGAATGGAAAGATGATGAAGATTTCAAAAGAATGTGTAATTTTGTAATATGAAAGTAGTAAATGACACGGCGACGAGGTGTTAAATTAATAGAAGATTATGCTAATTCGATCACTAGAAATAAAAAACAAAAACAATATCTGCTACAGGTGATTGAAGACAATACACAAAAAGTGCCTGATTTCAAGAAAAAAACATTAACCAAGTATGTCAGAGATTAGGCCGCGCATTCGAAAAATCGAAAATAAATTCTTAGTTCTTTATTTTAAAAGGAAGATTTTAGGTTTATGGAGTTTAGTACTTTTTTTTCATTGCACTTGTTTTATATTTTTTCTCATCTTGTTTTAATTTTATAATTGTGTATTGTCTTTGTATCGAAATTTGATCTTTACTTTCTGTAAGGAATCAAAAATGCTGTCCTAGTTGAAGTTTTAGTAATTTTTTATGAAAAGAAAGTTTTTTTTTTTCTTATGTAGAGGAAGCTTTTGTTTTTTTAGTCCATAAAAGAGGGATATTTTTATTATTTTTACCATTTTTGTTTGATAATTAAACGGAAAACGATTAATTTTCTTTTATTTGCCTTATTTATTTAATAAACTTGAAAGCAACAAGAGAAATACTCTAAACATTTTAATAAAATGCCTTAAAAATATTTAAAAAAATCATAAACAAACTTTTTAAGCCAAACCTATATAAATTTGGTATCAAATGATTCATTTTTTAATACGCATCAGATGGAACCATTTATAAGTGTCTAAAATTGAAATTATAGGCATAAAATCGAAAAACTAAAATTTTAAAAAAAATTTGACCCTTAAATTTTTGAATCGAGTGTTCGGGGATCAAATGTTTTGATTTCGGTCTAAAAATTGGTTAGCATACTTAAATCATCATTTGTCACGATATGAGAGGGCTGGACATTAATAACTTTGAGATTCGTTCAAAACGGGACACCCTACTCGATATGCTGTGTGGCCGACCCGTTATTTTGTGCTTGGTTAGTTCTATCGTCGAACACAGGTCCTATGTCACCATGCCCATCGTTTTCCGTGCTGTGCCTAATAACCACGGGGATCTCTGTCGGATTCTTATAGTTTTCGTACTCGTGAAGAAATTTCTGCAGAGCTTCTTGGTATAAAATTCTTTTCTCATCAGGTGCTTTGTCACTGTTTAAGAGGGTTAACAATTCGCTTTCCATTCTTTTCAGCCTGCTTTTACGGGGTTCTAGAACCGTGTCTGGACTCTTTGAACTTTGCAGTGGAACATACACCAAGTGTGGAATCACTACCACATTCTTCTAGTCAATAAAGGACCCAAAACTGAACATAATTCGTTTTTTTCTTCCCCACAGTTTGACTTTTATGAGCGAGTGCACGTATTATGTTCTTGTAACGGCGTAGGCGAGTCTTCTGAGGGGGTTTCATTGATACATTGCAATTTAAAACGTTAAGACAGATTTCACAGATGCATTTTAAAAGGTCGGAGTCGATATTTTTAGCAAATATCTGTTGCATTGCCCGAGGCAGTCGATGAGAGAATTTTATTAATTCATGGTATTTCTTTAGCCTCTTTTCATTCTGGAATATACAACGTTTCAGGCTCGTTTCGAAATATATTCGTTCTTAGAAGCACCCTAAACGTGTTTCGCGGATGAGGTCACAAACCAAATATCCGTAACGCTGACTTGTAGCTTCTTTATAAACTTCCAAAAGCTCCTTAAGCTGATTCGGGAACATTTGATTGGCTAATACCCCAATTTGTGTTTGTGACATCTCTACGTTGTGCGAATAAGACTAGATATTGTGTATTTAACGACACATCGCGCATGTATCTATTTATGGAAAATAGATTCTGATTGATGAAGAACACGCTTATGTTAAGATGGTTGAAGAACACTGTAAATGTCTTGGCAAACGTTTTATCCATCTCCAACATGAGATCGTCAATTACAATGACTGTATTTTCATTTCCCTTTAACGAATTAACGTCATATACACCTTTGTGGAACAAAATATCATCTTGGTACTCGTTGAACACTGATTGATACGTCGAATAGCACCATATAACTTTATGCACAAATTTTGAGAATATCTCTCCCTTTTCTTTAATAATTTTAAGCATAAACACCTTTTTACCACATTCTGTGGGTCCAGATATAATACATGTGGATGGGCTCGTGAACCTGAATTTTTCTACAGAATCCATCGCTAACACGTCACACTCCTAAGTGGGTCATTTACAAAATACAATAAATATTTAAGTGATGACCCTTATATCCTACAATCTTGTTTTCCTCTTCTTCCACAGAACCGTTAATGACAAAGAGATACATCATCATGTCATCGATATTACAGACGACCCCGACGACAGTGTAGTTGTTGTCACAGAATCCAACCGCGCTAACGAGCCCACACCAGCGATACCTGTAGCACGCGACAATTCAAACGGAGGCATGATGAAGAGCCCTCCACGTCAGGTATAAAGCGTGCCAGGATTGCGCCGGTTGTTAGACCCCCAGTAATAGAGCCCCAACCCTCTACGTCCTACGATATAACCCCCACAATAGTACCTTCCTCAAATAAAAATATACCCCCTTATTCTTTTTCAATTCCGGGTACATCCTCCACAGCATCAGCAGCTTCTCGTGCTCTAGAGGATGGTATAACATTCGAGTTGGTTCGCACCGCCACCCCTACCCCAGCCCTGACTAGAAATCGGTATATAGTCAGGGTTGATCACAGATCCATGTATAGCAATGGTGTTCAACACGGACTACGGCACATTGTTGAGCGTATTGTGGAGTTTGCCCTCCAGAACCATGACGAACGTGAAGTCAGGACGATGTTGTCCTTCGGTTCGAGTCAGATGACGGGGATGTAGATGATTTTTGGGTAGTAATACATTCAGACGCTTGGTAGCTGTAGATATAGAGTATATTTTGGACCGTATAGTACAGGCTTCTCAAAGTAGTACAACCTTCAATATAGACAACTTCACGGTAAATATTGATCGAGTATTCCGTGTTGCGGGTCATAGTGTTCCACCTTATACTCTTAACTAAATTCTCCGGTTATTTACAGGCGGCATATAAACACCGATCGTGGTTGCGGCTTTATAGCATTAGTCTTAGCTCGTATGTTCACTGTGCTAAATATACAGGCCCAAAAAATTTGGTTGCCTACGGTAGTGGAACGTGCCCGTAAACTAGCTGTAGACTGTAAACTTAAGTTTGACTGTGCTATGGGTCCTGAAGAACTGAGAAGGGTAGAACAGGAAATGAATGTTCATGTAGTTGTATTTGGAATGAATGATCGTCGTAGGACTGTGTATGTTTTTAAAAGCAGAGTGAGAGATCGTACAAGGCCCCTACTTATTTTAGGACTGTCAGGGACAACGTATCTCCCCATCCGTAATATAAGGGACCTTTACGCGAGTTATGATAAAAGTCTAAAATATGGGCGACATCATGATTTGTGTAAGGGATGTATCGAATTTGCGGATGATATAGTGAAATATTGTAAGGATTGCCACAGGGTATGTGCGCAGTGTAAAAGTTCCTAATGTGAAAGCCGTGTGATTGAAGCAGAGAAGAGGGACTGTGATGTATGCAGACGCACATTTTTCAATAATAATGTTTTGAGCTCCATAAATTAATTTGTACTTGCAGGAAAATGAAAATCTGTGAATGTGGTATGTTTCATGTCGTCAGAGCCATACCATATTTTCCAGTCATTTTTTGTGGTTTTGCAAAAAACGAAAAAAAGGGTTCTAAGTTAAATTACTTATGACTTAGGAAAATACGAATTTTTGTAAATATCACCCTTATAGTTCATCCTACAAGGACGAAATTTGTACCAAAAGATGCGTTTTTTTTACATGGCATTATCAACAAAAACTCAAAAACGTCAAAAAGTGACTTAGGAAATTTTGTTTTGACGCTGACGATATGATGGATAATTGGGGGAATTTCAAGCATAAAATTCCCCCATGAGAAATATAAGGCGGTTGGAGTAAAGCATGTATGTTATATGAAAGACGCTCTGCCTAAAAATAGACCTTGTATAACTGTGTACTACGATACAGAAACATATACGAATGCTGAAACCAAAGAGGTTATCCCACATCTACTTGTAAGCCAGACTATCTGTGATGAGTGCATGGAGGTCGAGTGTGATGAGTGTCACAAATGTGGTAAGCGGACAAACGTTTTTAAAACGATTGCACACGACAGTCCCGTGAAACTCTTTGTATCTTATATTGTCAAGTTAGCGGACTAGTTAAAAAAAATGACTGTATATTCTTGCCCATAACGGTGCAAAATTTGACACACAGTTCCTTTATAATGAGTTGCTTGAGCACGAGTCATCTGAGATACTTACAGGTGATCTCTTGAAAAGAGGCAACAAACTTATACAGATGCAAATAAGAGGTAATGTACAGTTTAAAGACACCCTGCTGTTCACACCTTGTAAATTAGCAAAGCTACCGGAGGTAATGGGTGTAGCTGCCGAAGTTTCAAAAGGATATTTCCCTTACACATTTGTCATTAACGAAACTTTAAATTACGTAGGACTACATCCACCCAAACATTACTTTAACTATGAATTTATGAGTCCAGGTGATGGTGAAGATTTTGACCGCCACTACAACAGTTTTAATGAATCTAATCCTTACAATATAGCTGATGAATGTGAGCATTATTGCGTGAATGATGTGCGCGTGCTTAGATTATGTTTCCAGACCTTTAGAAGGATGTACATAGATCGTTTCAAACGCGATCCGTTGCAAGTCGCAACCACGATTGTCTCATTATGTTTTACAGTGTTCAAGAACAACTTCATGCCTAAAGACACCTTAGCCGTTATTCACAAACAATCCCCGCAGTTATGGGCACAAGGCTATTTACTAGGCTGACCATATTTCCTTGAGACAAAAACGGGACATTGGGATGGCAAAAAAGGGACGGGGGTTATGTAATATTCTGTATTCATGAAAAAGTAAGTACATAAACATATTGAGCTTACAATTATTCTTCAGTGACAGAACCCATACAAAAACCCATACAAAACGGTACTGTCCCGTTCAAAATGGTACGTATGGTCAGCCTACTATTTGCAGACTCATACACTTACAGCAGCAGACAGGTGTATACATAAAGCATGCCCGCAACACGAGAAAAGTACCCATTAAGGTCGTGTTTTTTGGGTTGATGGTCTAAGCGAAGACTGTGCAACTGGTGAGAAGGCTGTGTATTCCTTTAACGGCTGCTGGTGGCATAGATGCACACGTCCTGAGTGTGGAATCGTAGGAGATATCCACGGTAGATCTCCTGCCGACAGTCTCATGGACCCGCACCAGCGATCAGATTATAGGCGCCCAGAGTTCATTCACAAGTTCTTGTCGGAGCATGAGTATGATGCACGGATGGAAACAGATGGAGAGTACCGTGAAGAAATAAACACAATCAAGCGATCAATGTTGCTGGATCCTCTCAAATGCGGTGATAGCGTGTTCAGACGGTGTACAAATCCCTTGAAGCTCTACTTTCCGCCTATGGATGGCGTGAAACTCCATTACTATGACTTATGTTCTTTATATCCCTACGTGATGAAGAACAATCCCTATCCCGTGGGTGCACCTGAAAAACTGGTGGGACCTGACCTGCCACCCATCGAGGTGTTCTCAACAAATTTGAACTGGTACTATTTCGGTGTTTCTTTCGCAGATGTGCTCCACCCTCGCGATTTATGGATGCCGATCTTACCCGTCGTTATAGATCACAAGTTCACGTTTCCCCTGTGCGTGAAGTGTGCAGAGGAGAAAAATGGAGATTGTAATCCCACAATCAACCAGCGTAAGATCAGAAGTGTATATACAAGCTCTGAGCTGGACCTAGCCGTTCGACATGGCTACAGAATATTGAAGATATACAAGATGTGGAGGTTTCAGAAGCTACCCAACCTTTTCACGCCATATATAAACACATTTTTGAAAGATACGGTAGAGGCATCAGGGTATCCGCGAGGAATTGATACCGAAGATGAAAAATTGGCTTATATTCAACGTTACCGTGACCGTGAAGGTATACAGCTTGCCCGTTCCAAAATTGTAAAGAACCCAGGCAAGCGCTTTAGTGCAAAGTTCTGTCTAAGCAGTCTTTGGGGAAAATTTGCACAGAATACTGGCAAGGGGAACGTTTATTTGGATCAAAGTTATAGTGAAGTCTGGGATTATGCCAACGCTCCTGATAAAGAGGTTATGGAGATCTTGAATGTAGGTAATACTTAAATAATAAAGTACAACGTTACCGAATTGGCCACAGATACCTCACGGGTTACAGACATACCTGTAGCCAGCTTCACAACGGCCTACCCACGCATCAAACTTTGGGGTCTATTGCATTCTCTTGGACGGGGAGGGTAAATACATGCCACCTATTGGTGAATTCCTCGGAGTTAACTGATGAGATGAAGGATGAGTATGGAGACATCGCATACGCCGACTCTTTTGTCTGAACAGGGCCAAAAACTTATAGGGTACCGGTGAAGGTGGGGGAGGATGTGAAATGTATCGTGAAGGCTAAGGGTATCACGCTCAACCAGGTCAATCGGCGGGTTGTTAACTTTGATTCGTTGAAGCATGTAGTATGCTTGGAAGATGAGGGTCTCCAGCCACCCCAACTAACTGTAGGGACCCACAATTTTCGGGCACAGAAAAAGGCACACCTTCGTACCCCTAGGAAATGTTACTAGGTGACTGGTACCTATGATACTCTACCCTTTGGATACCATAATCTTTGTTATATATTTCTATTGTTAACGATATGTTTATTTATTAGACGTATTTGTAAATATATATACACCTTGAATAATTCGTTTATTTAATAAATCGTGTTTCAATTAGCGTTTCACTTTCTCTTTTGTGTGTGTGTGTGTGTGTGTGTACAGGAGAAAGTTATAAGTTCCGCCCCCTGTATAATCGATCAGTGGTCACGTGACTCCTGCTACTACCTGGACATCTCTCTTCCCTGCGACGTGTATTTGGCGAATTCCCACGTATGCGAAAAATAATAATGGCTACCTTTAACATTGCGTGTTCGGCGTTTAGTTAGTGGTATTCAGCAAAGTGTGAAGATATGATTACTGAATGACTCCCTATTCCGCCCCTTTGATATTTTTAAGGCTACATTGAACTGTGCGAAGCTTGAGGAACAAGAGGTACAAATACTTTACAGGTATTCTGGCGAGAGCATTGCAGGATTTCGTGGTACAAACGATGTATTGAAGTATATTGTAGGACTAAACTTTATAAAAGGTTACATATATCATGAAGTGGAAGAAACCAACACTGCAGAAGAGAAGCAACAGTTATGGTTAGCGAGTCTTGTTGATGAGTGGTGTGACAAGTGATATTATGTCATGTTGTATCATACCGAGAACTCGTACCCTGCGGTTGAGAATGTAAACCTTGTCATCATGGAGAATCTTAAGTATTTTTATCACTACATTAATATATATCATGAGGAGGTTTGTAGTGAGGTTGTTGCTAAAGGCATGCGTGTTTTTAACAGAATTTAGAAACGAGTATCGCCTGCTAAGCAAAAAGAAAAATATGGGCATATGTTTCTCTCAAATAGTGCGCCTGAGTGTGAATAAAATGTGTTTAGTTCGTGAAAATGAACGAAAATGTCTAGTGCGCATTCTGGGGAGTGGGAGTGATGAAACATTAAAACCGGTATTGCCTCATGTATCGTAAAATTTCTCAAAACACCTACCCAGTATAATGGGTTACAAGTATTCACGTTGGAACAACGCCGTACACGATTCATCAGCTTATGGTGTGACTCACTCCTCCCGTCGAGCCGATCCGTCCAATAGTATTGAACGATATAAAGGCCACTTACATCGAGTATAGGTATCCTTATAATATGAGCGATGAAATGTTAAATCGTATTTATTGCGTAGTGCAAAGTAACAATGATGTGAATGTAGGCTCAATTACGTGCGAGTTTAGTGTTTTAGTTAAGCGCAGTAGAAAAAGTGTATGTATTTTGATTTATATTAAAGTTAAATATAGTGAAAATAAATATACTTGTATATATATTTTCTCATGTACTATTATATTGATGGTTATACTCCATCGTTTTGTAGTTCTTATATTATTTTTTCTTTTTTTATCATATATATTCCATCGTTTGTATAGAATGAACGATTGTATATTTATTTTCTATATATTTCGTGGAATTGATTCCAATAATTCGTCTAAATAAACAGAATGATGTAATAGTGTTTTATTAATCCTTTTGGTTGTATATATAAACGATATTATTTAATTTTATATATATACCAAATGGCTGGTTAAGTCTCCTAAACCGACTGGCTGCTTAAGACTTCTAAGCCAACTGTCAAGAATATATGTTTTAATTAAATAAATAGCGCAATCTGGCAACTCAACCCTAATAACGTACACCTGAACAAGCCATTTACGCCTTCTAAGCCAAATTAAGCCTTATAAGACGACTGGCGGATTAAGCCAACTGGTTAATTAGGACCTTATAAGACAGCGGGCGCTCGGATGAACTCTCATTATGCATCTGGCTGGGTCCAGGTGAACATCTCTATCCTTCTTAGGTTAAGGCTTAGGTTAAGGTTTCCCTTTGGGGGATGAGGACATCCCAACTTCTCCCCCAAAAACTCTCCCCTCCGCCTCCTTTCTCTCTCTCACTTAAGTTAAGGTTACCCCTTTGGGGGGAGGTCATCCTCCCTTCTCTCCCCAAAGCCCCCCTTCACTGCAACTTGGGGGATAACCCCTCCCCTTTTCAACATTGATCAACATTTGCAGCATTGCACTCTTCCAATTTTCGCCCATACTACTTATTGGAACAAAATTTCAAGCATTCTCGAACACATTAACGGATATATTCAACAGACTTTCCTCTTAAATCAAAAGTAATATCTAAAACTAAATACAACAACCAATGGATCACACCAGCACTCACTGAGTATTAAACGTAAACATACTCTCTTTAATTTATGGAAAACTGATATTATAACTGAACAGACGTAAAAAAATTACTGTAACAAACTTAATTCAGTCATTAAAAAAGCAAAAGTAGATTATTATTGTTCAAAAATTGATGAATAAAACTCCAATCCGAAAAGGCCATGGAACACTCTAAAGGATTTAATTAACACAAAGGTAAAAACCAACCACTTGTCCTCCCTCGTATAAGGTGGAAACGAGAGGAAAAAAGGAAAGCGTAAAAAAGGGGAAAAAGAAGGGAAAGGAGAAAAACAATTTTAATCAGAGTTGTGTAAACAATGTGTTTAATAAGGGGAAAGATATATAAGATAAGGAGGATTGTCATAAGGAAATAAATAAAAATAAAATATACATGTACGGTGGTGGGGGTGTAGGGGGAAATGGGGGTAAGATAAAGGGAATAAATAAAAGCAAATATATATATATATATATATATATATATATATATATATATATATATATATAATGCCAAGATGAGTCATGCAAGTACTCTGAGGGCATGCCATCTTATTTCTCTTTCGACACCTTTGTAAACCCGACTTGCTCAGGGGTAGTGGATAATACGAGGAAGGGGGTAAGATAAGAAAATGGGGAGCCTAAATCTACACACACACACACACACACATATATATATATATATATATATATATATATATACAGGGTGGGCGGAAAGTAGCTCCCTAATTTAAATTACATATAAATTATGTATAAATTGTGATTGTATTGTTATATTGTTATGGTGTGTTCTCTAAAGTGGTACAATTGTAACGGTAATCTTTTTTTCTCTAAAGTGTTCTCTTTGTGTTCTCTAAAGTGGTACAATTGTAACGTTCATTTTTTTTTTTTCATTTCAGATTGAAGGGTAACATGGCTGAGCATTTAACACTGCAGGAGCGTGCCCAGTTGGCGGCACGGTACGAAGTTTGGCAATCTGTCGTTCGAGTTCAAAGATGGTGGCGGGCCATTCACGGACCACGTGCCCAAGTGGACCCGAAAACAATCAAGAACTTCCACTCCAAGCTCATGACCACGGGGTCTGTGGCAGATGTTCGAAGATGTGGTCGCCCTTCAACATCCAGGGCCCAGGAGACGGTGCAGGCAGTTCAGGAAATGTTCGCACGGAGTCCACGAAAGTCAACTCGCCAGGCAGCTCGGGAAAGTGGACTCTCCCGCTACTCAGTGCGAACTGTGCTGAAGAAGGAGCTGAACTGGCGTGTGTGGAAGCCGCATTACTGCCAATCTCTCTCGGACGAGGACTGCGACATTCGCATGGAGTTCGGGGAAATCATGCTGGCTTGGCCTGAAGACTGGCCCCATCTCTTCCGCAACATCCTCTGGAGCGACGAGGCGATGTTCCACGTCGGAGGCTTTGTCAACCGCCACAATTGCCACTACTGGGCAGGAGAGGATCCCATGGTTACCGATGAAAAACGGCAGAATCGGTTCAGTGTAACGGTGTGGTGTGGTATGACCTCAGATCAGGTTGTGGGCCCGTTCCTTCTGCGCAACACCATGAATGCTGAGCGGTACCTTGCTATGTTGCGAAACGAGGTCTGGCCGGTTGTCAGCACATGGGAGAACATCGACGATCTGATATTTATGCAAGATGGCGCCCCTCCGCACTTCGCTCTTGTTGTCCGTGAGTGGCTGGATGCCCACTTCCCTGGGCGTTGGATGGGTCGTCGTGGTCCACATCAATGGCCAGCCAGGAGCCCTGACTTGACACCGTGCGACTTCTTTCTTTGGGGGTGGGTAAAGGAAGAAGTCTACCGCACCAAACCGAGGACATTGGAAGAACTGGAGGACCGAATTCGGGAAGTCATGTCCTCCATCCCGCCGGAGTTCCTGCTATAGTCAGTGGACGCCATTCCTGGGCAGCTCCAGAAGCTGGTGGAAAGAGTTGGAGCCCACATTGAATTTTAGAGAAAACCTACCATGTATGCCTACCTTTTCATATTATTTCTTCTGAAATAAATGGATAATATACGTATTTTTTTAGCAATCCAAAATAGGGAGCTACTTTCCGCCCACCCTGTATATATATATATATACACACACACACGAGGTCTGTTCAAAAAGTACCCGAACCGGGTGTTTATTTTTAGAACGAAGTCACGCTTGGAGTTGTGACTGTGCTAAACATGTCTCCACGTCGAGACAAGTTGACTGATAGGGTTGCACTTCATTGTGTAGCGTCAGTCAGTCCAATGTGGTGAGCCGATAAAGTTAAACGAGTTTTGTTTCGCGGCGATTTCTTCACGTTACGCTTTTTTTTTTGTGAAGATGTTGTGCACAATGAATATACTCCACAGGGACACACAATCAATAAGGGATTGTACATCGAAGGTTTGAGACGTCTACTTGAAGCAGTTCGGAGGAAACGGCCGCAGTAGTGAGAGTCAGGAGACTGGATACTTCATCACGATAACGCGCCATCTCACTCGTCGCAACTTGTCCAGCAATATTTGGCCGTAAACGCTACCCGCTAAGTGCAGCAGCCTCCATATTCGATGGATTTGGCTCCATGCAATTTTTTTTTATTTGTTTCCGAAGCTTAAACAAACTCTGAAAGGACACAGATTCGATGAGGAGACCATTAAAAGAAATTCGGAGCAGCGTTTGGACATTCGGAAAAGTGCTTTCGAAAAATGTTTTGAACAATGGCAGGATCGTTGTGCAAAGTGTGTGGCTTCAGAAGGAGCGTACTTTGAGGGAGATTGAGTCCCAAACCCTGTAAGTACAATATTCTGTCTGTCTATAATCGCGGCAGTCCGAATACTTTTTAAACAAACCTCGTATATATATATATATATATATATATATATAATCAGTGGCGTGCGGTTTATGGAAGCAAGGGAAGCAATGCTTCCCTATTCAAAGAAAGAAGAAAATGCTGTATTATACTTTAAAGTTTAAACAGTTCAATATGTGTTAATAATTTGTACAAAATCATTTTATTATACTATTTATAGCATTTGATTGGTAATCAGGTGGATACATAGTATATACATTGGTTGCCGTTCGTGCAAAAACCTTTAAGAAAGCCGACGCAAAAAATCTCGAGTTGGACAACAATTGACGAAATGCACTTTTTCCCAATAACTTTCGCTTTTTTTTTACTGTTACAAATTGTTTCTTTCCATTCTAAAAACTCATTTAATGTTTAATAATGTAGTATTAATTGAATACAACAAGTTTCATATATAGTTTTTCTACTGAAAAATTCCATGGCCATGTTAAGCGAAAAATAATATATATTTATCGTTATTTTATCCTTCCCTATGTCAAAAAGGAAGCAATTTAGAAATCGCTGTCCAGATCTTATAGTTAATTTTCTTGAAATATCTGTCAACTTTACGTGCTGTCTGCTGTCATTCTCTCATTTAAAGTGAATACGTAACTACGCTAGAAATGCGCAAGGGTAAGAAAGGCTTGCAAGTTTAGCTTTAATCTCAATTGAGAAAAAGCTTCTTAAGGATATGAAAACCGATGCCTTTTACGAAGAAATAATAGATACATTTAATAAAAAAGAAAGAAGAATAGAATTAAGCTATAAGTAAAGTAAGTAGATGATTATATGTGTTTTGTTTTTATTATATACGAGTATTTTAAAGTTTTATTTTTATTTTATATAATCTTTGTTGTTTTTGCTTGAATTGCTTTCCCTTGACGAAAAATCACCGCACGCCACTGATATATATATATATATATATAATTAATCTTTTCTGACTTACCAGTCTCACAATGTGAGGGAAAGTGCATCCCAAGATTCATCTTTTCTTTGAGGATTAACAGGAAAAGTGGCCAACTCAACCCAGGAACTACCCAGCTAACAATTTTACGTAGATACAACGTTGCATTTTAGCACTGACGTAGATACAACGTAAATTTATGTAGTCTCAGTTACGTGTTCACAACGTTGTGATATTACCCTATTTGAAACAGTAGTATGCCATATGTAACTCCGTTACAATTTTGTAACAAAGAATAATCTAATACGAAACTATATGCTGTGGATATAAAACCTTACGTGCAGACAACGTCTATACTACGTACAAAAAATTACGTCAGAAGTTTACTTGCACTTCACGTGTATACAGCGTCATTATGCAACGTTGTATGAACGTTGTAATATAACGTTTAAATTTTACGTTGTGACTACGTCAGTACAACGTCACTTTCTGACATGACCAAGATTAAACCAGGATACAACGTTGTATTTACGTAGTGAGTTTGCTGGGTACCAAGCAGGATTGGGTTTAACCAGAGTTTCACTATTAAATTGCCACAATAACCACTGAGCAACCAGACACCCTCAGATCTTTCCACCATAGCCTAATCAGAAAGACTGCCTTGTAATGAACATAAAATTTTTAATACAACCTAGTAATTTCAAGGCTTTCCTTTTCATAGATGATGGAAGCCATAATAAAACAAATTAAAATTAGCTAACATGTATAGTGGCCTACGAATCACCAGTTTGATGTGGCCAAGGACATAGGCTTACTATAATTTATGAATTGAATAATTAGGGTCACCAGTTTGGCCTCCAGCCAAACAAACAATATTTAATAAGGAGAGAAAGGAGAAATTACTGTTTTCTGTTTAATTAGGAAAATAAATCAATTATTTGTTCACAGTGATTAACAATTATAACGGTAGTTATATTGATTAACAATTATATAACGGCATTTATACTATGCTAAAGATGACTGAGTATTAGCAATAAGAAATGGTTGTACAATCTAATTGTTAAGCAAGTACACTGATGATAAACACTAATTTAGGTAGGCTAATGAGATATGCAGTAGTGAACGCACAATAAGTAATTTAAGCCAATAATAACCGAAATAATGAAAGTACGGTATGGTACAGTAAATGGATTAGGCAATTAAAATGAAATGCATAGATGAGCAAATAAACAAGCGTATACAAATACGGCAAGACAATTGAATATGGTAAAATAATTGTACAGGCCTTGAGAGAGTTAGTTTGCTGGTTGCTTGCGTACACCTTTGGGCATAGCCTATTTGCGAGGCTGCGGTTGCACTGTGTAGGCTACGCGGGAATTGCTTAATATGAAGGCAAAGGTAGGCTTGTGGCTTATAGCCTAGTAGAAGGTTTACGGACCTGGGATTCTGGTGATTACTTCTGCAAGCGGACTGGCCTTACCGGCGAGAGGATGAGTTTTGAGGGCCGGTAGAGACTTGAGAAGGGGGCCACCGGAAACTCCTGCAGCAGTGATGTTGCTTCTTGCAGGGTGAAATTATAGAGGGCCTTACTTGATGATAGACGGTGTATGCTCGACCAGAGCCTCGAAGGAACAGCGGGCCGCTCTCTGGCGAAGGCCGGAGAGCGGACGAGTGGTGCTACTGACGAAAGTGCTGAGAATGAGACGTGATGACCAAAACGAGAAAATGGCAAGAGAGAAGCGAGACTGATTTGAGGAAGAAACTACATTTTATAGGTCTTGGTGACGTCCTCTGGTGGTCGTTTCGGGAAACACCACAAAATCTGTGATTCCTTGTTTCATGCCCACGTGTGTAGCTTTTTTGATTCCATGATGTTTGAGAATGGCGGGGAAAGGAATTTTTTTTGTCTGACCTCTACAGATGTACGAGTTTCTCTGAAATGTATGATCTTCCTGGGAATATTTTGTTTCAACTTATTATATTTTCCGTACGTCTCACCTACAAACTCACTATTATACAACCTTTCACAATATTTACTATTATTAATCATTCTCTCCATATGACCACACCAATGTAACATACTATCCTCCATTCTCTTCAACATAGGCTTTTCATTCAACACCTTTCCTAAATATCCTCAGTTCTTATACAGTGAAAGCGTTGTACACTAATTATGCTACTTAAATTATTCATTCTGACAGTGAACTATCATACCAAACAAATATCTCGCTCTTTAAAATAACGTATGCACCAATACACCTTTTTGTATTCCTCTTGCTGCATCTACAACTCAATCACTTTCTTCCTAAAAAGACTTATCAAACCTATGACTTGCTTGCCTTTCTTCACCCTAATTTCAATTTTAAATATACTTCCTCTTGGTTAAACACTTCAAATACTTAATTTCTTTCACATCCTCCCAACTTTCACCTCTCTCTACAAAAATACATATCAATTCTCTCTCAAGAACCTCTTATTTACATTCATCTTCAATAATCTTCTACACACAACAAAATTTGTCACTCCTCACCATAATTCATTCTGATTCATCCAGAAGCACAAGATCATCACTATGTCCTGAAATACCGAAATCATGGTTACTATTTTCAAATAGACCTACATATCATCCCTATAGGATCCTATTCTGTATCATGTACAAAGTAGCATGAAGCTGGCCTAGACTATGATAAATTTCATTGGCTTAAATCTGGCCTTTAGTAATCGCATTTAACTTTGAAAATAGTTAATGTCTTCCCTTTTGATTACGAAAACAAATCTTTTCACCCGTTATGAGAAGATTTGTTTTCATATCGTACACCCAAATTTAAGATTTTGTAGAGAAATTGTACAGACAATTTTTAAAATCTATTCAAAATATAAAATATGCCTACTTTAAATTTTGCAGGAAAATTTTTAGCTAGTCCTTAAAATCAGGAAGGATGACTCAACCACATTTTTATTTTTATAAATAGTATCAAAGATTAACTGCGATGATTGAAGACTCATTGCAAGTAACCTATCTATTCTTTATGAAAGTTCTTAGCAGTGGCTAGTTCCTAATCAAGTTAGTTATATGTCAGTTTGTAAGTCAAAGTTAATGCCTTTTTTACAAGATGAAGTTGGTACAACCATTTACCCCAAATGACCTACCAGTTAGTACTAGTTGGCTCAGTTTCCTGACTAGTTAGGCCAGTTAGGCTATTCTTCCCCAAAAACCCAATGTTTCTCTGAATATAGAGTAACCTAACCCAACTTGCAAGGTTTGCATATTTGACAACATTTTGAAAAGAAAAAGTGGTAGGATTTGTAATTAATGCCAGCACCAGGGGATCAGGGAGCATGCCCCCCCCCCTGCGGAAAATTTGAAAATCTAGCCTTAAATAATGCACTTCTAATGCATTCTGAGCATAGGTTTGATATTATTTGTAGAATAAGCGGTAGAATAGCATTCAAATCGGTAGGGTGGTAAGTATGGGACTAGGGTGGTCCTTTACAGTCTAATTCCGGTCGTCGACTGTACAAGGGTTTGCTCTAAAGTTATTTTCAAATATTCAGAAACACACTAGACAACGCAATATTATAAATTCAGTTTTAAGTACAGCTAAGTACAATTGATAATATCCTTTTAGGAGACTACTCCATCAGTGATCATCGGCAAATAACATTCGAAATTAAAATTAATGTTCATAATTCGGAGAGCCTGGAATAAGTAAATTAAATGGTATTTGTCATCCAAAAACGAGCAATAAGGTTATTATCTGATGCCGATTTCCTTGATCACTCTAGTGCATTATTTAGAGAGCTAAACCTACTAAAGCTCAACGATATGACCAAACTGGCACATTTTATTTTTATTTACAAGTGTAAGAACAAAATCATTAATTTGCAATGGGTAAATAGATATTTTGTAACTCATCAAGAAATCCACTCATATCAGACCAGAAATAGATCAAAGCTTGTTATACCTCAATTTAGATTGTCTTCATCTCAAAAACTACCCAGTTTCATTGGATTGAAACTATGGAATGACTTGTATGCCGATATAAAAAATATTGTGAATGTAAATTTGTTTAAAACCAAGTTGAAATCCCGAATAATAATGGTATACTAACAAAAATCTAGGAGTAATATCCACTAATATTGTATAATATTGTCCATTAATATTGTAATTGATGTTTTAACTATTAATAATACTTATTTACTTACTTATTATTATTAATTAATAACAACTACCTGCTTATTTTTAGTAAGAGTCCAGTAAAGCCTAAAGCTTAAGGGCCAATTTAAATAAAATAATTAGTCGAGCTTCACAATTATTCATGTCATTGTAAATTGAAAAAATGTATTTATTTTATTATTATTAATAAGGGTTATTCTATATCTATCTATAAGTTTTGGATTTTAAAAGAGCTAAATTTCGCGACATGAAACCAACTTTCGACCCATAATTGATGAGGCTCTGTCGCGCGATGATATTTATGTCACATGGATTTCTTTTTATAATTATAAAGGAATACAAAGGACACCAAAGACAAACTGGATGGTCCTTACGAGGCTATCTACTTATTAAGAGAAGGTCAAAAGATGTTAGAAAATTTAAAGCCAACTGAAAGCCTTCAAGCAAACCAAAGAGAAGTTGAAAAGGAAAGAAATTTAAAGATAAAGTGAAAATGTTAAAGTAAAGAGGAGAGAATCCAAGTGAAAATTCTACAATACTCTACGCGCTAACAAATGCTTCTAACTGGAGGTTTAAGGCAAGATAAACATCTAGTCTCTTTTGAAAGGATTCGACCGAATTACTTTCAACTACGATGACTGGCAATCCATTCCACAAATTAACTCTACGATTGAAGGAAAAAATGGAAGTGAACTCGGTAAAAGAATTTATGAACATTAGAGATGCGAGAATAAAAAAGGGAATGAAAAAAGGTGCTCTTCTGTCTTCTCAGAAACTACAACCATGTAATAGATTTCAATAATTGCAACGTTGTTTTCAAATCTAATAATTATGTTAAGCGTAGAATTGTTGGATCTAGTCTTATAGGCTCTACACAAAATTTTGGATCACATGAAGATCCGTCAACCCAGCCTTTTATAGTTAGCTTTATAAGGCTAACGAAAATTTCACGACCTAACCTAACCAATCGTCAAGGGTTGTACAGTTGACCTAACGATTGGTTACGTTAAGTCGTGATATTTTTGTTAGTTAGCCTTATAAAGCTAACTAAAAAAGGGTAGGGTGACAGATCTTCAGGCGATTCAAAATTTTAATCTATCCGATAATTTTAACAAAATTATATGTAACAAAATTAGAAATTTTGTAACATTACCATCCAAAAATCCCCAGGCAACACAGGTACATCCATCATGTCAAACTGAGTCCGAAGGGTCACTTAACTATCCCCTGGTAAGAGGATGGAAGGTTCAATCACCTAATCCACGATAATTAACTTCTAGGTGTATAAACTCTGTTCATGCGGTCATTACCAATTGATAAGCCTCGCGAGGAGCCGAAACTGTATTGATGTTTAAAATTAAGTCTTCTTGAGAATGAGTTCTTTCTTGATATATATACATAAAAATACATCAAGTATACATCAAGTATACATCAGTATACACAAGTATGCAGAAAACCAATTACCACCCAACTCGGTACTAATTTTTTTCAGTAATATCCCACTTAGTTTTTAAGTAGCTAGTACTAAAAGTCGTATTTTTAGAGCCTATCACCTCTGTTCAAGTTGGTCTTCATTTAACTTAGAAATCCAGTATCTCTTAGAGGAGATTTTTTAACTATAATTTTATTGCACTTCAACTATTGAGACATTAATTTCAAAATTTTTAAATAACCTATATTCGCCTAAAATAAATCAGTCCACGGTTTCGAAACAGAAAGTTTATCTGAAGCTTCCTATTTTAGACCAACTAACTTTTCAACTTAATAAAGATGTCCACTCTATTTTGGACAGACACTTCCCTCAATGCGATTTCATAATTATTAATTCTAATCCTAATTCACTGCGATCCTTTTTTTCGCCATAAAGATCACCTCCCCGTGCTTTTGAGATCTTTTGTAATTTATCTATATTCATGTGCGACCTGCCAAAGTCGCTATGTAGGGCAGACTGCCCTGCAGTTAAAACTTAGGATTTCGAAGCATTTGGGTTTTCTTATCGAACTTCTCGCCCTCTTTCCACTCCTGAATCCTCTATTATTCGGCATCATTCAAAGACCCATGATCACCCGTGCCCCCAGGACTCCTTTACGATTTTGTTGTCTGCTTCTAATTCGCTTGATCTCAAAATTTTAGAATCCCTTTTTAATCAAGAAATTAAATCCAGAATTAAATGACAACCTTTCCTCGATAAAATTATGTACTTCATAATCAACCAACCAATCCTTTTCAACACAACTAACGCACTAACTTAGGTTCTTACTCCTTTCCTTTCTCTCCAGTTGTCATTTGCAACTCTTATTATCCAGGTTAGCCCTTTTAAATTTTTAAATTTAATTTTAGTTTCTGTTGTTGTTTTATTTTAATGGGTTTAACTTTTATTGTTTTACTGTCTTACAATCCAGATAATTTTTTTAAGCTATTTTTTAACTGTTTGCCTATTGTATTATCTTACACTTTTATTTACTTTTGTTTCTTTAGTTATATTATTGATTTTTTTGGATGCTTTCATTTAGTCACTGAAGATGGCCCCTGAGTGGATGGAAACGTTGGGCCAATAAGTGTTGAGAGTCGTATCTCTTGTCTTTATATTCCTATTGAGGATAAGATTCCCGAAGAACACTTCTATTGTAAATATATATATACGGTGTATGCTCGACCAGAGCCTCGAAGGAACAGCGGGCCGCTCTCTGGCGAAGGCCGGAGAGCGGACGAGTGGTGCTACTGACGAAAGTGCTGAGAATGAGACGTGATGACCAAAACGAGAAAATGGCAAGAGAGAAGCGAGACTGATTTGAGGAAGAAACTACATTTATAGGTCTTGTGACGTCCTCTGTGGTCGTTTCGGGAAATACCACAAAATCTGTGATTCCCTGTTTCATGCCCACGTGTGTAGCTTTTTTGATTCCATGATGTTTGAGAATGGCGGGGAAAGGAATTTTTTTTGTCTGACCTCTACAGATGTACGAGTTTCTCTGAAATGTATGATCTTCCTGGGAATATTTTGTTTCAACTTATTATATTTTCCGTACGTCTCACCTACACACTCACTATTATACAACCTTTCACAATATTTACTATTATTAATCATTCTCTCCATATGACCACACCAATGTAACATACTATCCTCCATTCTCTTCAACATAGGCTTTTCATTCAACACCTTTCCTAAATATCCTCAGTTCTTATACAGTGAAAGCGTTGTACACTAATTATGCTACTTAAATTATTCATTCTGACAGTGAACTATCATACCAAACAAATATCTCGCTCTTTAAAATAACGTATGCACCAATACACCTTTTTGTATTCCTCTTGCTGCATCTACAACTCAATCACTTTCTTCCTAAAAAGACTTATCAAACCTATGACTTGCTTGCCTTTCTTCACCCTGATTTCAATTTTAAATATACTTCCTCTTGGTTAAACACATCAAATACTTAATTTCTTTCACATCCTCCCATCTTTCACCTCTCTCTACAAAAATACATATCAATTCTCTCTCAAGAACCTCTTATTTACATTCATCTTCAATAATCTTCTACACACAACAAAATTTGTCACTCCTCACCATAATTCATTCTGATTCATCCAGAAGCACAAGATCATCACTATGTCCTGAAATACCGAAATCATGGTTACTATTTCCAAATAGACCTACATATCACCTATAGGATCCTATTCTGTATCATGTACAAAGTAGCATGAAGCTGGCCTAGACTATGAGAAATTTCATCGGCTTAAATCTGGCCTTTAGTAATCGCATTTAACTTTGAAAATAGTTAATGTCTTCCCTTTTGATTACGAAAACAAATCTTTTCACCCGTTATGAGAAGATTTGTTTTCATATCGTACACCCAAATTTAAGATTTTGTAGAGAAATTGTACAGACAATTTTTAAAATCTATTCAAAATATCAAATATGCCTACTTTAAATTTTGCAGGAAAATTTTAGCTAGTCCTTAAAATCAGGAAGGATGACTCAGCCACATTTTTATTTTTATAAATAGTATCAAAGATTAACTGCGATGATTGAAGACTCATTGCAAGTAACCTATCTATTCTTTATGAAAGTTCTTAGCAGTGGCTAGTTCCTAATCAAGTTAGTTATATGTCAGTTTGTAAGTCAAAGTTAATGCCTTTTTTACAAGATGAAGTTGGTACAACCATTTACCCCAAATGACCTACCAGTTAGTACTAGTTGGCTCAGTTTCCTCACTAGTTAGGCCAGTTAGGCTATTGTTCCCCAAAAACCCAATGTTTCTCTGAATATAGAGTAACCTAACCCAACTTGCAAGGTTTGCATATTTGACAACATTTTGAAAAGAAAAAGTGTAGGATTTGTAATTAATGCCAGCACCAGGGGATCAAGGAGCATGCGCGCCCCCCCCCCCTGCGGAAAATTTGAAAATCTAGCCTTAAATAATGCACTTCTAATGCATTCTGAGCATAGGTTTGATATTATTTGTAGAATAAGCGGTAGAATAGCATTCAAATCGGTAGGGTGGCAAGTATGGCCTAGGGTGGTCCTTTACAGTCTAATTCCGGTCGTCGACTGTACAAGGGTTTGCTCTAAAGTTCTTTCAAATATTCAAACACACTAGACAACGCAATATTATAAATTCAGTTTTAAGTACAGCTAAGTACAATGATAATATCCTTTTGGGAGACTACTTCTCCATCAGTGATGATCGGCAAATAACATTCGAAATTAAAATTAATGTTCATAATTCGGAGAGCCTGGAATAAGTAAATTAAATGGTATCTGTCATCCAAAAACGAGCAATAAGGTTATTATCTGATGCCGATTTCCTTGATCACTCTAGTGCATTATTTAAAGAGCTAAACCTACTAAAGCTCAACGATATGACCAAACTGGCACATTTTATTTTTATTTACAAGTGTAAGAACAAAATCATTAATTTGCAATGGGTAAATAGATATTTTGTAACTCATCAAGAAATCCACTCATATCAGACCAGAAATAGATCAAAGCTTGTTATACCTCATTTAGATTGTCTTCATCTCAAAAACTACCCAGTTTCATTGGATTGAAACTATGGAATGACTTGTATGCCGATATAAAAAATATTGTGAATGTAAATTTGTTTAAAACCAAGTTGAAATCCCGATTAATAATGGTATACTAACAAAAATCTAGGAGTAATATCCACTAATATTGTATAATATTGTCCATTAATATTGTAATTGATGTTTTAACTATTAATAATACTTATTTACTTACTTATTATTATTAATTAATAACAACTACCTGCTTATTTTTAGTAAGAGTCCAGTAAAGCCTAAAGCTTAAGGGCCAATTTAAATAAAATAATTAGTCGAGCTTCACAATTATTCATGTCATTGTAAATTGAAAAAATGTATTATTTTATTATTATTAATAAGGGTTATTCTATATCTATCATAAGTTTTGGATTTTAAAAGAGCTAAATTTCGCGACATGAAACCAACTTTCGACCCATAATTGAGATGAGGCTCTGTCGCGCGATGTATTTATGTCACATGGATTTCTTTTATAATTATAAAGGAATACAAAGGACACCAAAGAACAAACTGGATGGTCCTTACGAGGCTATCTACTTAATTAAGAAGGAAGGTCAAAAGATGTTAGAAAATTTAAAGCCAACTGAAAGCCTTCAAGCAAACCAAAGAGAAGTTGAAAAGGAAAGAAATTTAAAGATAAAGTGAAAATGTTAAAGTAAAGAGGAGAGGAATCCAAGTGAAAATTCTACAATACTTCTACGCGCTAACAAATGCTTCTAACTGGAGGTTTAAGGCAAGATAAACATCTAGTCTCTTTTGAAAGGATTCGACCGAATTACTTTCAACTACGATGACTGGCAATCCATTCCACAAATTAACTCTACGATTGAAGGAAAAAATGGAAGTGAACTCGGTAAAAGAATTTATGAACATTAGAGATGCGAGAATAAAAAAGGGAATGAAAAAAGGTGCTCTTCTGTCTTCTCAGAAACTACAACCATGTAATAGATTCAATAATTGCAACGTTGTTTTCAAATCTAATAATTATGTTAAGCGTAGAATTGTTGGATCTAGTCTTATAGGCTCTACACAAAATTTTGGATCACATGAAGATCCGTCAACCCAGCCTTTTATAGTTAGCTTATAAGGCTAACGAAAATTTCACGACCTAACCTAACCAATCGTCAAGGGTTGTACAGTTGACCTAACGATTGGTTACGTTAAGTCGTGATATTTTTGTTAGTTAGCCTTATAAAGCTAACTAAAAAAGGGTAGGGTGACAGATCTTCAGGCGATTCAAATTTTAATCTATCCGATAATTTTAACAAAATTATATGTAACAAAATTAGAAATTTTGTAACATTACCATCCAAAAATCCCCAGGCAACACAGGTACATCCATCATGTCAAACCTGAGTCCGAAGGGTCACTTAACTATCCCCTGGTAAGAGGATGGAAGGTTCAATCACCTAATCCACGATAATTAACTTCTAGGTGTATATAAACTCTGTTCATGCGGTCATTACCAATTGATAAGGCCTCGCGAGGAGCCGAAACTGTATTGATGTTTAAAATTAAGTCTTCTGAGAATGAGTTCTTTCTTGATTATATATACATAAAAATACATCAAGTATACATCAAGTATACATCAAGTATACACAAGTATGCAGAAAACCAATTACCACCCAACTCGGTACTAATTTTTTTCAGTAATATCCCACTTAGTTTTAAAGTAGCTAGTACTAAAAGTCGTATTTTTAGAGCCTATCACCTCTGTTCAAGTTGGTCTTCATTTAACTTAGAAATCCAGTATCTTTAGAGGAGATTTTTTAACTATAATTTTTATTGCACTTCAACTATTGAGACATTAATTTCAAAATTTTTAAATAACCTATATTCGCCTAAAATAAATCAGTCCACGGTTTCGAACAGAAAGTTTATCTGAAGCTTCCTATTTTAGACCAACTAACTTTTCAACTAATAAAGATGTCCACTCTATTTTGGACAGACACTTCCCTCAATGCGATTCATAATTATTAATTCTAATCCTAATTCACTGCGATCCTTTTTTTCGCCATAAAGATCACCTCCCCGTGCTTTTGAGATCTTTTGTAATTTATCTATATTCATGTGCGACTGCCAAAGTCGCTATGTAGGGCAGACTGCCCTGCAGTTAAAACTTAGGATTTCGAAGCATTTGGGGTTTTTTATCGAACTTCTCGCCCTCTTTCCACTCCTGAATCCTCTATTATTCGGCATCATTCAAAGACCCATGATCACCCGTGCCCCCAGGACTCCTTTACGATTTTGTTGTCTGCTTCTAATTCGCTTGATCTCAAAATTTTAGAATCCCTTTTTAATCAAGAAATTAAATCCAGAATTAAATGACAACCTTTCCTCGATAAAATTATGTACTTCATAATCAACCAACCAACTCCTTTTCAACACAACTAACGCACTAACTTAGGTTCTTACTCCTTTCCTTTCTCTCCAGTTGTCATTTGCAACTCTTATTATCCAGGTTAGCCCTTTTAAATTTAAATTTAAATTTTTAGTTTCTGTTGTTGTTTTATTTTAATGGGTTTAACTTTTATTGTTTTACTGTCTTACAATCCAGATAATTTTTTTTAAGCTATTTTTTAACTGTTTGCCTATTGTATTATCTTACACTTTTATTTACTTTTGTTTCTTTAGTTATATTATTGATTTTTTTGGATGCTTTCATTTAGTCACTGAAGATGGCCCCTGAGTGGATGGAAACGTTGGGCCAATAAGTGTTGAGAGTCGTATCTCTTGTCTTTATATTCCTATTGAGGATAAGATTCCCGAAGAACACTTCTATTGTAAATATATATATACGGTGTATGCTCGACCAGAGCCTCGAAGGAACAGCGGGCCGCTCTCTGGCGAAGGCCGGAGAGCGGACGAGTGGTGCTACTGACGAAAGTGCTGAGAATGAGACGTGATGACCAAAACGAGAAAATGGCAAGAGAGAAGCGAGACTGATTTGAGGAAGAAACTACATTTTATAGGTCTTGGTGACGTCCTCTGGTGGTCGTTTCGGGAAATACCACAAAATCTGTGATTCCCTGTTTCATGCCCACGTGTGTAGCTTTTTTGATTCCATGATGTTTGAGAATGGCGGGGAAAGGAATTTTTTTTGTCTGACCTCTACAGATGTACGAGTTTCTCTGAAATGTATGATCTTCCTGGGAATATTTTGTTTCAACTTATTATATTTTCCGTACGTCTCACCTACACACTCACTATTATACAACCTTTCACAATATTTACTATTATTAATCATTCTCTCCATATGACCACACCAATGTAACATACTATCCTCCATTCTCTTCAACATAGGCTTTTCATTCAACACCTTTCCTAAATATCCTCAGTTCTTATACAGTGAAAGCGTTGTACACTAATTATGCTACTTAAATTATTCATTCTGACAGTGAACTATCATACCAAACAAATATCTCGCTCTTTAAAATAACGTATGCACCAATACACCTTTTTGTATTCCTCTTGCTGCATCTACAACTCAATCACTTTCTTCCTAAAAAGACTTATCAAACCTATGACTTGCTTGCCTTTCTTCACCCTGATTTCAATTTTAAATATACTTCCTCTTGGTTAAACACATCAAATACTTAATTTCTTTCACATCCTCCCATCTTTCACCTCTCTCTACAAAAATACATATCAATTCTCTCTCAAGAACCTCTTATTTACATTCATCTTCAATAATCTTCTACACACAACAAAATTTGTCACTCCTCACCATAATTCATTCTGATTCATCCAGAAGCACAAGATCATCACTATGTCCTGAAATACCGAAATCATGGTTACTATTTCCAAATAGACCTACATATCATCCCTATAGGATCCTATTCTGTATCATGTACAAAGTAGCATGAAGCTGGCCTAGACTATGAGAAATTTCATCGGCTTAAATCTGGCCTTTAGTAATCGCATTTAACTTTGAAAATAGTTAATGTCTTCCCTTTTGATTACGAAAACAAATCTTTTCACCCGTTATGAGAAGATTTGTTTTCATATCGTACACCCAAATTTAAGATTTTGTAGAGAAATTGTACAGACAATTTTTAAAATCTATTCAAAATATCAAATATGCCTACTTTAAATTTTGCAGGAAAATTTTAGCTAGTCCTTAAAATCAGGAAGGATGACTCAGCCACATTTTTATTTTTATAAATAGTATCAAAGATTAACTGCGATGATTGAAGACTCATTGCAAGTAACCTATCTATTCTTTATGAAAGTTCTTAGCAGTGGCTAGTTCCTAATCAAGTTAGTTATATGTCAGTTTGTAAGTCAAAGTTAATGCCTTTTTTACAAGATGAAGTTGGTACAACCATTTACCCCAAATGACCTACCAGTTAGTACTAGTTGGCTCAGTTTCCTCACTAGTTAGGCCAGTTAGGCTATTGTTCCCCAAAAACCCAATGTTTCTCTGAATATAGAGTAACCTAACCCAACTTGCAAGGTTTGCATATTTGACAACATTTTGAAAAGAAAAAGTGGTAGGATTTGTAATTAATGCCAGCACCAGGGGATCAAGGAGCATGCGCCCCCCCCCCTGCGGAAAATTTGAAAATCTAGCCTTAAATAATGCACTTCTAATGCATTCTGAGCATAGGTTTGATATTATTTGTAGAATAAGCGGTAGAATAGCATTCAAATCGGTAGGGTGGCAAGTATGGGCCTAGGGTGGTCCTTTACAGTCTAATTCCGGTCGTCGACTGTACAAGGGTTTGCTCTAAAGTTCTTTTCAAATATTCAGAAACACACTAGACAACGCAATATTATAAATTCAGTTTTAAGTACAGCTAAGTACAATTGATAATATCCTTTTGGGAGACTACTTCTCCATCAGTGATGATCGGCAAATAACATTCGAAATTAAAATTAATGTTCATAATTCGGAGAGCCTGGAATAAGTAAATTAAATGGTATCTGTCATCCAAAAACGAGCAATAAGGTTATTATCTGATGCCGATTTCCTTGATCACTCTAGTGCATTATTTAAAGAGCTAAACCTACTAAAGCTCAACGATATGACCAAACTGGCACATTTTATTTTTATTTACAAGTGTAAGAACAAAATCATTAATTTGCAATGGGTAAATAGATATTTTGTAACTCATCAAGAAATCCACTCATATCAGACCAGAAATAGATCAAAGCTTGTTATACCTCAATTTAGATTGTCTTCATCTCAAAAACTACCCAGTTTCATTGGATTGAAACTATGGAATGACTTGTATGCCGATATAAAAAATATTGTGAATGTAAATTTGTTTAAAACCAAGTTGAAATCCCGATTAATAATGGTATACTAACAAAAATCTAGGAGTAATATCCACTAATATTGTATAATATTGTCCATTAATATTGTAATTGATGTTTTAACTATTAATAATACTTATTTACTTACTTATTATTATTAATTAATAACAACTACCTGCTTATTTTTAGTAAGAGTCCAGTAAAGCCTAAAGCTTAAGGGCCAATTTAAATAAAATAATTAGTCGAGCTTCACAATTATTCATGTCATTGTAAATTGAAAAAATGTATTTATTTTATTATTATTAATAAGGGTTATTCTATATCTATCTATAAGTTTTGGATTTTAAAAGAGCTAAATTTCGCGACATGAAACCAACTTTCGACCCATAATTGAGATGAGGCTCTGTCGCGCGATGATATTTATGTCACATGGATTTCTTTTTATAATTATAAAGGAATACAAAGGACACCAAAGAACAAACTGGATGGTCCTTACGAGGCTATCTACTTAATTAAGAAGGAAGGTCAAAAGATGTTAGAAAATTTAAAGCCAACTGAAAGCCTTCAAGCAAACCAAAGAGAAGTTGAAAAGGAAAGAAATTTAAAGATAAAGTGAAAATGTTAAAGTAAAGAGGAGAGAATCCAAGTGAAAATTCTACAATACTTCTACGCGCTAACAAATGCTTCTAACTGGAGGTTTAAGGCAAGATAAACATCTAGTCTCTTTTGAAAGGATTCGACCGAATTACTTTCAACTACGATGACTGGCAATCCATTCCACAAATTAACTCTACGATTGAAGGAAAAAATGGAAGTGAACTCGGTAAAAGAATTTATGAACATTAGAGATGCGAGAATAAAAAAGGGAATGAAAAAAGGTGCTCTTCTGTCTTCTCAGAAACTACAACCATGTAATAGATTTCAATAATTGCAACGTTGTTTTCAAATCTAATAATTATGTTAAGCGTAGAATTGTTGGATCTAGTCTTATAGGCTCTACACAAAATTTTGGATCACATGAAGATCCGTCAACCCAGCCTTTTATAGTTAGCTTTATAAGGCTAACGAAAATTTCACGACCTAACCTAACCAATCGTCAAGGGTTGTACAGTTGACCTAACGATTGGTTACGTTAAGTCGTGATATTTTTGTTAGTTAGCCTTATAAAGCTAACTAAAAAAGGGTAGGGTGACAGATCTTCAGGCGATTCAAAATTTTAATCTATCCGATAATTTTAACAAAATTATATGTAACAAAATTAGAAATTTTGTAACATTACCATCCAAAAATCCCCAGGCAACACAGGTACATCCATCATGTCAAACCTGAGTCCGAAGGGTCACTTAACTATCCCCTGGTAAGAGGATGGAAGGTTCAATCACCTAATCCACGATAATTAACTTCTAGGTGTATATAAACTCTGTTCATGCGGTCATTACCAATTGATAAGGCCTCGCGAGGAGCCGAAACTGTATTGATGTTTAAAATTAAGTCTTCTTGAGAATGAGTTCTTTCTTGATTATATATACATAAAAATACATCAAGTATACATCAAGTATACATCAAGTATACACAAGTATGCAGAAAACCAATTACCACCCAACTCGGTACTAATTTTTTTCAGTAATATCCCACTTAGTTTTAAAGTAGCTAGTACTAAAAGTCGTATTTTTAGAGCCTATCACCTCTGTTCAAGTTGGTCTTCATTTAACTTAGAAATCCAGTATCTTTAGAGGAGATTTTTTAACTATAATTTTTATTGCACTTCAACTATTGAGACATTAATTTCAAAATTTTTAAATAACCTATATTCGCCTAAAATAAATCAGTCCACGGTTTCGAAACAGAAAGTTTATCTGAAGCTTCCTATTTTAGACCAACTAACTTTTCAACTTAATAAAGATGTCCACTCTATTTTGGACAGACACTTCCCTCAATGCGATTTCATAATTATTAATTCTAATCCTAATTCACTGCGATCCTTTTTTTCGCCATAAAGATCACCTCCCCGTGCTTTTGAGATCTTTTGTAATTTATCTATATTCATGTGCGACCTGCCAAAGTCGCTATGTAGGGCAGACTGCCCTGCAGTTAAAACTTAGGATTTCGAAGCATTTGGGGTTTTCTTATCGAACTTCTCGCCCTCTTTCCACTCCTGAATCCTCTATTATTCGGCATCATTCAAAGACCCATGATCACCCGTGCCCCCAGGACTCCATTACGATTTTGTTGTCTGCTTCTAATTCGCTTGATCTCAAAATTTTAGAATCCCTTTTTAATCAAGAAATTAAATCCAGAATTAAATGACAACCTTTCCTCGATAAAATTATGTACTTCATAATCAACCAACCAACTCCTTTTCAACACAACTAACGCACTAACTTAGGTTCTTACTCCTTTCCTTTCTCTCCAGTTGTCATTTGCAACTCTTATTATCCAGGTTAGCCCTTTTAAATTTTTAAATTTAAATTTTAGTTTCTGTTGTTGTTTTATTTTAATGGGTTTAACTTTTATTGTTTTACTGTCTTACAATCCAGATAATTTTTTTTAAGCTATTTTTTAACTGTTTGCCTATTGTATTATCTTACACTTTTATTTACTTTTGTTTCTTTAGTTATATTATTGATTTTTTTGGATGCTTTCATTTAGTCACTGAAGATGGCCCCTGAGTGGATGGAAACGTTGGGCCAATAAGTGTTGAGAGTCGTATCTCTTGTCTTTATATTCCTATTGAGGATAAGATTCCCGAAGAACACTTCTATTGTAAATATATATATACACTATATATACTAACCGGTGTGACGGTTACAAGTGTTTCGATCGAAGTCCACAGTATAGTGCACATTGGTATTTCTCTTTAAATAGTAAATATCGCCGCGTATGTAAAAAAAAGTAAATAAAAACGAAGCAAATTAATATATACAGCATTTTTCCAAGTTTTTCTTTCTGAAGGAAATTAGCTGCCCATCACGAGGATGAAATTCGTAAAACTACCCCCTAATTACCCCCCGCGGCCACACTCTTGAGCACCAGTCAGTGAGAATTATACAGCGTGCCATATCTCCCATATTCCCCATTGCAACAGATGAGGTAAAGGCGATGAGATGCGATCTCTGCCAATTGCTTTTCGATTTCAAATGCCTAGAATGGGAAGATGAAGAAATTTCTCATAACAAATACAAAGCAATTTAATGGGATGAAGTTTTTCTGCGAAAACTGCATGACCGAAATAAACTCTATGATATTTAAAGCAGAAAGAGACTACGAGAAGAAAATAAAAGAGGAAAGTGTGAATAAAGAACAGAGAAAACAGAAGAAGCGAAGAAAAGCGAAGTAGAAATAAAGCAAATGCCGTCACACAACGAGGTCGAAAACATATAGGAACAGTAGCCTAATCTTAATCAATTTGATGTTACCAGTTTATTGCATAAAGTTGGCACTATAATAATGATAATGGTTAATTGATTGAGAATGATGATGGTTAATGATAAGGCTGGAGTCACCAATTTATAGTCACTCCAGGGTCACCAACTTATAGTGGTCTACGAATCACCGAGTTGACGTGGCTAAGAAAGTAGGCTTACTATAGTTTATGAATGATGATATTGAAATGAATAATTAGGGGTCACCAGCTTGGCATACAACCAAACAAACAATATTTAATAAGGAGAGAGAAATTACTTTTGTTGTTTTGTGTTTAATTAGGAAAATAAATCAGTTATTTGTTCACAGCAATTAACAGTTCAATAAAGGTATTGATAATGATTACAATTATATAACGGCATTTATGTTATGCTAAAGATGACTGAGTATTAGCAAATACAGAACGGTTATACAGACTAATTGTTAAGCAATACACTAATTTAGATAGGCTAATGAGATGTGCAAAATGGGACACAGAATAAATAATGAAAGCCTATTGACAACTGAAATAATACACGTACAGTTGGTACAGTAAATGGATTATGTAATACACTGATTTAGATTGGCTAATGAGATATGCAAAAGGGAACACATACTAAATAATGAAAGTTTATTGGCAACTGAATTAATGCACGTACGGTAGGTACAGTAAATGGATTAGGCCATCAAGAATGAAATGCATAAAAGAGCACATAAACAGTAGAGTAAACGATAAATAAATTATACGAGTGATCACAATAATAGGGTGATGCAAAACTACGATATTGGTACGACACTTGAAATAGCCTTACTGCGGTCTTCACGAGAGAGTTAGTTTTCCCGGTAGCTTGCGTACACTTCGATATAGCCTAAACGCGACGCACTATTACACTGTGTAGGCTTCGTGTGGATTGCTTAAGACGAGGCAAAGGGAGCTTACGGCAAATGATAAATGCTCTGGAGATTGAAGACCTATTTGATGGGTTGACCGTACTGCGTTTCGCCCGTCGAAGATGACATTGAAGACGGTAGGGGACCTGTTTAAGTACTTGTTGAACGGGCGCCGATCGAATTGTGGTGGCGGATGAGTGAAGCGAAATAGGTTTGTGGCTTGAAGCTTAATAGGAAATTTATGGACCTGGGCCTCGAAAAGTGCTTCGGTAGTCAGGTTGGCTTTGCTGGTGGGAGGATGAAAGTTGACAGCCGGTACAGAACTGGTAAGAGGCCAACGGAAAGCAGTGATGTTCTTTCTTGCAAAAAGGAATTGTAGAGTCGCCTCAAGTGTTGTTTCGTTCTTGTAATGTTGAAGTGTGACTTGGGACTGAGGCCGGCTGAGGTCGTGATGGCGCTGCGTGGAGAGAGTAGATTCACGCGAACAAAGTACGAGCGGAGTGAGGTTTGGTAGAGAGCCTTACTTGATGATAGACTTCTTGTAGGCTCGACTGGAGCCTTAAAGGAACAGCGGGCCGCTCTCCAGTGAAGGCCGGAGAGCGGGTGGCTTGACGAGTGGTGTTACTGACGAAGGTGCTGAGAGTGAGACGCGTTGACCAAGACGAGAAAAATGGCAAGCGAGAAGTGAGGAGTGAGAACAATTTGAGGAAGAAGCTGCATTTTATAGGTTTTAATGGGTGTTCGGCGAATTTGTCTACAACAATTTGTCTAAAGATACAATTCATCTACAACAATTTGTCTACAGCAATTTATCTACAGCAATTAGTCTACAGATACAATTTATCTACAATAATTTGTCTACAGATACAATTTGTCTAGAGAGGAAGAATGAAAGCTATTTGATGTTAATTATTATTAATTTTTTCAAAAAAATTAAAAATTTGTTTCTGCAATCGGTTTTCTTGAGAAATGATAAAGAAAAATGTTATTGGATATTGAATAAATTTATTTACTGAAACGACGCAATACACTCCAACATCTTTTTGAATAAGTCCGAGCTGGTGTGGCGCTTACGCCATACAAATTCACAAAAAATGACAAGAATTAGTGCGATATCTTGCAAAAAACAATAGTATAAGAAATGCAAAAAAATTCACTTTTTTCTACGTGAAGGTCAAAATATGAAAATAAAAACCCACTCTAATAGACAGAGTTTATTTCCACAACATCCACCCGAGGAGGATGCCAGTGGGCGTCGAAACTGTTGTGGAAATAAACTCTGTCTATTAGAGTGGGTTTTTATTTTAATAGTATAAGAAACTCGATTAGGTCAGGTTAGGTTAGGTTAGGTCAGGTCAGGTCAGGTCAGGTTAGGTTAGGTCAGGTTAGGTTAGGTTAGGTTTCTCAAGAAAACCGATTGCAGAAACAAAATCAGGGTCATCGACTGCCCTTGTTTTCAATTTCGTAGGAAAATCGAGAGCAGTCCATGAAACATACTAGGTCCAATATTAGTAATAGTTTCTCTAGACAAATTGTATCTGTAGACAAATTATTGTAGATAAATTGTATCTGTAGACTAATTGTTGTAGATAAATTGTATCTGTAGACTAATTGTTGTAGATAAATTGTTGTAGACAAATTGTTGTAGATGAATTGTATCTTTAGACAAATTGTTGAAGACAAATTCGCCTAAAACCGTTTTAATGATGTCCTCTGGTGGTCGCTTGGGGAAATACCACAGAATCTTTTTTTCCTGTGTGGGCCTGTTTCATGCCCATGTATAGCCTTTGTTTTGAGTCCATGATGTTTGAGAATGGCGGGGAAAGGAAATTCTTTGTCTGACCGCTACATAGGCAACAGATAGAATAAGGGAACAGTTAGTATAAAGGCAACAAAGGACATAAGCACAAATAGCACAAATAGAAAAAGACACGGGTGCAATAAAAAAAACGGAGTGAAACTGTCCCCCAATAAGGAGCAAAAAACAAAGGCCCCATGTAAAAATGTGGAAAGAATTATATGCAGATATTCTGGAAAAGATAATTGCAGATATAAAAGAGGACAATATATATACAGTATACACATACGGTAAACACCCCGAATATGCAATTTCTTCTACAATAATGGTCATTGTAAATTCGGAGACAGATGCAGATTCTACAACCCGGGCATTGGCAGGACTTACGCAAAATATAGAACCTGAAAATACGGGAAAAAAATGCTACTATCAAATCTCCCGACGAACCCAAAGCACAAAGGGCAAATTTCAAAGGACAATACGAATAACATGAATAAACATATGTGTCACGCACTTTCGCGAGCCACTGCCCGCTGGCGACTTTTTAAGGTGAATGCACTTTGGACAATCCAACGAAGGTGGTCCTCGTTGGGTAAGCCCGGCCTTAGCCAGGAGCATCCGAGTATCAACAAACAGTTTCTACCAAGTTTGTTTTTTCCCGAAGGGATGAATGGAAACAGTTCACTTCTAAATTGGAGTTTTCGTTCACTCATATAGTTTTTATTTCACAAAGTATATACAGAACGAGGCACTGAAGGAGGGAAATGAATTTATAGCCTCTTACGATAACAGCTCAAACAGGAATTAAAAATTAGAGGGGTGCAACTCCTTGTAACAAAGGCAGGAATTGAAAGCGAGGAGGCTTGTCCTCCTCGAGTAAGAGTTACTGCAGGAATATAAAATGAGGAGGCTTGGCCTCCTTGGTCTAAGCCTCAGGTAGGAATTTAAAGGGGGCGAGGTGCAACCTCTTGTAACAATGGCCCCGGCAGGAATTTAAAATGAGGGAGGTGCAACCTCTGGTAACAAGGGGCCAGGCAGGAATTTAAAGTGAGGAGGGGCTCAGGCAGGAATGATTTAATTATTATTAAGATTAACAGTAGTGTATGTCACGGGGGGTAATGGTTTGGACATCGTTAATTATAACACGTGTCGTTGTCACGAAAGTGTGATATAAAACAAAACTACCCATGTAAGAGACAAGAAATGAGAAATAATGGAACAATTTTTAAGTAATTTGAATAAAAATAATTGAGGAAAAAAATGAGATAAACAATGAAACAATTTTTTTATATAGTTACGCAGGAGAACAAAATTGGGCGACTCTGCATTAACCCCGGATGCAGCAATCGTCGAGTAATTTTCGAACCTCCCAACACTGAAGTCTCGTGGCAAGGGTCGAAATTCAGACGAACTCAAGTCACACTAGAAAAAAGGGTTACATTATAATAACAATAACATGAATTTTCACTAAAATTAATGAAAAAGGTTTAAATTGAAAACAATAAAAAAAAAGAAACCTAACCGGGTTGAACTAAATAAACATGTGTTATGGGTATATACATCAGCATTATGACTGATCGCATTTATTTCCCACAACAAAATCTAAAATGATATTATTTAATTTCCTAAAAAAAAAAAAAATGCAGATAATTTTATAAAAAGAATTTAAAATTCAGATTTATAGTTTGTTGGGAAAAAACAAATACGTGAATACTGACTTAATGACTGAACGTCTGATTAGTACTGTATTTCGTATTACTATCGAACAGTTAATTAAAATCAATTAATTAAAAAAATGATTAAGTGTTTATAAAGTCACTTCACTGTTTCACACTAAAAAGGGAAAAAAAATGAATTAAAATTATTAAAATTAAAGAAAATGACAATTAAGAAAATGATTTAAACGGAGTAATTTTTAACTAAAACGATTAAAACAAAACTCATCACAAACGGAGAGTGAGGGGTTCAGCCCGCTGGTGCCTCCACGAAACTTTGAAGGTCACCTCCAAGCAGACGAGAGAGAGGGGTGACGTCATCTAAGAGGGAGATGAAAAACAACGTTGAAAATCTTCGACGGAACACGGTCGAACGGTTGATTGGAGAAAAATACAAATACTGATTCGAAAGTTGATTGAAGATTACAAATCGAAAAGAAGTTCTTCAAGGGAAATTTTTGAGTCAATATTTGGGGTTGATTTGAGGGAGAATTTCAAGGACGAAATTTCAAAGTACGAAAGTTGATTGAAGGTCAACGATGAGTTGTATTAAATTGAGGTTGCAGATGGTGGGGTTGGAGTCGACGTCGATGGAGTGAATAAATGAAGTGTTTCAAAAATTCATCCATTGATGAAAGACGGTTTTTTTCGTGGGGGACTGAAACAGTCTCGGTATTGGGAAACTAAAGCAGTCTCGGTGGTAGACCTCCAGTGTGTCACGCGCTTTCGCGAGCCACTGCCCGGCCTCCTCGGGTAAAGTCTAAGGCAGGAATTGAAAGCGAGGAGGCTTGTCCTCCTCGAGTAAGAGTTACTGCAGGAATTTAAAATGAGGAGGCTTGGCCTCCTTGGTCTAAGCCTCAGGCAGGAATTTAAAGGGGGGCGAGGTGCAACCTCTTGTAACAATGGCCCCGGCAGGAATTTAAAATGAGGGAGGTGCAACCTCTGGTAACAAGGGGCCAGGCAGGAATTTAATGTGAGGAGGGGCTCAGCCTCCTCTGGTAAAGGCTCAGGCAGGAATGATTTAATTTACAATACAAGAAATAAATAAGCCTCAATTTTGGGGGAATGCAGTTGAAGGTTAAGCTCCCACTTTAGCTGGAGAGCTGAAGAATTCTGACGTTAAGCATAATTTAAGCAAAAAGTTAACAAAAAAAATATTAATTTTTTTGTAAGGTATACACTTTTGGATGGCGACATAATGTCCGGGGCCGACACGTACCGAGTACATAAAATACATAAATTACATTATATTAAGTACATTAATTACCGTTAATTACAATTTTAGCAATTTGTTAATTGACATATCTAATATTGAAGTAATCTGAATAGGTAATGCAATTTAGATAATGAAGGAGAGTTCTCCGTCGTTCAATAATTTAAAGGTGATTAACAACAATGTTATATATTTATAGTTAACAATAATTACGCCAAATTATGTCTAATATTAGTAGAAGAATGATTGGTTATCATGACTTGAAAGTCTAATTAGCCAGCGATGAGGAAAGCGGAGAAAAATACGGTGTACTTTTCATTTGGAAGTACACGGACATTAATGATAACGTAACACATAACTTAAGGAACGGAATTTGAATGACAATTAGGTAGAAGTAGTGAGTACAGGTAATGAGAACGTGGATAACTATGTGACGTAAGCAGATAACGAACCAGTGATCTGGTATGGAAACAATACAGTATATTACAATAATATAACATAACATCTTAATGTTATAAATTTTGTAGCAGAAGCAAGAGAGGAGATTTTCGAATTCAGACGCTTGCTTTCGGCGACGACATCGGAATTCGAACACTCAGTCAGCATTAACGAGTATCTCGCGAGAGGTGAAATAATTAAAAGAAAACGTATAAAGAATACATGTGGACGTGTTTACATATACGTAATCATGATCGTCAAGGGACATGAACGACACTGCACAAAGTAGTGTACACATACCGGTTGTCACACAATAGGTTGTGTGCGTAATATAGACACGAATGACTGGGAGGTTGATAGGGCATAAGTAGACAATAGGTAGATGAATGAATAAGTAATAAAATTAATAAAGGATAGCGGTCAAGAAGGAACATGGATGTATGAATGAGTATGGTTGAATAATGAGTATGGTTGATTACTATTTATACTGCATAACACCAGACAGGACACAACATATAAATAATGACTTATAGAGAGAGGTTTTTATTATTATTTATTAAAGAATTTACCATACATTGAATACGAAAGATATCCACATACTAAACACGTGATTCAGTATTCAAGGTATGGAAGGAAATTAAGTTACTTTATGACGTCAGAATGATTTACTCTGTACGTACAGTAAAGTCATTATTTGGGAGAAATCAAAGGAGACGAATTAGAGGCACAGTTAAGGGACATTCGCTTCTTACAGCGAACTTCTAATGGCACAAACATGGATACTGCTCAACCATAGAAATGGTAGGTCGCATGGCTGACATATGTACACAAATCGCAAACAAAATATTTTTAACAACGCAGATACAATACGGCTGCTAAATGTCATACAACGCATGCAGTCGATACAGCTCGGAACCCCCGAGCCGAACGCTTCCTGGCAAGAAGCTACCAGAACAGGTAGGCAGAAACGGATCTCTCACTCGGAGGACAATACAGAAATCTAATAAAGTCCATAAACCCTCCACCCCGAATATAATGCTCTGCGGAGACTTTAATTTCCAATTTATAAAATACACAAAGATGGATAGGAATATATATATATATATACAAACGAGGAAAGTAAGGAACCGTGTGGGGAGGATAACGCCAGCTGAAGTAAAAGTGAAGGACATACAGAGGCGCTGGTTCGGCCATGTCGAGCGAATGTCAGAGACAAGACTGCCGAGGCAAGCCTTGTACACCAGGGAACATGGAACACGGCCGAGAGGACGCCCGAGGAAAACGTGGCTTGGGGAATTCAAGAATGATAACCCTGGTAAAACCTGGCAAGAACTCACCACACTGGCAAGAACGAGAAGAGCCTGGAGCCAGCACAGACGCCATCTGAGGGACCCGACTCGGCTGATCCAGCCGGGTCAAGGAGAGCCAACCACGTCAACCGGGACAACCAGGTCAAGAAGGGCACAAGAGAAGAACAGGAGCAAGCAAAAATATTGGCGGCTCTCACAAACGAGTTTATGCTGACACAGGAGATAACAGAAAATACCATAAAAAATAACTGCCTAGATCTGGTATTCACGAATAACACGAACTTAATTGCTGATATAAAAATAACCCCAACTATTATCTCAGACCACAACATAATCGAGATATCAAAAAAGTGGCGACAACATTAAAAGGCAATGCACATACTGAAGAAAGAAGCAAATTTGGAACTTTTAACTTAAACTCCAAGACTAAATTGGGAAGTAGTCAGATCACACATGGCCCAAATAGAGTGGAGAACAGTTTTAGAGAATAAAACAACTAAAGAAATGCTAACAACTTTGGATAAAAGACGCTGAGAATTTTAGAAAAATTTGCATCGAAAGCAAAGAGGCAAAAGAGAAGAATATTCCGCAAAAGAATGAGAGTAGCAGCGAAGTTACTTAATTCAGAGACAACAGTACCCGGAAAGTAATACAAGAAAAACTGGAGGGTATCGATAGGGATATACAAACCCTGATTAAGGACCATACAGAGAGGGAAGAGGAAAAGGCGGTAGAAGTAATAAAGGAAAATCCAAAACACTTATATAGCTATGCGAAAAGGAAAACAAAAACGCGTGCCACTATTGGGCCCTTCAGGAAAGGAAATAAGGAACTAACGGACGATCTAAAAGAACTCTCTGAAACATTGAGAGCCCAGTATGAATCAGTCTTCAGTACCCCAAAAAATGACAAAGCGATACCTGACAAAGATGCATTGAAGAGAAATTGAAATGAGATTGTATAATAGACTTTGATTTTACACCAGAAGATATAGCGAGAGCTATAGGACAAATTAAATCACGTTCAGCTGCAATGTTTAATAGATTAAAATTAGTAAATTTTGCTAAAAAAAAAATGACAACTGTAAACTTAAATTTTTATTAATCTAAAAAAATATGCAAAGCCCCATCAGTTTTTTTTTTTTTTTTATGAAATACAAACACCAAACAATTTTAATCAAATAAAAACAGTGCTATTCTTGAAATTATAATGGAAAATTGTAAATGAAATAAAATTATAAATGGAAAGAAATTACAAATTCAAGAGACCTTGTTTGGAAAACCTTGGGAAAACACGCCTGTTTTTCTCTACAACTTGAAGCAATGCCTGAAATTCACCTTCATCCCTACTTTACAAGCCCCTTTTATCCAGCCAGTATTGGATGAAGTAGTATCGAATACCATTCCGTAAATCTTATCCTGCAATTTCCACTCTTGGATTGTGCTAAAAACAGTACAAGCAGTGTCGATCCAGTTGAGACACCGATATCGGGTATCGAGAGAAGTTTCTCAACATTTTCTCCCGATATAAGTATTGCCAATCGATCCTGCTTTCCTCCTGAAACATTCAGTATCACTTTCCTGTCCCAGTGGACTACACAATATTGAGGTGGGTTGAACGACTCTTTAATAGTGTCAGCAGTATCTTTCCTCGACTTCTTCGCAGCTCGCGCAGAAGTACTTTTCGATAATGACATCTCTTTTAAATCTAGCCCACATTCAGCTGCTACCACAGATACAAATGTCGAGCGTTGTCCGAATGATAGTCCTAAACGATCAGCTGTTTAATGTTGACTGTAGTAATGTAGGACGTTTTGATGGGCCTGGGCTCGGAGTAAAATCATCTTCACCATTACTTGAATCCACTAACTCGCCTTCAGATGATTCAAGTTTGTGTGTCTCTTCTTCTAATGCCTTTCGCTCTTTTTCTTTCAATTTTCTTCGTTCTTCACCTTCTATTCTAGCAGTCGTTTTGATCAGTTTGGCTACATAAGCTTTATCGATCGGACCAGAGAATATATTCTAGCACTTCGCTGATCTTCCAAAAAGCGAAGATCCTCATTCTTCTGTTGTATAGTTCTCAATGTATCATTTTGGATCTCATTACATACATTTTCAGTTGATATATCAAATAAGTTATCTAAACGAGACAGAAAAAATGTTTTTTGGGTTTCATAACATTTCTTCTTTATATTTTTACCCAACTTCTCATGCTCTTTTATGAAATCCCACAACATTTTTTGGGGTCCTTTCTGCTTTCTAACGGATTTTGATGGTATGCCAGCCATAATCCACACCTTTTCTACCTTATCTAATACTCAAAATATTTCCTTCCTTTGACACATTGTCGCTTTTCATTTGATCCCTTCTCAAGAAGGAAAAGTGACTGAGAACTTCACTATTCGTTGGAAGCATGCTTCCTTCTCTTGCGCATATGTCTTCCACTAACTTTCCCAGTAAAGAATCATATTTTCTTAGGTCTGTTCTTAATATTGGCTTACTGTAAATAAATGTTATAGAAATGAAAACAGAGGGAAAAATTTCATAAGGTCCACTCAAATATCAGCACCGTATACAACTAAAATAGTTTTAAAACGTTCACAATAAGAGGATACCGTTATTCTCTACATTTTGGTAGCAAAATTTTTGAAATACGATGATTAGTAAGGAAACTATGACCAAAAATATCTCCAAAAATCACCATATTTTGTGTGAATAGGGAGCTTATTTTTCAAATGGGGGGCGGGGACCCTAAATATTACCCGATTGTCTTTGTTTTGGTTTATTCATGGTTTTAGGTCAATTTGTCACAATATAAGAGGTACGCACCATAACTTTTCAAAAAAAGTCGAAAAGTGACACACCCTATTGAATACTGATCAGTTTTGACGTCCCAATCTAAAAAGGAAAAAATTAATAAACTAGAAGAAACACAGAGACATTTGACAGCCAAGATTGATGGCTGCAAAGAACTCAACTACTGGGAAAGACAACGTAAACTACTAAATCTGTGCTCCCTGGAAAGAAGAAGAGAGGGGTACACCATAATCTACATATGGAAAATGATCGAAAAACTGGTATCATACCTTAAACTAAACCCAATTACCATCCAAACAACGCTGTAAAATAGGAAAGGCAGAATTTGTAGCGTTCCCAAATTAAAGGCCCGACAAGTAATCTCTTCAACACTGAAGGAAAATAGCTTGGTTGTCAGGGGGGCCAAGACTTTATAACCAACTTCCAAAGGACCTCAGAAACGTGCTAGGGGACAAAGTTGAAATCTTCAAGAGAACACTAGATGCCTGGTTCAGGACGGTACCAAATGAGCCAGGTGTACCTGGCTATGTACGGTGGATAGCGGAAGAGAGAAACTCGCTCCTCCACCAAGCCAGGCCCAGAGGCAAGTCAACCAGCTTGACCTTCGTGTGAAGAGAGACCAAAGCACAGAACTGCAACGAGGTTAACGAGGTATATATATATATATATATATATATATAAGATGTATTTCACAATTAAACACGTGAAATAAATAAATAAATGATTCACACCCACAAGGAAAAATGAAAAGTGATTTCAATGCCTTTCGGATATTAAACATACACCTAATGATTACTTGACGAGGTGTACTGTTGAATACGCGAAAGGCCTTTGAGTCGCTTTCCAATTTTCCTTGTGGGATGACCATATATATATATATATATATATATATATATATATATATATATATATATATACTTCATGAATTTTAATTTGTTAAAGATATTCCTTAACACTATTTTTAACTGAGAAAAATGAACGTTAAAATACAAATACTTTACTTAGAAAGGTCTACGCAACTTTAATCACACACAGACACACACACACACGCGCGCGCGCGCGCGGCACGTATCATATTCATACTTCTGTTAATTTTACCTTTTTCAATGTTCCCTAAAACTTTTAACGTCAACGTTGGCGCCTTTATTTCGTAATTAACTTTAAAAACTATAACTTTAACATCATTTTATCTGGTTTATGTTAAAGGTTTACATATTTAAAATTTGTTATAATTCTCTTGTAGACCATCGTCAATGAGCTCGATCTTCCTACGCCACATGGATTAATTATTAGTAATAATGACTCAGGAAGTCCAGAAACCGTAACAATGCTCAGGCAAACTAATGCGTCCCATCGCTCTAACTCCTCTATTATTATTATTACCGGCATCATCGGTAGTCGAACCCCCACCCTCAGTGTCTTCACTTCATTTACGGGGAAGCCGTGGTAACCACTCAGCTACGGATGCTGGCGCTGGACCGATTAACTTCACTTTCTTCACGAGAATAAGGATCGTTTTAAATTGTTTTTTAATGCATTTTCACAAAACCTTCAATTGAATTACTTTTATAATTATTTAAAAAGTAAAGTACGAACAATTTAAACACTTTTTGGGTTAAAAAGTGAATGAAATATGAATAATTACTTTTTACAAACACATGAAAAAGTGCTGATCAGGATTCTCTTCGCCTTCACCTCAAAAGGGTAAAAAAAAAAAATCCATATATATATATATATACTGTATAATATATATATAATATATATATATAATATTTCCAAACACTCTTATACACTATTGTCACAAGTCTGCCCTCCTCCATTCTTTAAACATGTTCAAACTACCTTAACACACTTTCCTCAATTTTCACTTCACCTGATTTTTTTTAACACCTCCTCTTTCGAGAACTATGCGGTTTCTTACTCTATCCATCTGACGCTCGCCACATATACTTCTCAGGTTATCCAGCTCAACCACTCTTACTCTTTTAAGTCATGTCAATGTTTTACATCTATACAAAAGTGTCGGTACTAACACACGTTCATGTGAACATCTCCCAGCATGTCGACCCAGTCTCCGCTTTCTCACAACCTCTTTCAGCGTAACCGCCACATATCTTCTTTGATTCACTGCTAACTTCAAAACAAAACAAAGCAAACACTTTATCTGCACACGTACCATATTTATTCGTCTTTCTAGCAGTCGCACTTTTACCTTTCTCATGACTGACTCCATACATAAACAGATTGAACAGCCATGGAGACATCACATACCCTTGATGCACCCCAACACTTATATCAGACCCAAGCCCGTAGCCATAGCGGGGGTCGGGGGATCGAACGACCCCTCCTTGAAAGGAAAGATCCACTTTTGTAACTATACGGGGCTCCAATAAACCTTAGCACCCCCCCGCCCATGGCCTAAACCATTAGAGGTACAGTAAAACTAAACATACCTTACAAAAGAGAATTTAATTCTGCATTTAATGAGAAACAATTAAAACTTGGTGTTTCCGCCATTGGCTTCCAAGACAGCCTCAATTCGCTTTGGGTAGCTTGCCAAAAGTGACGTGAATAGATCTTGATCGTTAAGCAAATTTGCTAAAACAGGTTCAATGTGTTGCGTCATTGTATCCTTCAAAAATCGATTTGCTGCAGGTTCTTAAAACAAGAGACATTCAACCTTGTCCTTTATAACTGATCCAATGTGTTCACAGACGTTCAAGTCAGGAGAATTTCCTGGCCATTCTTCATTTCCAAAGAAATCGATCTCATGGTTCCGCAACAACTGTTGAGTAGCTAATGCCTTAAAGCAGGGGGCCTTATCGTGCAGAAGTGTGACCTGATCGACATCCATAACATTGTTTGGGTTTCTTAGAAAAGGAATGACATGCTGGGATAGAATAATATCACGAAAATACTGTCCATCCCAACTCTGACCATTTGGCTTCAGCACCCACATGAGCTTCTTTGCAGTGAACAAAACAAACACACTAACACAGTCTGGACTTTTCAATAATTCGCGATAATGTTCATTGTCATCGATTTCATCTGGTGTTGTGGCCCACACTCGATCATTTTGGTAGTTAGGCCGACGTGTTACGTAAACAAAAAATTCATCGGGGACAGCTAAATGCATGAAATTATCCACATCCCAATCTTCAAGATAATGGGCAAACCACATTCTGTCATCGATGTTAAGTTGAGTTTTTCTTGGCTTTGGAAGTTCATGCCAAGGCTTTAAACCTTGCCTATGACGGTACAGTCGAATGATCTCACCACTAACGATCTTTCCTCTCAACACTTCGATCTCTCTAGAAAGTTTAGCACAGCTGTTTTTCCGCTTACGCGTACCGCTTTCAATGATGTCCTTTGTTTCCTGAGAGAGTGGCAAATTTGGGCGCCCAGATTTGGTTGTATCCATTTCACATTCATCCAAAGTTTTATTCCAGTTTCTTTTGACGAAGTCTTCACTTCTTCGCAACTTTTTGGCAACCCATGAACGTGTTATAAAGGTGGCTCCAGCATCACGAGCTTCCCGAAATGTTATTGCTCGTATGCGATCTATCACACGTTGCCTCTCCGAATCACCAATTAATTGAGAAGCCATTATATTATCACTTTATCAGCTAGAGTAATTTTAATACCTGCAATAAATAAAGAATTTTATATATTTTTATAATCACTAAAAACTATTTCGATATAAGTAAACATGTAAGCTGCAAATTGGGGGGGGGGAGGGGGGCTAAGGTTTTTGGAACTTATGATGTGATATTATAATATATAACATCATTTAGTAAATAAACACTCATTTTTTGGTATTTTTATTAACTACTCTAAACTACTCTATACTACTCTAAACCCCCTCCGCACTGACTAGGTCGTTGCACCAAAAGGTCCGCCTTTCTACAATTGAGAAGTCCTGGCTACGAGACTGCAGACCAGTTACCCAGTTCTTTATTTACTCTTACAAATGCACTACTTTCATCATAGAAACTCTTCATCGCATTCGTGAACCTACTGCCAACCCGATATATACCCAAGGCCTGCTACAATGCTTCTCCATTCATTCCATTCATACGCTTTCTCAAAATCCTTTCACATGCTTTCTCAATCACTTATCTAACTGAAAACATTTGAGCTACACAGTCTCTTCCACCTCGAAACTCTCCTTGCTCATCACTCATCAAGGATTATGTAATACCACGAACTCTTTCTATCACTGTCATTTGAAATTGAGTCCGAAAAAACAATGCTAATACTATATAATGCATTTGTACAGCCCCACCTGGAATATTGCGTTCAGTTCTGGTCCCCATATTTGCAACAAGCCATAGACAGAATAGAGTGATGAGATACTGAGATGATTTCCAGACTAAGAAACAAATCATACGGCCCCCGTTTAGAAACATTAAATTTATTCTCACCCGTTAAAAGGCGGATTCGTGTAGATTTAATCCGGGCGTTTAAAATGATTAAAGGTTTTGATAACGTCGAGGCCAAAAAGTATTTCACCTTCAGAAATACAGAAAAGAACTCGCGGTAATGGTCTCAAATTAGTGTGTGAATATATTAATTTTAACGAAGCTAAGCATATTTTCTTCAATCATATATTTAATTTGTGGAATGGATTGCCATCCAATGTAGTTCAAAGTAATTCGGTCGTGTCCTTTAAAAAGAGTCTAGATGCTTATTTTGCCTCAAACACCAAGTGAAAAGCATTTGTTTGCACATAAAAGTATTGTAGAAATTTTATTCGAATTCTCCTCTCTTTGCTTTAAAATTTTCACTCACCTTTAAATTTTCTTCATTTCCTTTAATCTTTCTTCTTAAACAGACAGTCTCGTAGGGACCAGCCGCCGGTGTGTTCCTGTTTGGTTTTATTTGTATTCCTTTATATATATATATACAGGATGTCCCAAAAAAACTATATACTCTTTATAGCATCATATATTTTATAATTTAAAAAAAAACCAAACAATATATTGTTATAGCAATTGCAAATGAAAGGTAAATTATTAATCTAAGTGATCAAAATGTTATAGCGAGTTGTTTGCATATAAAATTTAATTAACTACGCCAAGTGCTCAAAATGTTCTCCGGCGGCATGAATGCACTTTTGAATGCGTCGACTAACTGATTCGCAGACATGGACTAATGTGGATGCTGTGATGGTCCCGCACTTTTCCCTAATTGCATCCTTAAGGTGTTCGAGTGTTGCAGGTCTTGTACCATAAACTGCATCCTTCAAGTAGCCCCACAAGTAAAAATCAAGTGAAGTCAAGTCCGGTGAACGTGAGGATACTCAACGCTTCCTCTTCGTCCTATCCACGGTTAGGCAACGTTTCATCGAGGTACCTTCTGACATCACAATGATAATGGGGGGGGCTCCATCTTGTTGAAAGTAAAAGTCGTCGTTTCCAAACAACTTCCGAACTGCAGGTATAATTTCTGTCCGCAGCATGTCGAGATATGCTGCACCGGTAACTGTCCCATTAAAGAAAAATGGTCCAACCAAACCCCTGGATGATAAACCAAACCATGCTGTTAATCCTGGTAAATTAACATGTTTATCCACATAAACGTGTGGATTATCAAGTGACCAGTACCTGCAGTTGTGTAGATTTACTGTGCCATTCAGCTTGAAGGTAGCTTCATCAGACCACACGATTTTGTTGTATTGAAAGTGCATTCATGCCGCCGGAGAACATTTTGAGCACTTGGCGTAGTTAATTAAATTTTATATGAAAACAACTCGCTATAACATTTTGATCACTTAAATTACTAATTTACCTTTCATTGGCAATTGCTATAAAAATATATGGTTAGTTTTTTTTAAATTATAAAATATATGATGCTATAAAGAGTAAATAGTTTTTTTGGGGACACCCTATATATATATATATATTATATATTAATATATATATATAATCCATAAAAGCACCAAAGCTGGAACAAAGAACATCTTAACTTAATCTCTCTATTGAACAAACTTGCTAATGTTTCGGTTGTTATAGTAACCATCTTCAAAGCAATCTATAAACGCCGTAAAGAAAACATGGATACATAGGCAAATAAAACAGGCTAAAATACACGATGATTAAAACATTATACAACTAATTTTTTTTTAAATACACTCGGACCCCGCTAAATCGACGCTCGGTATTTCGGCTATTGCAATAATTCGGCTATTTTTCTGCGTCTCGAAATATCAGGCAAATTTCGGAAGATATGATGAAAATAGTCGAATTACACAGCAATCACCACGTGGTACATCTGAACCGCACACAGGATCAAACCTCCAGGCACCCATCTACCATTTGTATTTGGTGCTGTAAAACAATTTTCCCCAAGATTTATGGAAATTTAACGTTATGGTTACGCTTTGTACATTACTGGTAGAAGGGTGACAATACACATGGCAACAAATAGGTCATGATAATTTTTATCTAATACAGCAATCCCTCAATATGTACGAAGGATGCGTGTATGAGAAATTCTTACGCATCGAATTTCGTACATATCGAATACCATAATGTATTGTGTTAATGGGGATAGAGTGAGCTACGATTTCACGACTATTTCGCGAAATTGTATCACAGAAAGTACAAATTAAAATCGTTACATAAATACGTACAGAAACGCTTCACGCTATATTCATTGCGTTTCTCATATCTGGTATTTTTCGATACAAGAAGCACAATGGATAAAGCGCGAAGCGTATAACGTAAACAAACAGACATGCCTGGAGAAGAACGTATTATTAAAGAGGAAGAACGTATGTACTAAATATGGATCGTAATTTAAAGAAGTCTCGACGCAGGAAGTTGGTTAAAATTAAAACGTATAGTGCTTATTTAAATGGTAAAGAACCAAGAGAAGTTGAAATAAAACTGGAAGATGGTGGCTATGATATAGACATTATTTTCAATAATCAAGAGGAGGAAAACAAGGATCCCAAAAGTGATGAAACTGTAGTTCATTAAGTTAATATACTACGTATGTACATACATATACATACTGTACAGTACGTATTTTAGTACGAGACTGTACAGCCTTAAATTTTATATAGGGTGGGGATGATTTTAGTCTGTTTAGAGTGTACGCGTCGCATTTTTGACGATTTTTTAATTTTCTTAATTTTTTTGAAAATTCAAAAAAATGAATTATTTTTTCGTACATTAACGAATTCGTACATATCGGGGGATTGCTGTATTGTAATATAATTATTTGTGGATTAACTGAACAATACCTTGTGTATTTATTGCTAAAAATGAATTTCCCGTTTATGTACCTACTTTTAAGCATACGTAACGGGAAAACCCCTATATTTCGACAAAATGTTGAAATATCCAACAAATTTCGGAACTTCGCCATAATTCGGACCGTTCGGGTATTTCGACAAGGATAGAGCCCCAATTGTGTTGAATTAGCGGGGTCCGAGTGTATTAAGATAAAAATGAAAGATTAAAATAGCGTAAACACAGTAAAGAATTGTAAGGTCATTACTATATTAATGGTTAATAACTCAAACGGTAACTAAACAATCAGATCAGGTAAACAGAACATGGGCCTACCATTTTAGAAACTCCACGACTCGGCTACGACTGGCCCGAATGGTAAACGACGAGTCCAGAAGAGGGTGGTCATGCTCGAGGCTATGGTTTCTTATCGCTGAATAAGGTGGATTAGTTAGAAGTTGTTCAGTCGTAAACGATCGTCCTTTGTGTTCGAATATTTCCACGTAATACTTCCATAGCTGATATATATATATATTGACTTAACTTGACTTAAGTCCCGTCCGGAGTTCTCCGGGTTGGGTCCCACATTCGATGTCTCCATCCTCTCCACGTCCCTCTGTCCGACGCCATGTGAGTCAGCTGCTGCACGGTCCGCTCCTCGTTTGCGCTGCGGTAACGTCTAAGCCATGTTTCCCTCGGCCGTCCCCTCGGTCGGGTGCCCTCAACTCGTCCATGCAGCACCATATTCGGCCATCTCTCCCGGTCCATCCTTTGTACATGCCCAAACCACCACCTCTCTGTGCATCTCTTACCCGGTCTAATATCGAGTCTCTGACATTATTCATTTCTGTCACTCTTTCGTTGGTTACCCTGTCTGTCCTCCCACCGCACATTACATATCCTTCTTAAACATGTCATTTCAAATGCCAGCAGTTTCTGTTCCTCTATCTTCTTCAGCGTCCAACACTCTGCACCGTATAATACCGTAGGAATGACTATTGCTCTTAATTGTCTGATTTCCAGACTTTTTTCTCCGCCCAGCCGTATGTCTAAAACTTCTCTCAGGCGTCCAATCTTCATACATTTTGTCTTCTCTCTGTTAACCACTAGCTTGTATTTGGCACAACCATTGTCAAAAATAATTATGGGGGACATTCTATCCAGCGATAACTACAGGCCTATTGCTGTTGCCTCCTGTTTCTTAAAACGAGTTAAGAAACTTTTGCTACGCCGACTAAATGATTATTTATGGACGTCTCCCAAACAGTTTGGCTTTAAAAGGCCCTTTTCATATCAACTGACCTGTGTATTTATGCTTTGAAAGAGGTTGTATTTAGATATACTGTTAGTAATTCAACTATTTATAGTTGTTTATTGAATATAAGCAAAGCAGATGATAGAGTGAATCATAATATTCTCTTTAAAAAATTAGAAGACAGGACTGTTCCACCATATGTTTTAAATTTATTGAAATTTCGGTACACTCGCCATACTTTCACTGTTAGATGGGGCAATGTATTATCCGAATGTTTTGGTTCCTCATGCGGAGTTAGACAAAGTTCCTTACTCTCTCCTCCTCTGTTTAATATGTATATTGATGGATTAATTGCTTCTCTTAATGAGGCAAAAGTAGTATGCTGTATAGATGACGTGTCTATGCCGATGATATAGTGTTAATAAGCCCTTTGGTGAAAGGTCTAGATCGTCTTATAAAAAGTTGTGAACCATATTCTCAGAATCATGACATTAATTTTAATGATACTAAAACTAAGCTTATGCAATTCTATCCCAAAAGCTCAAACCCAAGAGCTGATATCAGCTTCAAATTAAGAGACGAACCAATAGAGCAGGTACAAGAATTTAAGTATCTGGGTCAAACTATCAACAGCTCCTTGAGTGACGACTCAGACATAAGGAAACAATATCGAAGTTACTGTGCTAAGGCAAACATGATTATAAGGAACTTCAAATTCTGCACAAACAAAGCTAAAGCCACTCTTTTTCGTACTTTCTGCACTAATATTTATGGGCAGCAACTCTAGGTTAATTATAAAAATGGCTCCGGCAAAACCCTCAATTTACTTTAGAGGAGATCCTACAGACAGCTACAAAAGTTACCTCCAAGATGGATACTGTACCTTCTTTTTCTTAGGTTGGGAGATCTATCTCCTGCTAATAAATAGCATTATTATCATTATCATCATTTTTGTAGTTTTAGGAGTGGGTAGTTTATTATTATTATTTTTACTTGTTTCAGTACGTGTTTTGCGTTTCTCTCCTTTAATCATAATTTTTAGTTTGTTTGTTTATAAATGTATTATTGTTTGATATATCTTACTGCTCATTACCTTTAAGAATATTGTACTATGCTATGGATTTATATCATGCCAATAAAGCTTATCATTATCATTATCAGTATCATTATCATTATCATATATTATATTGCCAGCTTTCGAAGTGAACACATATGTTTTTACTCGCCCGTAAAAGTCCTTGAATCTCAGTTAAATAAAACATTGGTAATAATTGTGATAATTCGTAAAATATAGAAATATAAAGTGATCCTGATTATTAGGAAGTAAAATATTGTGAAAATACTGAAAAATATGGTATAATAATAATAAAATAGTTGTATCGTAAAGCCTCTCGTTTTATCTGTGGAGAAGCTCTCAAGAAGATTGGACATTCCTTTCCCCATTAATAAGGGAGAAAGTGAGGAGACACCGCAGAAAGGGACCAGACGAAGTAAGAACTTTCACCTTCACCACAAACCCCAATTGATCATTTTGCTCCGAGCAGACAGGAAGTTCAAGAGGAAAAAGAAAAGAAAAATGCTTTCAGAATCAAAGCTAAATATGTGTAAATTGGTTTAAGTTCGGAAGTTAAACGAAATCTTTTCTTGCAAAAATTTACAAAAAATAATAGCTAAAATTTCCACAATAAAACGAACTTACTCGTGGATACTGAATCCGAGTTGTCAGAGTTTTAAAAACTACGAATGCATTAAAATGGACTGGAAAAAAAAAATTCATTAAACAAGGCTAACAACAAAATAATTATGGACTCTTCGTTTATATTGCATATGAAAATACAGATTCACTTCAAACCAATGTGGACGAGGATGAAACGTGAGCAGAGATAGAAAAATATTTTTAGAGTGAAACAAGAACGAGTGACAGAGTAAGGAGGTATAATGCCCAGATTGGTAGTGTTAAAAACGAAATTATTACCTACACTTATACAAGCATTGGTATTGGTGGTAATATTGAAAATGAAATAGTACACACACAAACACCATCACAAAAGAGACTCACTGAAACGAAAATGAAATTCGTAACAGCAGAGAAGAGGAACTGACGGGTCAATTAAATTAAATAAATGCATATGAAAAACCGAAGAGAGAAGAAGAAAAAGGAGACAATAAAAATGATTGATATGCAAATACAACAAAAGAGGATTATGCAGATACGGTTCTACTTGCAAGTATTACGATCTATGAAAGTGTTTCAACATGATGAAGAAAGAAGCCTCTCAGTACAGAAAAATGTAGATACATTCACCTAGATATGCGTAAGTTCTATTTTACAGAAAGAAAATACGCAAATTTTATTTGTCTCTACTTCCATGTAAGAGAGACAAAATGGAGATTGAGGGGGCATATTTTGACTTATCGCCGAAAAGAGGAGCAAATCAATAACGAGAACGCTTTCAAAGAAATTGAGACCGAAGGGAACAGATAAACATCATTAAAACAGACCAAAGCCCCAACACAAATTACATCAAAATTCCCTCGACCATACGCGAAACAAAATATAAATCACCAACAGTAGTACCCGTTTACCCACAAAATTTTCAACACTAGACGCAGCATTCAGTGGTCAAAGTGTTGGGCTCCGGGCGGTAAAGCTCTGGGTTCACTCCCGGCTACTGACGCCTGGGTTGGTTTGGGCCAGTCACCTACCCTGTCAATGTTTGAGCTCAGGTGACTCTTGGAACGCCCTCATTCCCATAAGGTGAGGAAATAAATTCCGGATGTTATTTTTTCTTGCCAAAAATAAAAGCTAAACACGCACATGCCATTCATACCACATTCATACCCGATAAGTCAGCGAGATTAAGCGACGTTGTGTTTCTTTAGTAGTTCTTTGCGTTCAGATAACACTGATCTACAGCCAAAATGCTTCGGAAATAAAAGTAGTCAATCTTTACTAATTTTGGGTCACTGAATACGAAAATGATGCCTAAAATTGCCAATTGGGTCTATTTATAAAGATATCAGGCAACCCTGCACCCTACTAACTGGACTGCATCTGTCGCGTAATATGTAGACGCCAGTGACACATCGACGCATTGACTCTACTGCGCATGCGCGTAGTTATGTATTTGTAAATTATTTATTAAAAAATAGATTGGATCATTTTAACATATTGCTTCCCATAATGTTTTTGATATTAATATAAATGGATTACTAACCTAACTTAACCTTACCTAATTTAAAATTAGAGTCAAGGCGTCGATGTGTCACAGGCGTCTACATATTACGTCACAGTATCAGTTCATTCGCGGAAGTCATACAGTGCACCCTTGTCAAACTCTTTTTAGTGTTTGCTTTTGAAACTGAATTTTTTTCAGCCTAATTTGAACAAAGATGCCTCGTAATTGCGTGAACATTGTAGATAACTTCTGTTATGTTTGTGGAGAATTGACTTTTGCATCACAAAAGCGTGCTATAACCGCCGTGATTAGGAAAGCCTGTCACTTTATTTTGGCTGTAAGATGGGAGATCAGGACAAGAGCTGGGCCCCACACATATGCTGCAATACTTGTGCAACAAACCTTCGCCAGTGGTTGAATCGGAAAAGGAAATCTATGCCTTTTGCAGTGCCAAACTGCCAATGGTGTGGAGGGAACCAACAGATCATGTCAGCAATTGTTACTTCTGCATGGTGCCTCCAGTCAAGAAAGGTATTTGCAAGAAGAAAAAGTGGATTTTACAATATCCGAATATACCCTCTGCTATACGCCCGGTACCTCACGCCCCCACACTCATTCTCCCTGGAGTCAGAGGACGAGGAGAATGAAGGAACCTGCGAAACTTGTGAGCCTTCAACTTCACAAGACCCTGAATTTGTTTTTAACTTTACATCTTCTAAACCGCACATGATAACTCAGAATGAATTAAACGACCTTATCAGAGATTTAGAACTGCCAAAGAGTAAGGCAGAGCTGTTGGGCTCCAGATTGCAGCAGTGGAATCTCCTCGCTGAAAATGTAGAGTGTGTAAGTTTCGTGACCGTCAAAAAGATTTTGTCCCATTCTTCATCATGGAAGGTGACCTTGTAGCTTGCAACGACATCGATGGTCTGATGGCAGCTTCCAACATTATTCACAATCCTGATGAGTGGAGACTGTTCATTGATTCATCGAAGTTGAGTCTAAAAGCTGTTTTGTTGCATGTTGGCAACGTATTGCCATCAATTCTAGTTGGTCATGCAGTCCACATGAAGGAAACATATGACAACATGAAGCAACTTTTGAACTGCATAAACTATGACAAACATCAGTGAGAGGTTTGTGGTGACTTGAAAGTTGTTGCTATCGTGCTTGGACTGCAGCCGGGCTACATTAAGTATTGCTGTTTTCTGTGTGAATGGGATAGTCGGGCTAGAACTTCTCATTACATCAAGAAGGATTGGCCGCTCCGACACTCATTGGAACCTGGAACAAAAAATGTTCAGTATCCTCCACTTGTAGAATCGAGCAAGATTTTGTTACCACCCTTACACATCAAACTGGGCATCATGAAAAATTTTGTTAAGGCTATAAATAAAACGGGGGCAGCTTTTAAGTACCTCGGTGGTAAATTCCCAAAGCTCAGTGAAGCAAAAATCAAGGATGGTGTATTTGTTGGTCCACAGATCCGCGAGCTTCTTAGAGATGAGGAGTTCGACCGTATCCTAGGTGGTGAGGAGAAGACAGCGTGGAATGCTTTCCGGTTAGTAGCAACCAATTTTCTCGGAAATTTTCCGGCCAACTGCGGAGCAGTCAGCGATGAACATGGTGAACGTTTCCACCAGGATATCTCAGCGATTGAGAAACGCTACCAGGGGAAATGGAGTCCATCATTGTTAGCAGACTACTGCTGGACAATAACAAGAGATGCTCCAGAAGTTGAATACAAGAGACAAGCAAAGAAGCGACGGGTTGAATCAATATAAGTGACTGCATTATACAGGTATGTTACTAGTATATGGTATACATATACGCAAAATGTGTAACTTAAATTTTCTTGGAAACTGTAGCCAATCGACTGTTTTTATGGTCATATTCGTTTTCAGCACCCCAAAATCCATAATAGGAAACACATTTTATCTCCGAAGCACAAACTTTTTCAAAATTTGTAGACCAGTGTAATGTAGCGACCCATTATTCGGACCCCCGTTACGGATGAGTTTAAACAAACCCAAACAATATTTTTGTTACACACAAACTTAATGGAGGAAACAAATGCAGAAATAATCTGTTCATCATAAAAAGATCTGCACAAGTGTAAAGTTCAATGGAAATTTTATCGAAGAATCGAAAATAGAAAAAAATATTTAGAACAGGTATAGTTTCATCAGGAAATGAAGCAACGTATTGGTAATGAGTCTATACAACATAGTTGAAATATTTATACTGGAAATCAAAGAATTAAGTCTGGTGATCATAAATATTTATACAGACCTTCAATCGGAGCAGAAAATAATTTTAAATTTGCTACAAATGGAATTCAGAATATATTAAGATCACTGATAACTACAATTCCAAATATTTTAATATGTGGAGACTTTAACTTTCGTGTCCTTACTTGAGAGACGGTTAATGATGTGATTATATTAACAAAATTTCATACCTGAACATCAAAGGAAAGTCAAATTTAAGCACAGTTGCTGTTGAAACTTATGGGGAAATATACACTTAAGAAATTACAGGCACCACTTGTAAGAAGAATGCATTGGAGCTGATTTTAACAAATATGAACGACTCATGATAATTAATGTCGATCCACAGATGATAACCCAGTTGGTCCAATTTCGAAATTTGTTATTTTTGGTGTATATACAGGGTGTCCGAGAATTATCTGTACAAGTTTTGGCTGTTATTAAAAGTCAACCATGAAGTGTAGAAATTCCAGTGTTGTCCCATTTTACAGAGAATCTCATTAAGTTTTTTCTGATACCAAGTTTTGACAAGTTTTTTAGAAATTCCAGTGTGTCCGAAAATTATCTGTACAATTTCATCTTTTAATAAAATTCTTGATAACACACGTAAAATTCTTAAACAAGATTATTTAGAATCTGTATTTTCAAAAGTTTCTTTTATTAAAGTAACGTTGTTACAAACATTCGATATGTGCACCATCAGTGATTCGCAAAACATCCAGTCGATAATCCAAATGTTGCCATGTACGCTGCAGCATATCCACATCAATTCGCTCAATAGCAGCTGTGATTCTTGCTTTTAAATCACCAATGTCTGTCATCCGCGTACAAAAAAGAAAAAACTTGTCAAAACTTGTTATCAGAAAAAACTTAATGAGTTTCTCTGTAAAATGGGACAAAAATGGAATTTCTACACTTCATGGTTGACTTTTAATAACAGCCAAAAATTGTACAGATAATTCTCGGACACCCGGTGTGTGTGTGTGTATATATATATATATATATATATATATATATATATATATATACAGGGTGGCGCAAAAGACAGGAACCATAGGCACATTTTATTAAATTATAATAAATGTTCGAATTGATGGCCTTCCATTTGGAGACACTTTCTGACGCGTTGAATGCATGATGTTTGAACATTCCTTTACACATTGGTACTGATTTTGACACACTCAGATGTGATTTTATCCTTTAAAGAACGTATGGTTCTGGGTCGATCAGCATAGACTACCGACTTGAGATGGCCACACAAGAAAAAGTGAAGAGGCGTGAGGTCTGGAGACCTAGGTGGCCATTCGACGGGCCCTCGCCGTCCGATCCACTTGCTCGGGAATGTTTCATCTAAAGAGCTCCGGACGATGGTTGCGAAATGTGGTGGTGCACCATCCTGCTGAAACCACATCTCCGCCCGTTCTGCCAGTGGAATGTCATCCAGTATGGGCATTAGAAGTGTTTGCAGCATATGCAGATATGTTTCACGTGTTACATTGTTGTCGAAAAAGTACGGACCAATTAACCGATCCCCCCAGAGCGCAGCCCACACCATAATTCGTGGATCGAATTGCACATGTCCTTCCTCCATCCAGTGGGGGTTCTCATTGGCCCAGTAGCGTGCATTATGCCTATTAACACGACCGCTGAGGTGAAATACCGCTTCATCGCTGAACATGATCCTTCGTTGAAGCTGTCGATGTTGTAGAAACCACTGGCAGAACTCTACACGATGGTCTGTGTTATCACCGTGCAGTTCCTGAACGAGTTGGACTTTGTAGGGGTGGAAACGATTTGTTGTAAGAATTCGTTGAATGGATCTTCTGGAGACACCCGTTTCCTGGGATAACTTTCTTAAGGACTTACGTGGGCTGTTTGCGAGGTGACTGAGTACCGTTAGTGATGTTGCTGCATCGATTGAACTTTTTGGCCGGCCACTACGCGGCCGATCATGAACACTTCCCGTTCCTTTGAAGCGAATGAACAGTTTTCCAAATGATGCCTGAATAACTGGCGGCCTCTCAGGGTGTTTGTCATTAAAAGCAGTAGCAACTGATCGGTGTGTGTTACCATGCCTTGCACACATTAAAACTATCTCCACGCGTTCATCTATTATCAATTTCTGTGCCATAGGTTCAACAACAAATCTGAAAAGAACAAAACACATATTAAAACACAAATTATTAAAATGTGCCTATGGTTCCTGACTTTTGCGCCATCCTGTATATATCACCTATGCACCTCGGTGTGTAGTGGTTAGCGTCACTGACTACGAATCCATCAGCCCCGGGATCGAGATCCGGTGACGGTAGGCGGCGCTCAGCAAAACCCAGCTGTTCATCCTTTCACACAATAAAGAAATTGGTTGGTAGCTAAATGGGTACCCAGGGCCAGAGCTGGCTTAAGGGGCGAGCCAACGTGGCACTGGCTCACGGCGCCGAAGTTTAGGGGCGCCAAAAATCGAAAGAGCAAGAGAAAAAAAAAAGACAAAATATCGCTATCAATCAACAAGAAACAAGTGAACAGTTTAAAAAAGGAATTCTATATAGAGAATTAGGGCGCGGTAGGTGAGGGAGGAGAGAGGTGTGGCCGTGGGAGGAGGACAATGTAAACAATGGCCAGCTGTTTCTCACGCGGCGCCGACTCTCACCAGACCGCTGCAATTCTTCTTAATTTTTTAACCATATTATAGGTAAGTTATCAGCACTGCTACGTCAGAGAATATATAATAAGGCCCGAAAAGTTAATGTTTGAAGCCGAAATTTTAAGGAGTATGTATGTTATTAATGCTACTTGGTTAATGGTCATTGAATTCAAATTAATAAAATATATTTTTTATTTTAAGATTTTAATAAAATGTACTAAATGAAATAAACAATAAAATTATATAAAAAAATTTATGTTATTTTTTTAACTAAAAAACCTTTATATAAAAAACGGGATGGGGGCGGACGCCAAAGCAAAATTGGCTCAGGGCGCCACAACCCTTTGAGCCGGCCCTGCGCAGGGCAGGGGTGTAAAAAGTACTAAAATATGTTACTCAAGTTCAAGTACTTTATCAAAAAGTTACTCAAGTAAAAGTATCCATCCTAAAATTACTTAAGTTAGAGTAAAAAAGTATCTACTGAATAAAGTACTCAAGTAACGAAAGTAAAAAGTACTCACCTACAGTTCTCGCAAACCATACCATGCCAAACTATAAATTACCAGTGATGTAAGATTTGTGACGCTTGTGACTTGGCAAGGCGCCAACCTGCTGATGCACGTGATTGGCTGATTAAAATACCGCTCACAACTTGCGTTTTGACTGGCTGGCGGCTGCCATAAATTTGAGTTTTAAGAATAGTAACGAAATGGAAAAAATGAATTGTACTCGAGTAAAAGTACAAGTAATTCTCCCAAAAATTACTTAAATTAGAGTAAAAGTACTTGAAAATATAAATACTTTTTCAGAAGTAGATACTAGAAAAAGTTACTTAAGTATGGTACTTAAGTAAAATTACTTCGTTACCTTTACACCCCTGACACAGGGTAGCCTAGTGGTTAAGACGCTGGGCTGCTGGTGGGTCGTGGTTCGGATTCCACGTTAAATTGTAAGTCTAAGGTGACAAGCTTGACCTTCGTCAGAATGAACAATTCGGGGGAAGCAAAACCAAGGTTAACCAAGGAGAGAACGCAGTGTCAAATTATTTCCAAATTACCAGAGATACTGTGACGTTAGATATACACTATAGTGGCCTACGGATCACCGATTTGATGTGGCTAAGAAAGTAGGCTTACTATAATTTATGAATGGTATTGAAATGAAATATTAGGGGTCACCAATTTGGGCTTACTACCCAAATAAACACTATTTAATAAGGAGAGAGAAATTACTTCGTTGTTTTGTGTTTAATTAGGAAAATAAATCAGTTATTTGTTCACAGCGATTAACAGTTCAATAAAGGTATTTATAATGACTAACAATTATATAACGGCATTTATACTATGCTAAAGATGACTGGTTCTTAGCAATAAGGAATGGTTATACTATGATAATAAAAACCCACTCTAATAGACAGAGTTTATTTCCACAACAGTTTCGATGCCCACTGGCATCCTCTTGGGTGGATACAGAAAAACGATTCGTTTTTCTGTATCCACCCGAAGAGGATGCCAGTGGGCATCGAAACTGTTGTGGAAATAAACTCTGCCTATTAGAGTGGGTTTTTATTATCATATTGTGACTTTCACGTAGAAAAAAGTGAAGTTTTTTTTGCATTTAGAATGGTTATACGTTACGTAAATACGCTAATTCAAATAGGCTAATGAGATATGCAGAGTAAACACAGAATAAATAATGAAGCCTTTTGATAACTGAAATAATGTAAATACAGTACGGCACAGTAAATGAATTAAGTCGGAAAAATGTAATGCATAAAAGGAGCACATAACAAACATATATCTTACACATCTTTTAAAAAAGGTGTTTATCTGTGCACAAAACTGACGAAAAATACAAACTTGATATGTCGAGAAAAGTTTGGTCCAAATATTTACACGGCCTCTTAGTTTAGTTTCAGTTTCAGTTTCTCACATTTCAAAATATAAAGCAAATGTAGCTTTTATTTTTTAATCTAATGTTATTCACTAATAAGCTTTTAGGCAAATTAATAATGTAAGAGATTAAAGGGATCTTTTAAACTATTTCCTCCCCAGCTTCAGAGAGGGAGGACATAGTTTAAAAGGTCAGTAGTAGGGGAAGATAATTTAACAGGTTTTACTTATCTTATGTACATAATATAATTTTTAAGATATGTATATAAGCTACATATCTTGAAAATTCGGATCACGTTAAGAATAGCGAACCCATAGGGTGTTGGGTTCGCTATTCTTGACATGGATAATTTTGGGTTCCCTATTCTTGACATGGAAACTTTTGGGTTTGCTATTCTTAACATGGAGAATTTTGTAAAAACCTGTGAAGCTACTGGTCTCTTTTGTCATATTACCCTGACTGTTAGTACCGAGGGTAAATCATGGGATCACCTAAACAGCAGGGCCCCCAGCCTTCTTTAATTAGCCTCATAAGGCTAACTAACGAAAATATCACGACTTAACCTAACCAATCGTTAGGTCAACTGTACGCCCTTGACGATTGGTTAGGTTAAGTCGTGATATTTTCGTTAGTTTGCCTTATAAGGCTAACTAACGAAGGCTGGGGCCCCTGATCTTCAGGTGATCCAAATCATGCAATCACCATCGCTATTCTTAACTTGTTGAATTTGGGGTTCGCTATTCTTAACATGTTTAATTTTGGGTTCGCCATTCTTAACATGAGGTAAATGGGTTCGCTATTCTTAACGTGATCCGAAAATTCTATATATTCTATCATATTTCCGGTTTATGGAGAACCATTATTTGCATAGGATAAAATTTGAATGCCCGGTTAGGTCAACTGTATGTCCTTGACGATTGGTTAGGTTTAGTGGTGATATTTTCGTTAAAACTAACGAAAATATCACGACTGAACCTAACCATTCGTCAAGGGAGTACAGTTGACCTAACCGGGCATTCAATGAACCTAACCGAAAATATCACGACTCAACCTAACCACTCGTCAAGGGTGTACAGTTGACCTAGCCAGGCATTCAATAATTTTACCGTAGGTTTCGATATATATATATATATATATATATATATATATATATATATATGCCCGGTTAGGTAAATTGAATTCCCGGTTAGGTCAACTGAATGCCCGGTTAGGTCAACTGAATGCTCGGTTAGGTCAACTGTACGCCCTTGACGATTGGTTAGGTTTAGTCGTGATATTTCGTTAAAACCTACGAAAATGTTAGATTAAACCTAACCAATCGTCAAGGGCGTACAGTTGACCTAACCGGGCATCCAAATTTTATCCTATGTAAATAATGGTTCTCTATTTATTATATGTTTGCAATAAATAATAAATTTGTTGTTATTGTTTTCTTATCTTATTTTGGTTAATTTGCAGAGTTTAAACTTTGGGGGGGATATAGTTGAAAAGATCAACATTCGGGTGGTGATTGTTGAAAAGGGTATGTTGGGGAGGGAAATAGTTTAAAAGATCCGATTAAAGAGGCTGTTGTCATAAACCGTGTTACAGTACAATTGGCGAATCTCAACTGGGTTTTAAAGTATTATTTGGTAGTGTTTTACACCATAATGGAATAATAATACTGCATGCAGCATCAAATTCGATGGTAGGTGTATTTTTAAAAAAAATTTTGCCTATTTTTATTGAGTTCTTTACTAAGTTTATGTGAAGTAAAAAATGTCCCTCAAATATCATAAATTCTTTAAAAGGGCGAAATAAGTTATTATAATTTTCTTAAACTTCTTATAACTTAGACTATAAATATATAATTTCAAAGGCACAGTCTACAGTCTACAGTCTATATATATATATATATATATATATATATATATATATATATGTAAAGAACGACGCTTGTGTTGAAGAGCGTTCCGTACAAGATGAGGAGGGAGAACGAACAAATGAAAAATGAGGTACCACCCGGGAATCGAACCCGGGATCATCCGAGTGCCGGTCCTCCTCATCTTGTGCAGAACGCTCTTCAACACAAGCGTCGTTCTTTACATTAATTATAGTGTGTGTTGTTTGCAGTTAAAATGTATATATGTACGGCATGCGAAGGTGTCCCCTCAGGGCATTGGTTTCTGCTCGTATGTAGGAGAATTACGACTTCTGATTGATCGAGGTCCATGGTGTAGTCGTAGTGGATAGCATATCTAACCGGCAATCGGATGATCCCGGGTTCGATTCCCGGGTGGTACCTCATTTTTCATTTGTTCGTTCTCCCTCCTCATCTTGTGCGGAACGCTCTTCCACACAAGCGTCGTTCTTTACATTAATTATACTGTGTGTTGTTTGCAGTTAAAAAAAAAAATATATATATATATATATCAAAACTATTGACTTCTCCTTAGGGAAACGGAGCTTACAGATGAAAAGAAGGACCAACACAACAGCAAACATTTCCGTTTATTTTTTATACTTCAGACGTTTCGACAAATCTTTTGTCATCATCAGTGAATTATAAGTCTTAAAACCTTAAAACAAAAATGAGAATAATGAAAATTACATCAATACAAAATTAAAATCATTAAAATTACATCACTACAAAAAATTTAAATCATTAAAATTAAATTAAATTAAAATTACCTCAACTGGTAAATACACAATGTTTACGTCAACCTCCATACTTGGCAGAAACTGAGAGAAAACTGTATGGTCAGTAAATTAGAAGGTACGCCTTTCTCAACATTTGGGCTTATCAGTCCGTACCAACCGTCCCCTCAGTAGCCCACCACAATCTGCAATTAGAAACCATAGTAATAAAAACAACTATCCCCTTCACAAAACTCAGTCCGAAATTCTAACTAGATCCAATAACCTTACAGAACTCCGAATTTTAGAATCTTTGTACATCTATAGAAACAAACCTTCCATTAGCAATAATAGTTCATCTTACAAATTACAGCTTTTTTAACTAACCAACCGATTTTCATAGACATATCATACCTTCTAATTTACTGACCATACAATTTTCTCTCAGTTTCTGCCAAGTATGGAGGTTGACGTAAACATTGTGTATTTACCTGTTGAGGTAATTTTAATTTAATTTAATTTAATTTTAATGATTTTAATTTTTTGTAGTGATGTAATTTTAATGATTTTAATTTTGAATTGATGTAATTTTCATTATTCTCATTTTTGTTTTAAGGTTTTAAGACTTTTAATTCACTGATGATGACAAAAGATTTGTCGAAACGTCTGAAGTATAAAAAATAAACGGAAATGTTTGCTGTTGTGTTGGTCCTTCTTTTCATATATATATATATATATATATATATACAGGGTGTTTCAGGAGGAAAGGTCAATACTTCGGGAGGTGATAGTATCGGTCATTGTGAGAAAAAAGTTCATATGAACATGTGTCTAATTCTGAATGGTTACGGAGATAGAGCTTTTGAATCTACAAATACAAAAGCATTGTTAATGGTAATCAATCAAGAAAGAGAAACCAATTACTGTTTCTAACATTTAATGTTTAAACATTGGCATTTTGAATGGTATCAGATACAGAAATTTGTTACAGTTTACAATACGTTTTCGAAAATTTCACTGTCAACCTCAATGCACTTTGCAACTCGTGTACGAAGATCGTGTGTTGTTCGTCTGAGTTGATCTTGACGTTCCTTTATGCGGGCAGCAGCATCCAAAATGCGCGCGAGCAATTCGCCTCGTGTATCCACCTTTCTTTTGTAAACTTGACTTTTCTTCCACCCCTACAAACAATAATCTAACGGAGAGAGGTCTGGAGACCTTGGTGGCCATTGAATGGGACCACCGCCGTGGGAGGAAGAGCTGCGCGCGCATCAGATTCAAACAGCTCTATCTCCGTAACCATTCAGAATTAGACACATGTTCATATGAACTTTTTGTCTCACAATGACCGATACTATCACCTCCCGAAGTATTGACCTCTCCTCCTGAAACACCCTGTATATATATATATATATATATACAGTGGTGGGCACCGTTAACCAAAAAGTTAACTTCGTTAACCACTAATCCGTTAACCAAAAAGTTAACTTCTTTAACCGTTAATCCGTTAATTCGTTAAACATATAACGGAAGTTACCGATAAACCGTTAACGTTAACTTTTATTATAAAAAAAATGAAAAACACAATATATATATAATTTAATTTTCCCTCTTCTTCTCGTTCTCCATTTTGTCCATGAGATGCATGTCGCCCTTCATGAAAATTAGCATATCAAAGTTTTCATCAGACAGGGATGATCTCTTGGCCCTCAGGATGTCCTTGCCCATAGAGAACAAACGCTCCACTGCAGCACTGGAGGGGATGGCTGTGTTGAACTTGATGAACATGTCCACCAACACTTGCTCACCCAAGAAGGCAGCATCTGTCAGCAAGTCCTTGGAGTTGGTCTCCAGCCAGGTCTTGACCAAATTCTGGGCCTTGCCATTGAGTGACCTGTGGCTTCTGCTGCTCCCTTTTGTCTGGATGACAGCACTGAAGAAGTCATCCTCCTCCTCCTCCTCGTTCTTGCTGCCTCCACTGTTGCTGCCCACTTCGTTGGACTGTTGCTTCATGGCCTCCTCGACTGTACCGTCCATGCTTTTCATCACCCTGGCGACCTTAGTGTTGTCATACTTGTCCAACCAGATGAGGCGAAACCTGGGATGGAAGGCAGCAGCCAGCTGGCATTCGTCATCCTCCAGGAGGGGCCCAAACCTTTTGTCGATGCCTGCCAAAAGTGCGTCGACCAAGGCGGATTAATTGCGCACCTGCTCAGCACTGAAAATAATAGAAACTTTTAAACGTTTATTCATGAATTTTTTGGGTTAACGGACTTGAGTTAACGGAAGTTAAATGTAACGGAAGTTAATTAGTCCGATAATGATTTTCAAAGTTAACTTAAAAGTTAAATCGTTAACGAAAAAGTTAACTTCGTTAATTAACGATTAACGGATTAACGATTTGTGCCCAGCTTTGTATAATATATATTATATATATATATATATATATATATATATATATATATATGGAGTTGGGGTTTGGCGAAATAAAACAAGTCTGTAAGGGTTCCGACAGTTAGTAAAGTTTGGGAACCATTGGCGTAGGTTATCGCCATTTAAATAATCACAAAAATAAAATTGGTATTTTGTAGGGGGTGACGGGACTTTTTGAACACCGTGTACATAATAAATTCAAAGCAGGTTAATTACATAGCAGGTTAATACATGGCAGGTTAATTATTATGTACAGGGTGTTCGAAAAGTCCCGTCACCTCCTACAAAATATCAATTTTACTTTTGTGTGATTAATTGTATTTATATGTTGTAGGTGTAATTTAAGAAAAGTTACTAGCAACAATTACTTTAATTATAGTAAATACAATTACTAATTACAGTTGCTAATCAAGAATATCTGAGTGCACTATCATTTTCGTAAGAAAAGTATGGTTTCATGCAGAGATCTTTTGTCATGTGATCTCTCATTGTGGACATGGGGATTGCGAGTTCTTGTGATCGTTTCCAAAGTGATTTATATATATATATAATATATATATATATATATATATATATATACATATGAAATAGGATCCCTCCTAAGGAGACGTAATTTTACAGTTAGGATAAAAACGAAGACGTAGAGCAAGAAAGTCATTATATTTGGCTGCAGCCGACGTTTCGGGCAACTCTACCCATTTTCAAGGCCTAATAAATAAAAAGCTAAAATTAATGCATGACAAAAAAAATATACGAATGTCAAAAACAAACTAATTCATAGCACAGAATAAAACCACTTAAAGAATAAAAATTAAAAAGCGTAAAACAAGCATAAGCCAAAAACAAAAATTAAAAATTATATACATGACAAATAACACATGATAAAAGTAAAACTTTAAAACTAAAAACATTCAAACAAATTAGTTAAAAACTTCACTAATAAAAAGTTAAATGAAAAAACGCAAAAGTGCACGAAACATACCATGCTCACTTGACATCCACAAACAAATGAGGCGAAAAGGAGACAGGGTCAAGGGGAAAAAACAGAAAAATTTAGTTGGTAGGCATTCTAATTAATATAAAGGGGGTAACAGCTAGAATCAATATTTAAGCTGGAGTTCAGAAATTTAATGCACAAAGATTCATAAATACGAAGAGAGGACGGACATTTTAATGATTTAAGAATTTTAAAGTTATTAACGGAAATATCAACTTTACTTAACAGAATGATTTCTAATGGCAGACTGTTCCTTTTTAGATAAAACTTTCCCTGTCCTATGGCTAATACCCATATGGGAGCAAATCTTGCCTGCAAAGAACGAACTGTGCTGCCAACGTAGTTCCCCTGGAACACCCAGGGCAGGTAAACAAATAAACGACAGAACAGTTCATCGCAGGGGGGATTTTGTCCTTACAACGGAAAAAACATTCAAGGGTATTATTATTCACAAAAGCAACCTTAAAATCAGTGTGAAAATAAAATTTCCTCACCACACTCAACAATTGCTTTTCACAAAAGTGTTAAATTGGTAGAGATCAGGTAAAACAAGATATTTACAATTCTTAGGAACATCATACGTTGGGATAAGGTTGGGGGAATAAACATTATTAAGTAATTTACCAATAATACCTTGTACAAGAACCCGTGGAAAACCATTTTTAAAGAAAAAATCAGTAAGGAATTCAAACTCATTGAAGCAGAGCAAAGTTTGAGCAAATATTATAAGCTCTATGCACTAAAGTGCGAATCGAACTTAGTTTGTAATTAAAATCGCAAAAACTATAAAAATTAAAACCTAAACCCGTAAAAGTAGGCTTCCGGTATGTAGAAGTTAAAACAGTTGAGCCTGATTTGGAAACCAAAACATCAAGGAAAGGAATAGAACCTTGAACTTCCTTTTCCTGCGTAAATATAATGTTCTTATGCAGTGTGTTCAAAAAATTTAAAAACTGAACTGATTGATTATCCGTTTGGAATAAAGCAAACGTGTCATCAACATAACGTCTGTACAAATTCGGCTTAAGGTGAGGGGGGCACTCACAGAAGGCCCTTTCCTCAAGATGAGACATGAAAATATTCGCAAAAACGGGACCCAAGGGGCTCCCCATCCCCACTCCATCCAACTGACGGTAAACTACCCCTTGAAAACTAAAAAAGTTATCATTGACAGCCAAATTCAGAAGCTGCTCAAACTGTGCTCTGCCAAAGCCGTGAAAAAGTGAGTCCGGCTGTGGAAAAGCTTTATTTAAAATAATTGTAATGGTCTCATCCAAGGGGACATTTGTAAAGAGGGAAGATACATCAAAACTTGTCATAAACAAAGAATTCATATTAAACTTCTTAATTTCCGACACAAAAGAAAAACTATCCTTAACACTGTACAAGTTCACAGTAAATGATGATAACAGTGGGACAAGAAATTTGGCAAGTTTGTAATTAGCCAAAGGATAAGACGCTAAAATTGGGCGCAATGGAACACCGACTTTATGAACCTTAGGCAGACCATACATAAGGCCCAAATAAGAGCCTGAAACGTACAATTCATCATAAGCGGAGGAGTTAATAACACAATCATGTTTAAGCTTAAGCAAAACACGGTTAACCTTGTCTTCCAATCGCTGAATAATTTTAGAAACCTGTTCATCTACCTTAACAAATTTTAATGAATCGGAAAGAATATCAAGCATTTTTTTAATATAATCAGTTTTATCATAACCACAACACCGCTACCCTTATCTGGTTTAGTAATAACAATAGATTCATTTACACCCAAGCTTTTTAAAATTTCACGGTCCTCCCTATGCAGAAAAATTGTAGAAAACTTAAAAGCTTTAATTTTAAAAAACAATTCATGGGACAATTGGGAAATATGTTGTCTAACCTTACCAAAATCATTAGCATCAACGGTTGGAAGAACCTTCAGATCATGGGCTATCCTTTCAAAATAAAAATAAAAGTCAGCAGGTTTAAAACGCAAGTTGGGAAACTTGAACTTAAGGCCAAGAGACAAGAGAAAACCTTCACGCTTTGACAGGGTATAGTCAGATAAATTCCTAATGACCTGACAGGATCTAGAAAATAAGGGCGAGATAGGTTTAACCTAAAAAGCTTGCGGTCATGAATCCGGGAAATAGAACGTACATATGAAAGGGAGGAAACATGAATATTAGACACTATGCACGCATAATCACAAAAAGAGACCAAGGCCTTCAACTGGCTTTTAAGAGCACAAATCTTGTTCGAAATATCATGCTTAAGCTTAAATTTGTAATTAATTTCATTGTTAAGATAATATACCAATGATGACCTATAAAACTCTGAAGAATAGAGTGAATTACGATACAGTTTGTAATAAATAAAATTAGGAAAGACGCCACTATTCCGGCAGATTTCTAAAAATTCAAGGTCCAATTCAATCTTCTTGAATTTTCTGACAGACTTTTCAAGTTTACGGTGGAGTCTCAAACCCTCTAGTCCATAACGCGTAGATACATATGAAATAGGATCCCTCCTAAGGAGACGTAATTTTACATTTAGGATAAAAACGAAGACGTAGAGCAAGAAAGTCATTATATTTGGCTGCAGCCGACGTTTCGGGCAACTCTACCCATTTTCAAGGCCTAATAAATAAAAAGCTAAAATTAATGCATGACAAAAAAAATATACGAATGTCAAAAACAAACTAATTCATAGCACAGAATAAAACCACTTAAAGAATAAAAATTAAAAAGCGTAAAACAAGCATAAGCCAAAAACAAAAATTAAAATTTTTTTTTTTTTTTTTTTTTTTTGTATTGGGCGTTTACCGCCACTTCCCGCTATATGGTAGCGGATATCATGGCGAGGCGGAATACGAGAAAGAGAAACGGAGACGGAGAAAAGGCACTAGAAAAGGGAGAACAGCGGACTACAGGTGAGAAGTCACCTAAAGCTCAGATAGGATGCGAGATTGGGAGAGGAAGAGGAAAAGACGGTCAAGCGAGAAGAGAGGGCTCTCAGCGAGCATAAGGCGTAAACGTTCGGGAGGGGGAAATCAGAAAGGAACGGGAAGGCGCGACGACGTACTGACGACAGGGTGGGGCATTCCACAAGGATGTGAGAGACGGTGAGGGGCGACTGGCAGGAGGCGCAACGAGGAGCCTCCTGCCGGGACATAAGATAGCCGTGCGTGAGGCGCGTATGGCCGATGCGAAGCCGCGCAAGGACGACCTCTTTGTGTCTGGAGCGGTGGAAAGAGGACACCCAATATGACAGACGGGGGCGGATGGACCAGAGTTTATTTCCGGTGGCATCGTCCCAGGACTGTTGCCACATGCGGTCGTAAAAGGAACGAAAGACCTGCACATAGTCTGAGAAGGGGAGCGGGCGGGGGAGGGGAGGCAGCGAGGCGGCGGACCGGGCTATGCGGTCCGCCGCCTCATTACCGGAAACACCAACATGGGCGGGAACCCAGCAGAAGGTGACCCGGATCCGGTGAACGGTGTGCAGGACATGGTACTCCTGTTGAATAAGGCGTACGAGGGGGTCCGGGGAATCATAGCGCTCGAGCGCCTGAAGGGCGCTCAGCGAGTCCGAAAAAATGGTACAGGAGGACCGCGAACAACCCGATACCAGACGGAGGGCTTCCAGAAGGGCAAAGAGCTCCGCGGAAAAGATGGAGGCCTGAACCGGCAGGGGGATACCCCGGGAGGTAGGTGACAATGACGGAGAGAAGACGGCGGCGCGCGACACCTGCAGGGGAGCGCGAGCCGTCGGTGTAGACGGGAACGTCGTCCGAATGGACGGGAAGATGGGCCAGAAAAGAAGACCGGAGGACGGCAGGAAGAGACTCCTTACGCAGGCCACGGAGCGCCTGGCAACGGCAGATAGGGGTGGTCCGCCAGGGGGGCGACAGATCGAAGGAGAACGGCAGAATAGAGGGTGGGGGGATCCCCAGGGACGAGAAAATCTCGGCCAGAGAGGCAGCGAAATGCCACGTGTCAGGCCGGGGTAGCGCCTGGGAGATCGCGGAGAAGAGTAGGGACATCGGAAGGCGGCAGATGCGAAGGTAACACTTCGCCATGAGAAGGCCCCGGCGAAGGGGCAGGGGGGGGTGTCCACAGTCCACCTGAAGACTAGCGACAGGGGACGAGCGGAAGGCACCCGACGCCAGGCGAAGGCCACGGTGGAGAAGAGGATCCAGCATACGGAGTGCCGGAGAGGAGGCGGAGCTGTAGACCACACAGCCGTAGTCGACACGGGATTGCACCAGGGAGGTGTACAGGCGCAGCAGAGTACGCCTGTCCGCCCCCCAGGTCGTGTGGGACAGATGACCCAAAAGGGAGAGGGTGCGGCGAGATGTTTGCCGCAACCGCCTAAGGTGTGGAACCCAACCGAAAAATCCGTCGAGGGTCATACCCAGGAATCTAACGGATGGGACGAGGGGAAGAGGAGTGCCGGCAAGGGTAAGGGCGAAGGTATGCGACAGACGGAGGCGCCGAGGACGGAAAAGCATACTGGAAGACTTAGAGGGTGAGAAAGCATAGCCAACCGAGGACGCCCAGCGAACCACTGCGTTGATGGCTAGCTGGAGCCGACGTTCAGCCAAAGACGGGAGGCGGCCAGAGCAATAGATAGCCAGGTCATCGCATAGAGGGAGCTACGAACGGATGTAGGCAGGACCGTAGCGACTGTGTTCATCACGAGTGAGAAACACAAGACGCTAAGGACACTACCCTGAGGGACACCCTCCTCCAACGGAAAGCGGTCAGAGAGGGCAGAACCGATGCGGACGCGGAAAGAACGGGCGGACAAGAAGTTATAAATAAAAGAAGGGAGAAAGCCTACGAAACCCAGGGAGCGTAAGCAGTCGAAGACCGCGCTCCGCCGGGTAGTATCGTAGGCCTTCTGGAGGTCGAAAAAGACGGCGAGTACAAATTGACGCCGGGAGAAAGCCTCCTGCACGTCATGGCTAAGGAGAAGGAGGGGGTCGGTGGTAGACCGGAAGCGCCGGAAAACCAGCCTGGGTAGCAGGGTACTGGTCACTCGCCTCCAAGGTAAAGGACAGCCGCGAGGCGACCATCGCCTCCATCACCTTGCAGGCACAGCATGTTAGGGAAATGGGGCGATAGTTCGACGGGAGTGAGGGGTCTTTATCGGGCTTCGGGATGGGGACGACGATGGACTCACGCCATCGGTCCGGAAATGAACCCTCCAACCAAATCCGGTTATAGAGGTCCAGTAGAAAGCTGAGAGCAGAGGGGTGGAGATGCCGTAACAAGTCATAGGGGATATTATCGGGGCCGGGGGCGGAGGAGCGTCGGGGGCGGAGGGCCTCCCGAAGCTCTGTCATGTGGAAGAGGTGATTATAGGGGTCATCCCTATGAGGTGGAAATTCCGGTGGGTCGCGGCGGGAGTGGGGGGAATCGGAACTGGAGATAGCTGCAAAGTGCGCCGCGAGTGCGTTCGCGACGGCCTCCGGATCGGACACGAACTCGTCGTCCCCGACCCGAAGCACCGGGGGTCGAGGGGGGACACGGGTCCCCTCAAAGCTACGCACCTTGCGCCAAACAGTCGAGGGGGCAGTCGAGGAGGAGATCCCGGACACGTAACTCCGCCAGGAGGTACGCCGGGCCAGTTTCAGGACCCGACGGGCCACTGCCTTCAGGCGCTGAAATTCTATCTTGTGCTCCAGCTGGCGGGTCCGGTAGAAGCGGCGGCCGGCACGGCGCCGCTCCTGAACGGCATGGGAGCACTCTGGGGTCCACCATGGGACGCTTCGCGGCCTGGGGGAGCCAGAGGTACGGGGGATGCAACTGGCGGCAGCCGAGAGGATCTTACTCTCGAGGAAGGCGAGGGCCTCATTGACGGAGGGAAAGGCAGGAATTGATGGCGAGATCGCCGTGCCCCTCGCGTATGAGGCCCTCTGCTCGGGCGAACAGCCAGCGCGGGCGGACAGAGGTGGGGGGGAGGAGACGGGTCGGGGTAAGACACACTGGGAAATGGTCACTGCCGGAAGAATCCGGCAGGACCTCCCAGGTGAACTCCGTCACGATTTCGAGGGAAACCAGGGAAAGGTCGATACAGGTGAAACTGTCATGGGCCGAGTGAAGGCAGGTTGGGGAGCCATCGTTCAGAAAGGTGAACTCGAGCTCGTCCATAAGGGAGAGAAGGGTCCCGGAGAGAAAGGTGGAGCAAACGTCCCCCCAGGCCGGGTCCCGACTGTTGAAGTCCCCGAGAATCAGAAAAGGGCGGGGAAGCTGGAGAATTAGGTCACGGAGAGAATCGGGTAGAGGGCGTACGTTAGGGGAGAGGTAAAGAGAGCAGACCGTGAGCTGGCGCCCCAAGGAAAGGCGCACGGCCACAGCTTGCAGGACTGTACGGAGCGGGAGGGGGCGGAAAGGGACGGAGCGGTGCACGAAGACCGCGGCGCCCCCCCTCCCCGCCCCATCGAGAGGCGGGGAAGGGAGCCCGCAGTAACCAGACACTCGAGGGAGGGAACGGGATCCCAGAATCGTCTCCTGAAGGCAGAAACACGCCGGACACCTGGAGGCCAGGAGAGAGGAGAGACTCTCGAGGCCTACCAGGAGCCCGCGGTTTCCACTGCAGGAGCGAGGTATAGGAGGGTAGGAAGGTCAGCGTAAAGGATGGTTATGGGGTGGGTGGGCCGATCGGGCGGCCCGAGATTAAAGAGGGAATCGGAAAGCCCGGAGTTCAGCGAGGGACGCCGAACGAGGGCGAAGGCGAGGGTCACCCCGACGAGGGGGCGATGTGGAACCAGACGCCGGCAAGTCCTCCAGAAGAGGAGTCTCCCGGACGTCCGGGGGAGAGCGATGCAGAGAAGGGGATGTGAGAGGTATCCAGAATGCCCCTCCCTTCACCGAGGTGCGGGGGAGGACTACGAGGGGGAGTGGAAAATATACCTCACCCAGAGGTATGGCAGGTCGAGGAGAGAGATGGGCAGGTCCAACGCGGGGGCGTGCACGTCCCACCCACGCCGACCAGCGGGCGAGTTCCCCCTCCAGTGGGTCCATCGACCGGGCCGGAGAGGGGTGTATCTCAGTCCCCACCACGAGGGCCGTCGGGGACCCCAGGGGGAGCGTGCATAACGGTTGCGCAGTGGGGACGGTGAGGACACGGCGGGTAGGGCGAAGGGGGCGTTTGTGTTTGGGAGAGGAAGGTGATGCGAGGCTTATGCTTCGAACCTTTCGGGTCCCACTGGCGCGGCGCTTGCGGCCCCTACCCCTCCGTCGTGCGGCCCGCATGGGTGACGGGGCGGGTCACGATCCGGAATGGGGTGCCGAAGGCGCCGGTGGAGAGGGCGTAGAAGGGGCAGGGGGGTTGCCGACGAGCATCGGCGTTCGCGGAGGAGCACGTGGGGACGCGCTGGTAGTACGGGGAGCCGCGGTAGGAGTCCGCTGGGCGGCAGAGGATGGACTGGGAGTAGCGGACACGGTGGTGGAGGCGCGTTGGGAACCGCCGGTGAGGACGGGGTCCGGGAACGGAGAGCCTCGGCGTACGAGGCACCACGCCGGCCTCGCAGCCACGCAACCGCTCCCGCGCCTCCCGAGCGCTGAGAAACTCTGATGAACAGAGGGCCCGAACCTCCCTTTCAAAGAGGAAGGACGGGCAAGAGCGGGATGAAGCAGGGTGTGGTCCATGGCAGTTGGTGCAGGAAAGGCGGAGCAGTACAGGGCAAGGGGTGGGGAGGGCCGCCGCAGCGGACACACAACGGGGCCGGCTGACAGCAGGAGCTGCTCACGTGGCCAAACCTATTACACTGAAACAGCGCGTAGGATCTGGCACGTATGGTCGTACTGAGAATTCGCACGCTCGTCTCTCACCAAAGCCCCAGAATACCGAAACGGGGGGCACCAGTGAGTCGAAAGTGAGGAGCAGGCGAGGAGAAGGGGCGGTTGGGGACCGCGATCTGTCGGGAAAGCGGTACACCCTCACAACACCCTGGGAGGCGAGGTCAATCTGGAGGTCTTCCACCGGGATGGGTAGAAGACGAGCAGCGTAAATTGTGCCCTGGCACTGATTGAGGCGGGGTGGGAGTCACCGTGATCCCGCAGCCCAGGACATCGGGGATAGCGAGCAGAGAGGAGGTTTCGGCAGAGGAACGCGACCTTATCAAAATGGAGCCATCCCTCTGAGGCCGAAGGTCAAAACGCGCCGTCCCCGTCTTCCCATGGATCGCTCGAAAGAGGAGTTCGTGGTTAGTGGGGGAGGCTTGGAGGAGGAGGGGCGGAGGACGAGGAACTTGTCCATCGCCCTAAGGCCGAGTGAAGCCGTCTGGCCAAACACCACCGGAACTTCGAGGGGGCGAGAAGACGAGAAAGGCGGACGGCGACGTCGGGTCCCACGTCCCCCAGGGGCCGAGGGGGCCGGGGGCGATGAGGCCCGACCGGAGTGGGAGGCGACCGGGGCCGCGGGCCTCCCACCTGAGGGCGAAAAAGCAGGTGGGTCCCTATCGGGACGTGGAATATGGGGGGATCCAGGGTCGGGGGTCCACTGCAGGTCCATCCGCTACTGGCGGGGGTCGGGCAGCGGCGCCACGAGCCTGGGGAAGAGAGGGAGAGGAGGTGTCGGCAAGAAGAGCAGACGGGGTGGGCGAGAGCTGCCGACTGCCCTTACCAGACCCACGGTCCCAAAGAGGTAGTCAGAGGGAGGTCAGATGCACAAGCCGGTCGTCAACGAGGTCCATTAGATTTGTAAGTGTTTCCATAGAAATTTTTTATTGTTGTTTCGCGCCCGGGGCCGCGGGGAACCGATTACCCGGGCCCAAGGGGACCAAGCGCACGCCGGCGGGGGGTGGGTGCCTCGTCCCATGTAGGTACCCCCGTTTCAAAAGGGGCCCTTGCAGCGTCGAAAGTTCTCCCCCGCCGGCAGCAAAGACCAAGGCCCCCCAGGGTCCCAGGCCTGGGCACCCTACCAGCCAACTTAGTCCGGCCCCGGCCATGGGGGCGAGACCCCCAGCGACCAGCCCCGGCAGCCCACGGGCGCGCGAAGTGAACAGAGAAAGCAGAAAAAACAGAGGGGGCAAGGAAGAGGGTAAAGAGGGAAGACAGGAAAGAGGGGCTGTAGGATAGCAGGGTATGCTAAAAGTCCACTTCGCAACCGGGCGGGGACCCGGCAGGGCCCCCAGCCGCGGCTGACCCCCCTCGCCACATGGAGGCAGGAGCCCGCGGGTGATCCACCCCAGAAAGACCGCCCGCGGGGAGGGGATTAAAAATTATATACATGACAAATAACACATGATAAAAGTAAAACTTTAAAACTAAAAACATTCAAACAAATTAGTTAAAAACTTCACTAATAAAAAGTTAAATGAAAAAACGCAAAAGTGCACGAAACATACCATGCTCACTTGACATCCACAAACAACTGAGGCGAAAAGGAGACAGGGTCAAGGGAAAAAACAGAAAAATTTAGTTGGTAGGCATTCTAATTAATATAAAGGGGGTAACAGCTAGAATCAATATTTAAGCTGGAGTTCAGAAATTTAATGCACAAAGATTCATAAATACGAAGAGAGGACGGACATTTTAATGATTTAAGAATTTTAAAGTTATTAACGGAAATATCAACTTTACACTTAACAGAATGATTTCTAATGGCAGACTGTTCCTTTTTAGATAAAACTTTCCCTGTCCTATGGCTAATCCCATATGGGAGCAAAATCTTGCCTGCAAAGAACGAACTGTGCTGCCAACGTAGTTCCCCTGGGAACACCCAGGGCAGGTAAACAAATAAACGACAGAACAGTTCATCGCAGGGGGGATTTTGTCCTTACAACGGAAAAAACATTCAAGGGTATTATTTTCACAAAAACAACCATAAAATCAGTGTGAAATAAAATTTCCTCACCACACTCAACAATTGCTTTTTCACAAAAGTGTTAAATTGGTAGAGATCAGGTAAACAAGATATTTACAATTCTTAGGAACATCATACGTTGGGATAAGGTTGGGGAATAAACATTATTAAGTAATTTACCAATAATACCTTGTACAAGAACCCGTGAAAACCATTTTTAAAGAAAAAATCAGTAAGGAATTCAAACTCATTATGAAGCAGAGCAAAGTTTGAGCAAATATTATGAGCTCTATGCACTAAAGTGCGAATCGAACTTAGTTTGTAATTAAAATCGCAAAAACTATAAAAATTAAAACCTAAACCCGTAAAAGTAGGCTTCCGGTATGTAGAAGTTAAAACAGTTGAGCCTGATTTGGAAACCAAAACATCAAGGAAAGGAATAGAACCTTGAACTTCCTTTTCCTGCGTAAATATAATGTTCTTATGCAGTGTGTTCAAAAAATTTAAAAACTGAACTGATTGATTATCCGTTTGGAATAAAGCAAACGTGTCATCAACATAACGTCTGTACAAATTCGGCTTAAGGTGAGGGGGGCACTCACAGAAGGCCCTTTCCTCAAGATGAGACCTGAAAATATTCGCAAAAACGGGACCCAAGGGGCTCCCCATCCCCACTCCATCCAACTGACGGTAAACTACCCTTGAAAACTAAAAAAGTTATCCTTGACAGCCAAATTCAGAAGCTGCTCAAACTGTGCTCTGCCAAAGCCGTGAAAAAGTGAGTCGGCTGTGGAAAAGCTTTATTTAAAATAATTGTAATGGTCTCATCCAAGGGGACATTTGTAAAGAGGGAAGATACATCAAAACTTGTCATAAACAAAGAATTCATATTAAACTTCTTAATTTCCGACACAAAAGAAAAACTATCCTTAACACTGTACAAGTTCACAGTAAATGATGATAACAGTGGGACAAGAAATTTGGCAAGTTTGTAATTAGCCAAAGGATAAGACGCTAAAATTGGGCGCTAGGAACACCGACTTTATGAACCTTAGGCAGACCATACATAAGGCCCAAATAGAGCCTGAAACGTACAATTCATCATAAGTGGAGGAGTTAATAACACAATCATGTTTAAGCTTAAGCAAAACACGGTTAACCTTGTCTTCCAATCGCTGAATAATTTTAGAAACCTGTTCATCTACCTTAACAAATTTTAATGAATCGGAAAGAATATCAAGCATTTTTTTAATATAATCAGTTTTATTCATAACCACAACACCGCTACCCTTATCTGGTTTGCGCCCAATTTTAGCGTCTTATCCTTTGGCAATTACAAACTTGCCAAATTTCTTGTCCCACTGTTATCATCATTTACTGTGAACTTGTACAGTGTTAACGATAGTTTTTCTTTTGTGTCGGAAATTAAGAAGTTTAATATGAATTCTTTGTTTATGACAAGTTTTGATGTATCTTCCCTCTTTACAAATGTCCCTTGGATGAGACCATTACAATTATTTTAAATAAAGCTTTTCCACAGCCGGACTCACTTTTTCACGGCTTTGGCAGAGCACAGTTTGAGCAGCTTCTGAATTTGGCTGTCAAGGATAACTTTTTAGTTTTCAAGGGGTAGTTTACCGTCAGTTGGATGTGAGTGGGGATGGGGAGCCCCTTGGGTCCCGTTTTTGCGAATATTTTCAGGTCTCATCTTGAGGAAAGGGCCTTCTGTGAGTGCCCCCCTCACCTTAAGCCGAATTTGTACAGACGTTATGTTGATGACACGTTTGCTTTATTCCAAACGGATAATCAATCAGTTCAGTTTTTAAATTTTTTGAACACACTGCATAAGAACATTATATTTACGCAGGAAAAGGAAGTTCAAGGTTCTATTCCTTTCCTTGATGTTTTGGTTTCCAAATCAGGCTCAACTGTTTTAACTTCTACATACCGGAAGCCTACTTTTACGGGTTTAGGTTTTAATTTTTATAGTTTTTGCGATTTAATTACAAACTAAGTTCGATTCGCACTTTAGTGCATAGAGCTTATAATATTTGCTCAAACTTTGCTCTGCTTCATAATGAGTTTGAATTCCTTACTGATTTTTTCTTTAAAAATGGTTTTCCACGGGTTCTTGTACAAGGTATTATTGGTAAATTACTTAATAATGTTTATTCCCCCAACCTTATCCCAACGTATGATGTTCCTAAGAATTGTAAATATCTTGTTTTACCTGATCTCTACCAATTTAACACTTTTGTGAAAAAGCAATTGTTGAGTGTGGTGAGGAAATTTTATTTTCACACTGATTTTAAGGTTGCTTTTGTGAATAATAATACCCTTGAATGTTTTTTCCGTTGTAAGGACAAAATCCCCCCTGCGATGAACTGTTCTGTCGTTTATTTGTTTACCTGCCCTGGGTGTTCCCAGGGGAACTACGTTGGCAGCACAGTTCGTTCTTTGCAGGCAAGATTTTGCTCCCATATGGGTATTAGCCATAGGACAGGGAAAGTTTTATCTAAAAAGGAACAGTCTGCCATTAGAAATCATTCTGTTAAGTGTAAAGTTGATATTTCCGTTAATAACTTTAAATTCTTAAATCATTAAAATGTCCGTCCTCTCTTCGTATTTATGAATCTTTGTGCATTAAATTTCTGAACTCCAGCTTAAATATTGATTCTAGCTGTTACCCCCTTTATATTAATTAGAATGCCTACCAACTAAATTTTTCTGTTTTTTCCCCTTGACCCTGTCTCCTTTCGCCTCAGTTGTTTGTGGATGTCAAGTGAGCATGGTATGTTTCGTGCACTTTTGCGTTTTTTCATTTAACTTTTTATTAGTGAAGTTTTTAACTAATTTGTTTGAATGTTTTTAGTTTTAAAGTTTTACTTTTATCATGTGTTATTTGTCATGTATATAATTTTTAATTTTTGTTTTGGCTTATGCTTGTTTTACGCTTTTTAATTTTTATTCTTTAAGTGGTTTTATTCTGTGCTATGAATTAGTTTGTTTTTGACATTCGTATATTTTTTTTTGTCATGCATTAATTTAGCTTTTTATTTATTAGGCCTTGAAAATGGGTAGAGTTGCCCGAAACGTCGGCTGCAGCCAAATATATGACTTTCTTGCTCTACGTCTTCGTTTTTATCCTAAATGTATATATATATATATATATATATATTAGACTTAGAGCTGTAAAATATTTATTGAGCAACAAAACTTACAGATTTTAGTGATAAACACAATACAAATTTTTACACTGAAAACACTTAAGTAAATAAAGCCTATCAGAAATTAACTTGACAGTGCACCACACCAAAGGCTATAGTTATACTGATTGGTTCACAATTAATTACGAAACAATTGCACATCAAATCAACTGGCAACTTAGAAAATTTAAATTTTAGCGAAAACATATTGCTCAAAATTAATTGTTAAATTCTCACGAGTGAAATATATATATTAAAATTTGTCATAAATAATATGACAAACTTTAAATACGATGACAGAATTTATATATTTATTTTAAAACAGTACTAATAGAACCAGTCTTTTATAAATCGTTAAAATTAAAATCTGCCAAATTACACTTTTGCAGTAGCCGAGTAGCGAAAATTTATTGGTGCTACTGTAGTATGCGGTCTACCGTTAAGTTTCTACTGTAGTATGCGGTCTACCGTTAGGTTTCTACTGTAGTATGCGGTCTACCGTTCAAAATATTTAAAAGGAATTGAAAATGAATTGAAAGTAATTATAATTTAATTTACACAATTAAGGAATTATTAAAGAAGTTAAACATACTACTACCGCATACTTAACGGTAGACCGCATACTACAGTACGCCCTTGATGATTGGTTAGGTTAAGTCGTGATATTTTCGTTAGTTTTAACGAAAATATCACGACTTAACCTAACCAATCGTCAAGGCGTACAATTAACCTAATAATAAGAAGATAAGAAGCTATAATTAAAAGGTAGACCGCCGAATCGTAGGTAGACCGCATACTACAGTAGCACCAATTTATTTTCATATACTTAGCAGATTTTAATTTTAGCGAAAAATATTTAGTGATCCCAAATCCACGATGGTGCCATTTCAAGTCAGCAAAGAATATAAAATATTATTTAACAAAAAGCCACAAGGTAAAATTATGTATAAATATTAGGACCTTAATTAGACCTTAATATTAAGACCTCATTAGACTGATTAGAAAAAGTGTCACGGAACCCTTGTTAAGCCTCCGTGGAACCCCAGGTTTCCGCGGAACACAGTTTGGGAACCACTGACATACGCTATTAACCTACTGCTATGGTACCAATCTCAAAAGGCCTAGATTTACGTCACCTGCCTCATTTCTAAATCATTTAATTAACCTTATCAAGCTTATCAAGGGCATTTTTTAAGTCCATATAAGTGATATACCTAGGCCAACATCCACTCCTTGATTAACATTCTAAGTTACATGACATATGGGCCTGTTCAGTATTGTCCAAAAAAAGACTGAAGGTAGATTGTAGTCCTAATGTGAGCTGTCAGTTATAGGACCATACTTTCCAACCCTACCGATTTGAAGGTTATTCTGCCGCCAACATCTACCGTCAATATCAAACCTTTTATGTTCAGAATGCACAAGAGTCCATCATTTCAGGCAAGATTTTCAAAAAATTCCCGGGTGTAGGGGCATGCTCCCGGACCAACTGGCATTGATTACAAATCCTACCGCTCTTGCTTTTCAAAATGTTGGCAAATATGTAGGACATATACAAGTCCCTATAACTTATAGGTCTGAAGACCCTGAGCCAATAGCTTATATAGCCAATAGGCCTTATGTAGCCTACTAGCCAGTGACCTGCAGGAATCATACCGCTACCGTATGCCTACAAGCCTTATAGGGCATAAGAACATAAGGCCTGGCCTATTGGTACACAGGCTACAAGTAACAACAGTAACACTCCACCACCGGATAATTTTCAAAGTACATTTTATTATGCAGGAAGGAGGGGGGTCAAGGGCGAATGCCCGCAAAAGTCCCCCCCCCCCACCAAAGGAGAATAAGAGAGCCACAGTCAAGGTCCATAGATTTGGAGATGCTAATACACACTGTGTTTGAAATTAATTTATTGGGGTTGTTTAACCTCCTTCGCAACATCTAAGGTCATATGACAGAGGGGACCGACAGCTTTATGTGGGATCCGAACCACGGGTCGCTACATAATCTGTGTTTGAAAGATTGGAGGTCAAAGACAGGGGGGAAAAGATGGCTTGAGGAAGATTGTTCCAGAGTTCACAGGTTCAGTAGATGAAAGATTGAAAATATCTATTAACTCTCGCGTTAGAGAGTTGGACAGAAAAAGACTGAGATAGTGCATAAAGTCTGGTGCTGCGTGCTCTCTCCTTAAAGGAGGAGGTATGCAGTTAGAGAGTTCCGAAGAGCAGTGTCCGTTATAATAGCGATAGTAAAGAGAGAGTGAGGCAACACTGTGGCGGAGAAGAGGGATTGAAGACAGTCAGTAAGAGGCGGGGAATTGAAAAGACGAAAAGCCTTTGATTCTACCCGGTCAAATAGGGCTGTGTGAGTTGAGCCACCCCATACATGAGAAGCATACTCCATACAGGTGAGGACAAGACCCATGTAAAAGAGAGCAAATGAATGGGGGAAGAAACTGCAGAGGTGAAGCTTTAGGAGAAGAACAGTGGTCATCTACAACCGCAGCTATAGATCGGCCAGAAAGGAAATTAGAGATGAAGGCACAGACAGAAGGATAGAAACCGAAGGAGGGCAGTTTGGAAATTAAAGATTTGTGCCAGACTATCAAAAGCTTTCGATATGTCTAGCGCAATAGCAAAAGTTTCACCGAAATCCCGAAAGGAGGATGACCAAGAGTCAGAGAGATATGCAAGAAGATCGCCAGTCGAGAGTCCTTTGCGGAACCCATACTGACGATCTGAAAGAAGATTGTGAGAAGAGAGGTGTTTAAGAATCTTCCAATTAAAGATAGATTCAAAAACTTTAGAAAGGCAAGAAATCAAAGCAGTTGGACGATAGTTGGAGGGTTAAGAGCAGTCACCCTTCTTTGGGACAGGCTGAATGAAAGGGAACTTCCAGCAGAAAGGAAATGAACCAGATGAAAAACAAAGACGAAAGAGTTTGCCTAGGCAGGGTGTCAGCATAGAAGCACAGTTCTTAAGAAGAACAGGAAGAACACCATTAGAATCGTACGCCTTCCTAAAGTTGAGCCCAGATAGGGCAGAAAAAACATCTTTGGAAGAGATTCTAATTTCCAACATAATAAAGGCGGAGGGAGGAGGAGATGGAGGAACAGCACCGGAATTGCCCACGGTTGAATTGGAAGCGAAAGTTTGAGCGAAGAGTTTAGCTTTGTCAGGAGAAGAGACGGCAACTTAGCCGTCGGAATGAAAAAGAGGAGGGAAAGAAGAGGAAGTAAAGTTGTTGAAGAGGTTCTTAGCTAAATGCCAGAAAGAGCGAGAAGAATTAGAATTGGGTAGGTTTTCACAGTTGTCGGATGAAGGAATTTTTGACAAGTCGAAGAACAGATTTTGCACGATTCCGGGTAGAAATATAAGCTGAGTGAGAGTCAGGAGTTGGATGGGTACGGTACCTTCTGAAAGATTCCTCTGTGCTGCTGATATTATTGGAACAAGTAAAGTTAAACCAAAGTTTTTTGCATTAGTAGTAGGAATAGAATATGGAATGTACGTTTCCATGCCCAAGAGAATCACCTCCACAATGCGCCCAGCATAACGGCCTCCCAATCAGTGGCGCCAAAGTGCCAAAAGCTCCTCTTCGGAGGATCCAAAGGCTGGATTGGAGCGATAGAACAGGAAACACATATAAGATTGTGGCCGGAGGAGCCCCACGGAGTAAAAAGTTTGACAGAAGGATGAGAGGTAAGAGATAAATCCCGAATGTTGGGCCTATCTCCAAGGCCATCGGGGATACGAGTAGGGTGCTGTACAACCTGCTCCAGGTCATTTAGGACAGAAAAGTTGTAAGCTAGTTCACAGGTATGTTTGTGAAATGGGAGGAAAGCCAAAGGTGGTGGTGAACATTGAAGTCTAATATGGAGATTTCAGCAAAGGGAGAGAGAGATAGAATGTATTCCACTTTGGAAGTCAGGTAGTCGAAGAATTTTGGATAGTCAGTAGAATTAGGAGAGAGGTAAACAGCGCAGATGTATTTAGTTTGAGATTGGTATGTAATCCGTAGCCAGAGGGTACAAAATTTGGAAGATTCGAGTTCGGGAATGCGCGAACAAGTTATGTCATTGTGAACATATACGCAACATCCACATTTGGAGTGAAAGTGAGTATAGGGAAAGTAAGAGGGTACAGAAAAGAGGTTGCTGTCAGTCATCCCATACACCTGAATTTCAGTGAGGAAAAGATGAGGTTTAGGGGAGGAGAGGTGTTGTTCAACAGATTGAAAATTTGAGAAAAGGCCACGAATGTTGCAGAAATTCATGAAAAGTGAATCAGGCAGAGGTCCAGAACATCTCGAACAGGCGGTAGCAGATACAGCCCCGTTACCCTGGTCGGCATTCCCGGTATCGGCAGCGGGGAAGCCAGAAGTGGGGACATTTATGGTCCCCTCCCGAGGGACCTCTGAGGCTCTTCAAGTTGATGCTGTTTTTTTTAATTTTGTAAAGATTATGTAGTGTGTAAGATGCATGTGCATGTAGTGAGAAATAGGAAGAGAAATGTGAGTTTGTGTGAGAGCATGCTGGATTGCTCACAGGGTAGATGAGACACGGAAAAAGATCAGCTGAGGAGGACGGTGACAGGAGATAGGCCTGGATTTATCATTTATGTGGACATTATAGGCTCTATGCCCCTATAGCCTATAAGGCCTGTAAGGCTACGGTAAAGCTATGACTCTTGCACTGCCCAGTAGGCTATATAAAAGGACCTGTAGGGCTCCTGAAGGCCTGTAAGTTATTGGTCCAGGATCCCTAGACTCATAGGCGTAGGGGCCAGGGACGTAGCCAAGGGGGTGGAGAGACGGAGGCGGTCGCCTCCCCCTAAGTCCAGGAAAAAAATTTGCGGTAATTACAACCAAGGTTCACCGCTAAACTATAACATTTAACAATTTGGTATCTATATATAATGAAAGGAGTGTTTGTATATACATATATATGTCTCAACTGATCTAGCTGTTTCTGTATCCGTTTGACTTGCCTTAAACGTGAGTTTCATTTGGATCTCTTCTAATGATTTCGTTATTCATAGATGTTACTGTTAAACGTGTATACACTAGCCGACTAGCGTGTAGCGTCATTGGGCAAAGTGTAACGGATCAGGAGGCACATTTCAGGTTTTGTACAATTGACCTCCCTAAATTTAAAAATGTAAACAAAATTTTTTGTGACAAGTGCAACACCTCCTTTTTCGCATGTGAATATCGTGAAAATTGCTAGTTACCCATAACTTTTGAACACTTGCTTTCCTAGGGTTTGAGCTATCATTTGACCCCTTACAATGTACTGCTTTTCAGGAAAAATAGAAACATTTATTTTTGGAATAAACATATACACTGTAGGTAGGTAGGTAGGTAGACTAGATAGTTTTATTTAGTAAATGATACATTAAAATCTTGTTTAGTTTTGAATGACGACATAAAGTCACGGGATTTAAGTACTGCTCTAATGTAACCATCTCTTGAATCCTTTCCATACACTGCCCCAGACGCTTCAGTTACCATCCTAACACAGCGTTCTACACCTTGGGAGTGACATGGTATCCGGACAGCAAGGGGCTCTTCAGTGATCTTATCGAGTTGTTCGACAGAGAACTGCTTCGTGAGTGGTGGTTCCATTGTGCACTCCTCCACTGGTGGAAGTAAATCTTTCAAATTCTGAGCACTTTGTTTGATCTTTGGTGGCCGAAATTCTCTGACTTGCTGTTGAACAGGTTTGGGAGCTCGTCGAATGGTCTTGATTACATCGATGGCCAATTTCCGGTTTGCTTGATCTGCATCTGCAAGCATTGCCAGTAGAACATTTTCAGGGTGAGCCCAATATGCATTTCTTTGGATCACAAGCCATGTGACAGTCTTGTTAGCTGGTGGCAGTAATCGTAGCAGCTTGATTTGCTCCAGGAAATGTTTTGGGCCATCTGTGCACCATGGATGGCACTTGATGCTAAACTACATGGGTCCATAGTGGCACACGACAATTGTGTGAGTGAATACAGTTCATCATTTGGCTGCGCCATCGCTACATATAGCCGACAAATTCTACTGGCAGTTGTAACCCATCTTGCATGGGAGATTGGTCCAGGCTTTTCTCGTAAAAGATCTTCATTAATAACACCAGTCCTTATCGCTTTCATCATTCTGTAGAGGTAGGCTTGGTCACGACTCAATTCAGTAAGGTCAACGTCCGGGAGTGTGTGGCCATCAGCAATACATTGAATTCCTCTAGAGGAAAGTGGCAAACTTTCACATGTGGCCAAAGGAGCACCATCATGTTGATAGACGACGGTACTAACAATCCTATCCCCGTCGTCTATCAACATGATGGTGCTCCTTGTCACTATGCCAAAATTGTTCAGGATTATCTAAATGGACGTTTTCCAAATCGCTGGATCGGACGCGGAAGCAACAGACCTTGGCCAGCGAGATGACCAGATTTAACCCCTTTAGATTTCTTTGCATGGGGCTTTATCGAGTCGCACGTCTATCAGACGAAGATTACGAGTCTTGAAAACTTACGTACACGTATACGACTGCTGCAGATAACATAACCCCGCAAATGCTCCAGAATGTGTTTAGAAATGCTGCGGAACGATTTGAACTGTGCAGGGATACTGATGGGTATCACGTCGAATCCTACTCTTAATTATTTAATAAATGTTACCACTTTATCATTTTATGATTGAATTCCATATAATTTCCAAGTGCTTCACAAAAATAGATCCTGACTTTATGTACACCCTGTATTTCATGTGGATGGCTGTATAGTGGCTGTTCAAAAATGGCAGTTGCACTGACATTTTCAGACAGTTTTTACGCAAAATAAGCTTAAAATGTGCTGGCTTACGGGGCTTCGCCCCGGACCCCGCTGGGGTAACTTCCAGCTCTCCCCAAAGACCCCCTAACTGTATTGGCTCGCCCGATTCACCACAGAACCTGACGAACGTAGCTCAAGTTCGCCCCTCCCTTGGGACATTCCTGGTTACGTCCCTGGTAGGGGCCCGACTTTGTCGGGGGGTGGGGAAGCAAGTTTTACCCGTAAAACATAAGTGAAACCGAAAATCGATTTTTCAGTCATATTTTTATTAAACACTATTTTTCGGTATACACAACTGTACAGAGGCTGAGCACCAAACAAGTTACAACAATAGAGTAATTTGTAACAGGTTATATTAAATGAGATACTTAAATACTGCCGTTTTGCGACAGGTTTTCCTTTCTATAATCAAATATTGCATGGTTCAAGATCTGAAGACATACATTTAGGCAAAGAAATGATATCCTACATGAAAATCATAAAAAGTTTCGGGTGAAATCTGGTGATTAAAAATAATCGTATGTGTATTGGCTTTTGCTCGAATTTTCGGGTGTAATTGTCAGAAAAAGTTCAGTCGGACTGAGTTTGGGGAGTTACTTGACCCCCTGTAACCACCACCACCTGCCTCCTACGCCTATGTCTAGACCTATTGCTCCTGTAGGCCTCTAGATGGCAGCAAACATTAGGATTAACAATTCACCTCCAATCTATTTTTGAACGCTACAGAATATGCCCTATGAAACTTGCAATATTGAACAAAGACTTTAATCACTATTGTTATATTACATTTCTTTTCAGACTTTTAGCTCTAAATTTAACCTTAGAGATGGCAAATTTAATTGATGGCCGAATAAAGGTAGATGCAATTAATAACGTTCAGATGAGATTTGGTGTCCATTAATTTCTTCCGATATTTTCGCGTACTCCCTTCAGTAAATAAAAAATTGTGAAGCGTGTCAAATTGTTTTTGAAATACCAGACCAACTGGGTTTTATCATCTGTGTGTAGATCTTAGGCAAACAGAAATTTCTGACTGTACAGAAGTGCAAATGAAATTATAGGGGAAGGAGCCTAAAACTTGCGCGAAAGACAAAAAAGACACGTTCGAAAAATTTAATTTCAATTCAGACAAAATTTATTGGAAACTCGTAAATAAAAGAAATTACCGAAAAGTTTTACCTGAGTTAACACGTGCGAAGAATATCTCTTGATAATAAAAATAAAAGGAGAACCCAAATAATTCACATCAAAAAAAGACCTGAGAAAAGAAAAGGCCGTAAAATCGAAAGAAAGATCAGAACAATCTTCCGACAAAGAAAAGAGATTGTTGACCGTGTAACCAAATACGTACAAAATAACTGACAAAAAAAAAAAATTGGCGAAGAAATTAGTAAATTATAAGCAAATAAACTGAAACAAAGATTCATTATGAAATTCCTTGAAAATATAAAAAATAATCAAAACTATTTTTACACTTTCCCAAACGAAAGACGAAGTATAACTTGGAAATGTTAGACCTTTAAAAGCAAATAATGGAGATTATACGAGTAAAATGGCTCCAAAGATATCGGATATGAAGAAGAAAATATGTACAGTATTTTCAAACAAATGTTCAAGATCGACGGACTAATACAAGTGAAAACTTGCTCCACGATATTGATTTCCCAGAACAAGGCATACATAACACTGATATGCATATGAAATTTTTTTTCTGCTGTGAGGGTTTTTTCAACTCATATTATATACTTCGACCATGCTGAATTCGAAAATGACATTGGTTTTCCTCAATCAGGTCAGGTTTTTTCTCTATTGGCCATTTATTATAAGTCCAATTTTATCCCCAAATTTATTGATTTTTTTAGCTTAAACACTGTAGATACGAGTAATATTATAAGAACACTCGTGAAAAATGAAAACATTGTGTGAATAAATACTTTTATTCATACAATGAATATGGAAAAAAGTTTATTGAGGAAGGAATGAAGTTTTTTTGGCTTTCCGTCTGTTTTTCTTCGGGCACGTCTCGCTTCAAACACCAGCAATAGTCCGCCAGCATATTGATATCCCAGTTTCCCTGGTACCTCTCTTCCATTATTTTGATATCTTGGTGAAATCGTTCACCCTGTTCTCACTATAATCCCCGCAATTTTCAGGAAAATAGTCCAAGTGGGACCACAAAAAGTGCATTTTTATGGACATGCGCGACCAATGAGCTTTGAAAGCTCATCAAGTTTTCGACAACGGACTCGTATTCTGGACTTCTACGCTTGCCAAGAAAATCAGTGACAACTGATTTGAATGCCTGCCAGGCATTCTTCTCAGTTGGAGTCATTGCGTTTTCGAACTGAGTATCCTTGATCAAAGTTCGAATTTGAGGACCATCAAAAACCCCAGCATTTAGTTTAGCATCAGATATATGAGGAAATTTACTCTCGAGATATCGGAATGCTGAACCCTCCTTATTCATTGATTTGATGAAATTTTTCATCAAGCCCAGCTTAATATGAAGTGGTGGGAGCAAAATTTTTGTTGGTGGTACAAGGGGCACTGAAACGACATTATGCGACCCAGGTTCAAAATTCTCTCTGGATGCCCATTCACGCTGTGCATAGTGCTTCTCATCCGCTCGGCTATCCCATTTGCAGAGGAAACATGGGTATTTCGTGTATCCCCCTTGCATTCCCAATACAAATGCCACAATCTGAAAAAAATGAAAATATTTAAAGAATTTAGAGAATTTGTTATATCAGATAAAAAAATCTATGCATTGGACTGTATCACTTCTGTGGGGAAGTTAAGTGTTCTTATACGCTCTCAAATAACCTTTGGAAAAATAACATAGTCAATAGCAATAGTTTACTTATGATATTAGTATTACCTTAAAATCTCCACAGATCCTCCAGTTATGTTGGTCGTATACGAGAGCATCCAGTAAAATTTTCATGTTATCGTAGCTCTCAGTAAATTGTACGGAATGTGCTACAGGGACTGGTGCAACCCTATTCCCAATGTTGAGAAGTACTGCTTTCAAACTTCGTTTAGACGAGTCTATAAATAGCCTCCATTCTGATGCGTTATATGGCAGGCCCAAGGATTCGATTAGCCCCTCAACATTGCAGCAGTACACTAAGGAAGAGGTATTTTCGTGCACTGCAAAAAACTTGCGGAATTCTTCCTCTCGTTTCCTATACCAGGAGAATGTTGTTCCCGGAGCCAGCAAGTTGTCCTCTCGAAGTCGTGAGCCCAAGATCTCGGCAGCTAATTTGGAAAGTCCTAAATTCCTGGTAAGATCATTAAGTTTGGCCTGGTTGAGAGGCCTCGGCTCATTTGAAGCGGTATTTTGAGGTATATACGACTGGGACTGGTCATTGGCATTGGTCATTGATTCATCATCAGAATCATCGAAGTCCAGGGTTTGAGGTGGGTCGGGTATTGGAATTCCAGGACCATGGGGTACAGGTCTCATAGCAGAAGGAATGTCAGGGTATACAACAATGTGTTTATTCTTCTTGTTAACTCCTGAAAATAGAAACACAGAAACATGGATATAAAACTTGCATATGAAATAGAAGAAGCATTCAGACAGTGGCGGCTCGTGAGGGAAGGCTGCGGTCTGTAAGATATGAAATAGGTCGATGGAGTCTGTATATTTTCTTTCTTTTTCATTCATATTGTCCCTTCGGGGACAATATGAATGAAAAAGAAAGAAAATATACAATCATTGTATATGTAAATGTAACTTGTATAACAATATGTATGTGTAAATGTATTTTCTATAACAATATGTATATGTAAATGCATGATTACCATTATGGTGAATATTATGCTATATATGGTGAATATTACATTATGGTGAATATTATGTCAAGTTTCATATGAGGATTTCAAAATATTTAAGAAAAATAAATTTATAAGCCCATCTTGGAGGTTTGTCATGCAGAAATAGCAATCTGTCACGTGATCCTTTCCGTCTCTCCAAATCATGGGAATTCCAAAAGGCAAAGATTTCGCTCTGCCTTTGCTCCATCTTCTCAAATTTTCAATGCACGTCTTGCAGCACATATGAGGGGCGAAATTTTTGTCCTGGTCTGCTAGCTTAATTCCAAAGTATGCTCTATACATTGTCTTCACAAATTTAGTGATTTGGCACTGGTTATTTGGCATGGTAACCGTCCCACATATGTAGCAGAATCTATTGGGATCATTTTTACACGCTCTATTCATTATGAAATATTTTATCTATATGCCTGAAAAGTAAAAAAAGATATTATACAAGTGAAACAAGTGATGATAGATGTTACTGTTCCAATTCCGCTTTGACAAAATCACGAAAAATTCTATTTTACTTATAAGGCCATAGCCGGATAACCTGAGCTGATTGAGAAAAACGGATTGTAGATTCGAAATCAGCAGGAAACACTCTATAAGAATCACTTACAAAACCCTTGACAGCAAAATTGATGCATACCAATGTAATTAATGCAAATTTCTGAAGAAATAAAAAGAAAGGGTAGAGAATCCATTACAGTTAAACCTCTCAATAATGACACTCCACTATAACGAAACCTCTCTTTACCGAACACCTTGGGCATTTCGAGAAACCTCTCTTCATCGAAAACATGTTTCATTAAAAGGAGGTGTTTTCTCTAACTCAGCCTGAGCTGTACTTGTTTGTCTCTACCGCCATTTCCCCGATCAAGAAAGTAAGCGGCATGCTGATTAGCTGATGCCTAAAAGCCGACACGTAATTGTCTAGAATGTTTCTCCCTCACGGAGAAATACTTTGAAGTAATGCATTTATAGTGGCCTAGAAAGTAGGCTTACTATAATTTATGAATTAAAATTGAAACGAATGCTAAAGGTCACCAATTTATAGTGGCCTACGTGTCAGCTAACTATAATAAATAAATAAAATGGTTGAGGTCATCAATTTTGCCTACCAAGCCAAATGCACAATATTTAATAAAGGAAATAAAAATGACTTTGTGGTTTTTGTTTAATTAGAAAAATAAGTTGATTATTTTTTCACAGTGATTAACAATTCTGTATACAGCAATTGCGTTATAATACAATGAATGATTATTAGCAATAAGAAATGGTTTACACAGTGTAAGAGTTAAGTGAATACAATAATGACAAGAAACATTAATTTAGGTAATGAGATATACAGTACTGAACACACAATAATAAGTAATTAAGCCAATAATAACTGAAGTAATGAAAGTACGGTATTGCTACAGTAAACGGATTAGGCTTAAACTGCGTTCGTAACGGGAGAGTTAAATTGAACGGTATTGAGGCCACTTTGAAGAGCCTACTGGATTAGGTACAGTTTGTAGACGTTTTAGCGTTGAATACGAATAGTCTATCACGACGTAACAAAACACTGTAGGCCGAGGCCGGTGACCTAGGGGAGGTTTACAGACCTGCGATTCTGACGAAGGTGACTTTGAAGACGGAAAAGGCCTACCGGCGTAAACTGCGTGACGAGGTCTTGTCAGAAAGATGAAGCTCCGCTGATCGAATTGTAATGAAGGATGAGTGAGGCTAGGGCCAGAAGGATGACGCCAGTAGACAGGGCCGTCCTTAGCAATTGCGGGGCCCAATTTGGACCATTTTGGTGGGGCCTCATGGACTTAAGATTATTTTAAATTGGGTATCAGGAATATATGCTATTACGTTGTATGTATTAAAAATAAAACAATATCTATATTTATTAGCTTATATTTTGACATAAAACGGGTTAAAACAAAACTATACTTATAAAGAAATTTTTCTTGCTTTCTGTTCTGCAAACTCTTTCAAAATTTTGTTGAAGTTTAAGTTTTTTGCTTCATCACATTCATCACCTGAGCTTGACATCTGTTAGCGCAATTTCCAAATCTGCAGCATGTTTTTGTAATTCCTCCTTTGGAATTTGTTGAAATTTACTCAAAAAGCCAAATAAATCAACATGTTTTTTCAACTGCTTAAACCGTGGCTCCAAAGACTGCATTCCTTATTTTTCAAAGCTGGAGGTGGCAACCCTAGTGCGGGGCCCATGTGAGCGCGTGGCCCAATTTGGTCAAATAGGTTCAATTGGCCTAAGGCCTGCCCTGCCAGTAGAAATCTTGCAGAAGTGATGTTTGCTTCTGGCAGGATGAAATTGTAGGTCGCCTCAAGTGATGATTTAATTCTGATGTTTGAATGGAGTCTTGAAGGACGGCGGGCCGCTCTCCGACGAATGGTCGGAGCAAAAAGTGAGAGCGATTTGAAGTGGATTCGTATTTATATAGGCCCGGGAAAACGCGTTATTTTCGCGAACATTTTTGGAAAACAAAATAAAATTTGCTTTTGTCTTTGTAGACGGTTCGTGCCCACGTGGGGTTTTATTGCCTTGCTTACAACTTCCAGCCATGACACAAACTGGCGAGGAAGAGGAATTTCGTTTGCCTCTACACATTTAATATACTCTATATATAGTACTATAAAGTAGGCCCTATGTATAAATAACTAATGAGGGTCTAAAGGAGTCATTAAAATATACACTACAATATCTGCAAAGGAAACCCTCTTTATAACAAACAACCTCTCTACAACGACAGCAATTTGGCCGATATATTTTGTTATAGAGAGGTTTTACTATATATATATAATATATATATATATATATATATTGTAGAGAACATCAATGGACACATTGCCCTCATTTACAAAGGAAACAGAACCTTTTCAAAACCCTATACTGTAGATCACTTGCAAACCACTTGTAAGAAAAGGAGCTATATCACCCAAACCAGCACACTCCAAATTTTTTTAATTTAATTTTAATTTTTTTTTCAATTTTAGATGAAAAAAGTCGTGTGTCCAAAATTATAAGGACCACTTTGGATCACCTGAAGATCAGGATCCCCAGCCTTCTTTAGTTAGCCTTATAAGGCTAACTAACGAAAATATCACGACTTAACCTAACCAATCGTCAAGGGCGTACAGTTGACCTAACGACTGGCTAGGTTAAGTCGTGATATTTTCGTTAGTTAGCCTTATAAGGCTAACTAACGAAGGCTGGGTGCCTTGATCTTCAGGTGATCCACCACTTTTAAATTTGAACTAAAATGATGCTACTTGAAAATAAATTTGTTTTAGATTGAAGGATCATAGTAAAATTACAATACTTTATTGTGTGTGTGTGTGTGTGTGTGTGTGTGTACAGTCCAGTAAGTTAAAAAAGTTCTGTCCTGAAACTCTTATGTTTGTTACAAATAAATATTGATTATAAGATTATATTTACCAGTACTTGGAACTGGGTTTGACCTCATGTGGGAAATTTTAAAATGATTAATCAAAAATAAATATACTCTTATGCGAGTATGTGTTTAATTTAAACCAAATACTTTCGAAGTAACTTTATTTATTTGGTTAAATTTTGACAAAACTGGACCTCATAATTTTGAACACAGTACTTTGTTCGTCTAAAATCCAAATACATTTTTTGTTTAAATAGAAAGGCCTTGTTTATCGCAACTATTACAGTAGATTATAAAGAGAGAATTTTGGAAACTTTATGCCAATGTGCCGTAGGAAAAACAGATGTAATATACAGTACACTGATTTTGATAAAACCATAGATAAATACGACCAAGAAATTCTTGCTCACAAACTTAGAAAAACAGATCGTACTAGAGAAATGGGTCTCTGAATTTTTTATTTTTTAAATCAAACATCTCAAAAAGTAGTGATAAATGGATTTAAATCCAGTTTCACCAGTCATTAGCTCCATAATAAAGATACGTATAAGCTCTCCTGCTGTTTACAGTAGTGATAGTTGTTATAGACAAGGAAATCAAAGATGTGTCGTCAATGTGCACATTTGTGCAAACTTTTCAGTGCCAGCCGTGATGAAACCCGCGTCCTGCGTTGAACTCATTTGACCTCTTTTTCCTTTGGCTGTGTGGAGGACCTCGACCAATCTCCGTACAGTCCAGATCTTACACCACAGTGACTGTCATCTCTTCAAGAAACACCTCGAAGGCCGTCACTTCTTAACAGATGATGAAGTCAAAGAAAAAGTTTGACAGTGGTTAAATTACGCTGAGCACCTGAGCACGTATTTCCTCATTAATTCATATTATTTGACCGTTAAAAATTGTATACGTTAAGAATTTTTTAACGTTAACGAAACGGTTCTTGTCTAAGAAAATTTTTTGTTTAGCGTTAACAAAAATTTAGGCGGAAGTGGGCTTTTCGTTCACTGATGCCCCATGTTTAAGACCACTGATAATATTGGCTCAGGGCCTGCTCTTAAGATTTGAAAGAACAAATGAACCAGGTACTATAAAACAGTACTGTAATACGACATGTACCTATAATAGTAAAAGGAGAGAGAGAGAGAGAGAGAGAGAGTTAATATTAAGAATAAATCTGAAAACTCCACTTCACCTTTTCTCTCAAGTTCTGAACTTTTTGGATGAATAAAAATTTTTTCTCACTTGAAGCTAAAAATTCGTAATAGATCTCGTTTGAGAGAGAAAAGGACCATAGTAAAATTACAGTACTCTATTGTATGTATGTGTGTGTGTGTGTGTGTGTGTGGGTGTGTGTGTGTACAGTCCAGTATATTAAAAAAGTCCTGCCCTGAAACGCTTATGTTCGTTACAAATAAATATTGATAAGGAACGAGGAGCTTCTCGACAGGACCTTTTGAATCGACTGTACGCGCATGAACGGGCAGAAAGCATCAGGCCTAAAGCTTTGTTTTTCTGAATTACTGGCAAACAAACTTCGTCAGCCACTCTCTTGATTATTTCTATGTAAGGTGAAGCGTGAATCTTCCCCCCCTCTCCCTTCTTCCTCATGGTGCTAAACCTCAGATTAGTAAATATAGTTAAATAATTGCGTGCAGAAATCCCTCTGTCAGATGACCTTAAAGATGTTACGGAGGCGGTTAAACAAAGGGCAAACATTATTGCGGCGAAATTGAAGTCGTCGCGGAAATCGATCGGGTGGAACTCCCAAAGGTGAAATAATTCGCCACATGTATGATACAAGCGTTCATTTACCAATAACATGAAACAGTTAAAACTTATCATTTTTATTTTACAACGCAATTTCCATAACCGTTTATCGACATTCACATCTGTAGTGAAATTTCATCAATTTTTGGCTTGGCTGAAATTACTCCTATTTTGAACATTGTTTATTCATAGATTAACTGATCTACAGATCTACAGAAGCTAAGGCTAACAAAGACCCTAAGATCCACTCTAAGGTTAGCCCGAGAGAAAGGAAAGAGTAGGGGGTTAAGAGAAGAGAAGAGAATAAGGGGTTAAGTAAGGAGGAACACCTATCACTCGTGGGTTAACATTCATTCAGAAAAAGAGAAAAAGACATCACCATCATCATCCGCCGGCCACTGCCGACAAGTCAGAAAAATAGTCGGAGAGAATAGGAGAGGGGTGAAAGATGAAAAGAAGTAAAATAAGAACGCTTACAAACCATGCAAACACAGTCTTAACTCACTGTCATACCATGCAAACTACAAACATGCAAGAAAGAGAGTTACAGACATGCAAAGTAAGGAGGGGATAAGACAAAAAAAAAAGTAAAGTTAAACAAAAAGTGGGTTAGTTTACGCTACGAGCTACATCTACTTTCGTGTTAGTCTAACTTTTTTTTTTTAATTTTATTGCTGGCATCACACGCTGGCATGTCACAAGCTGGCATTTATAGTCAACAGACTCATCCTCGAGCACCACCACCAGAGCTCCAGTTGCTAACTTTGTTTTTTTATTTTAAACAACGTTAATATTTTTAAAATGTCTGTCAAGATGGTTCTTAAACATATTAACGCTGGTAGAATGAACGACTGACGCGGGAAGATTATTCCATTTATCAATTACTTTAAACGTAAAGAAGTTTTTAACGATATTAGTAATGAAACGTCTGCCACGCAACTCAAATCCGTTATTACGAGTGTTACTATTATCGAAAGTGAACAATTTGTCAAAATTTACGTTATCGATGTTATTAACGATTTTGAAAACTTCAGTAAGCTCCCCCCTTAATCTCCTAGTTTCGAGTGAATACAGGTCTAACTCTTTAATCCTATCTTCGGCTTGTTGCGCAATGACGGAATTAGTTTCGTGGCACGACGATGAACCCTTTCTAACCTATCAATATCCTCACGCAAGTACGGGCACCAAAACTGAACTGCATATTCTAAATGAGGCCTGACTAGGGACTTGTAAAGGGGCAATATAATATCCTTCGATTTAAATTCGAAATTACGCGCTATGAAGCCTAACATCCTATTAGCTTTTGCGCAGACTCCAGGCACTGGTTCCTAACCTTTAAATCCTTAGATACGCGTACGCCTAAATCTACTTCCTCGTCAACGCTCGCTAACTCCCTATCATCCATCGTGTACGTGTAATTATTGTTGCGAGAACCTATATGCAAAACTTTACATTTGTCTACGTTAAATTGCATCTGCCACTTATCTGTCCACTCCATAATCCTATTTACATCGTCTTGGAGCCTATTACTATCGTCCTCGTTAACAACCTTACCGCCTATTTTAGTATCGTCCGCGAATTTTGACACGTTACTAGTCAATCCTACATCTATGTCGTTAAGGTAAATTATGAATAGCAATGGGCCTAACACTGAACCCTGTGGGACACCGCTACCTACATCTAACCACCCCGATTCACTGCCATTAACTACCACCCTCTGTCTCCTAGCACGAAGCCATTCTTCTAACCAGTTAGCTACCTGACCGCGTATACCGTGCGCTTTGACCTTCGCAATTAGTCTCCTATGCGGAACTGTATCGAACGCCTTTTTAAAATCTAAATAAATAACGTCAGCTGCTCTATGCTTATCGTATTCGCGCACTCTTTCGTTATAAAATTCTAACAAATTAGTTAAACAAGACCTATGGCGTCGAAACCTATGCTGACTACTATTAATCAAATCTCTACTTTCTAAGCGATCGATAATACGATCCCTAACTACGGATTCCAAAAGTTTACCGACAATTGACGTTAAGCTAATGGGCCTATAATTGCTAGCTACTGCGCGGTCGCCTTTTTTAAAAATAAGCGTGACATTAGCTAATTTGAAGTCTTCAGGAATAATCCCCGTTTCGAGTGACTGATTAAAAATCTTCGTTAAGGGGCCTACGATAACGTCTTTCAAATCTTTCAAATGTCTGGGATAAAAAGCGTCAGGGCCTGGAGCCTTGCTAACTTTCAGCCTATCGATATAATGCGCAATCTCACCCTCGTAAACAGTTATTAAGTCTATACGCTCTATTACGCTCGTTTATGAACTCGCGTAATTCCCTAGTCCACCACTTCGTCCTACCATGATTTCTAGCGCGCTTGGGCCTACGAGGAATAAACTCCCTTTCAATATTCCTAAAACTTTCTTTAAACGCCACCCAACGCAAATTTGTGTCATTATCCATAAATAAGTTATCCCAGTCCACTACTCTCATCCTATCCGCAAAACTATCAAAATTAGCCCTACGAAAATCAGGGACTTCTATTACGTTACTATCCTGGGTGTTTTTTATCGCTAACTTAAACCTAAGAATTTGATGATCACTACATCCTAAACTCTCGCCTACTTCTAAACCTTCGACTATATTCTCGCCGTTCGTCATCACCAAATCTAAAATATTATCACCGCGCGTTGGTTCGGTAACTATCTGTCGTAAAAAGTTATCGTCCATAAACTCAACCAATCTCAAACCCTTCTCTCAACCAATCTCAAACCCTCAAACACGTGTAATGTGTAGAGGTAAGAATTATAATAAAGCGGATGGGACATAAGATAGACAGGCGAGTAGCAAACCAACAGTTATTTGTAATGATTATGTAAATATTTTATTGGCTTCAAAATTGCCGGTCCATTCATAGGTTTTTGGTTCGAGAGACGTTTTTATCTCAATCCGTCGCCAGCATCGCGAGGTTATCTCAACCGAAATGAAAACTAATCGAAATCCATAATACATTCTTCATTAAGGATAAGGATTAAAATAGTTAAATAAAATAAATTATGACTACAAATAATAATAATTATAATAATTATAATAATTATAATAATAATTATAATAATTATAATAATAATTATAATAATGCATAATAATAATTATTATAATATTTATAATAATAATAATAATAATTCAATCTTTATTGGTAAAAATAAATATTGTAATATTACAATTCACAATAATACAATAATTTTTTTAACAACGTATTTTTTGACCTGCGTATTTTGGCCCCTTAAATTACATTTCATATGGTTTTGAAGAAACTGTTTTATTACAAGGCAAGTAATAATTATTACAAGTTTTTCAACAACAACTTATTACTACTTTTCTACATAATCACCAAACATATTCAAACATTTGTCGTACCGTAGAACAAGTTTCCGATGCCGGTCGAGTAAAATGTAGGGTTCTTAATTTTTAACCAGTTTCGTGCAGCCTCTTCTGCATCAGGATCGTTTTGAAATTGTTTACTTCGAAGGTGTTCCTTCAGGGCTGGAAACAAATTGAAGTCGCTTGGTGTAAGGTCAAGACTATGGGGTGGGGGTGATCCATGACTTCCCAGTGGAACGATTCCAAAAGTTGGCGTGTTTGATTTGCAGTGTGAGGGCGTGCATTGTCATGCAAGAACACCACACCTGCAGTAAGCGACCCGGGACGTTTTCTTCTGATAGCCGTGCGGAGTCGCTGTAAAGTTTCACAATAAGAAGTAGCATTTATTGTTGTTCCTTTTTGCATGAATTCAACATGCAAAACGCTTTGATGGTACCAAAAAATCATTGCCATCACCTTACCAGCTGATAGTGCAATCCTGAACTTTTTGGTTCGTGGCGACCCCGGATGTTGCCACTTTTACAGTGTTGCCACACATGCCTAACAAAATATTGTACTACCAACAACATTATTGTACTATACATAATGCACCGGTAATTAACCTTGTAAACTAACTTTTTCAATAACCTTCGTGTGTATATATATATATATATATATATATATATATATATATATATATATTTATATATATATATATATATATATATATATGCGAGTGACCCGTTGCCCACGTCGGGCTAACATCATGAAAAAGAAAACACTATAGTGTTTGTCATTTACCATTACTTATTCGGCCTATAGTGGATTTAATTTTCCCAGAAGAGTTCCTTGTTCCATGCACAGTCTGTGTATTATATATATATATATATATATATATATATATATATATACAGAGGGTGTTTCATAACATGTAGGACGCACGTTCAGGATGGATTCAGGACCTGAAAACAATGGTGGTCGAGGATGAGTTTTCGGGGTGGTGGTCGAGGATGAGTCTGTTGACGATAAATGCCAGCTTGTGACATGCCAGCGTGTGATGTCAGAAAAAAAAAAAAAAAAAATCAGACTAACACGAACGTAGATGTAGCTCGTAGCGTAAACTAACCCACTTTTTGTTTAACTTTACCTACTTTTTTTTTACTTATCCTCTCCTTACTTTGCATGTCTGTAACTCTCTTTTCTTGCATGTTTGTAGTTTGCATGGTATGACAGTGAGTTAAGACTGTGTTTGCATGGTTTGTAAGCGTTCTTATTTTACTTCTTTTCATCTTTCACCCATCTCCTATTTTCTCCGACTATTTTTCTGACTTGTCGGCAGTGGCCGGCGGATAATGATGGTGAGTCTTTTTTCTCTTTTTCTGAATGAATGTTAACCCACGAGTGATAGGTGTTCCTCCTTACTTAACCCCTTATTCTCTTCTCTTCTCTTAACCCCCTCCTCTTTCCTTTCTCTCGGGCTAACCTTAGAGTGGATCTTAGGGTCTTTGTTAGCCTTAGCTTCTGTAGATCTGTAGATAAACATATGCCCGAAATCGCTTTGTTTCCGAGTTACAGCCCGTTTTGTGTTCTAGCAATTCATTCAGGAAACTGTTTACAAACACTGCTTGCCGACAATGTTTGTGAGTGTGTACGAGACTTATTTCATGTATGGCCTTGCTGATTGTAATGTTTCGTACACTCTATGACATATTTCAATGTCGTTGAGTGTAGAGCCATCAGTCAGTCAGAGGTGCATCGCGGTGTTTCACTGTTCGTATTCGTAACTTCTTACAGTGAATAAGTGCAGTCCAGTGAAAAAAAAAACTTAAAAGTTTTTATGCTATTCAGTGATAGTGTGCATTTGAAGTGAGAATGGAGGCTTATTCAAACAGAGCAATAGCAGACATGCATCTCATGTATGAACTTGCCGAGTGTAATGTGGCCGCAGCAAGACGTCTGTATGCGGAAAGATTTCCGAACCGCCGTCTGCCAGATAAGAAGACCTTTCAGAGAATAGACGAGCGTCTTGGTGATATAGGACCATTCAACAAGCGAGTTTCAGATGGTGGTAGACCAATCAGCGCCAGAACTGCTGAGTTGAAGAAGTGGGTCCTGAATCGCGTGGATGAACATCCCGGTGTCAGCACCCGAAGCATAGCAGCAGCAGAGGGTAAGATACACAACTGTGTGGAGAATTTTACGGGAACAACAGCCTTACCCATATCACATTCAGAGAGTACAAGGCCTTGCTGAAGCTGATTTCCCACCACGAGAGGCTTTTTGTACTTCGTTCCTTCAACAGTGTGCTAGCGATCCTCTTTTTCTATCCTCCGTGTTGTTTTCTGATAAGGCTGCCTTCACAAGAAATGGCGTGATCAATTTTCACAACAGTCATCACTGGGCCGAAGAGAATCTGCATGCCATCATCCAGTCAAGGCACCAACAACAATTTAGTATCAATGTATGGGCAGGACTTATTGCCGACAACTTAATCGGTCCTTTTGTTTTGCCTGGAAGATTAACAGGAGAACCCTATTCCAAATTTTTAAAGAATGATTTAAGCGATTTACTAGAAGTTCCTCTTGGTGTCGGACGTCGTATGTGATTTATGCATGACGGCGCTCTGCCTCATTTTAGTCGAGTAGCCAGGAACTATTTGGATGACTATTTCCCTGATAAATGGATAGGCCGTGGAGGACCCATTGCGTGGCGTGCTCGCTCCCCGGACCTGAATCCACTCAATTTTTACCTGTGGGGTCATCTGAAATCCATCGTTTACGTGACACCCATTGACAACGTTGAAATGCTTCGCCAACATGTAGAACAAGGATGCCAGAAAATCCGAGCAATACCTGGAATGTTTGAACGCGTCAGGCAGTCTATGACGAGGCGTGTTCAGGCGTGTATTCAAGCGCAAGGCGGTCATTTTGGGCACTTCCTTTAAAGGTAAGACTGATACTTGCTGGAACACATAACGGGCTGTAACTCGGAAACAAAGCGATTTCGGGCATATGTTTATATAAACTTTTTTCATTGTTTTAAGGTCCTGAATCCATCCTGAAAGTGCGTCCCATATGATTGGACCCTACCCAGTTGTCCCCAGTGGGCTTTATTAGAAGAAACCACCTTCAAAAATATCTTGAATAAACTCACATTTATTTTATTTTTTTAAACTTCAAACTTTCCTTAAGTTTTTTAAATCAAGTACCATCCTTTAAGAAAAACTAAAATACAGTACATGCTTTATTACTATTTACTGTGGGGTAATAGCTGGTTCAAATTTTATGCTTCAACAATATAGCTTAGCATTCATCTGATAAATTCAAATTTTCCTCACTAATGGTTTATGTAATATTTATAAATTTTCTACATAAGTTTTCTTGGTGTAATGCTAGATAAGAATTTGCAATGGAGTGATCATGTAAATTATATCATGAAAAAAATTTCAAGGAGCGTTGCTATAACGTTTAAACTTAGAAATGTAGTTCCTAAACAAGTTTTATTGACTCTTTATCATACTCTTATTCTTCCTTATATAACATACTGCACCCTTGTTTGGGGAAACTCCGCGAACAACGCATTAAATGGTATCTTTGTCATCCAAAAACGAGCAATAAGGTTATTATCTGATGCTGATTTCCTCGATCACTCTAGTGCATTATTTAAAGAGCTAAACCTACTAAAGCTCAACGATATAACCAAACTGGCACATTTTATTTTTATTTACGAGTGTAAGAACAAAACCATTAATTTGCAATGCGTAAATAGATATTTTGTAACTCATCAAGAAATCCACTCGTATCAGACCAGAAATAGATCAAAGCTTGTTATATCCCATTTTAGATTGTCTTCATCTCAAAAACTACCCATTTTCATTGGATTGAAACTATGGAATGACTTGCATGTCGATATAAAAAATATTGTGAATGTAAATTTGTTTAAAACCAAGTTGAAATCCCGATTAATAATGGCATACTAACAAAAATCTAGGATTAATGTCCACTAATATTGTTTAATATTGTCCATTAATATTGTTTAATATTGTAATACATGTTTTAACTATTAATAATACTTATTTACTTATTTATTTATTATTATAAATTTATAACAACTAGCTGCTTATTTTTAATAAGAGCCCAGTAAAGCCTAAAGCTTAAATGCTGTGTCGTCTGCGCTTTGCGCACAATCTTATATGTAGATACAAATCATAAGGGGAATGGTATCTGAAAGGGGGCGATACTAATTTTGGATATGTAAACAATTTTTTCTTAGAAACCCCCTTTTTTTTAATAACTTTTACTTTACAATAATAAAGACCAGATGTTAAAGACCAGAGAAATTAATGCAGAAAATGTTTAACCATTCCTTTTCTGTAACGCGATTGTTAATAGGTATTTTCAATCTTTCATCTACTTAACCGATGAACTCTGGAACAATCTTCCTCGATCCATCTTTCCGTCTCTCTTTGACCATTAGTCTCTCAAACGCAGAGTCCAGGCATCTCGAAAACCTTGGACCTTGATTTTGCTCTCTTCTTCCTTTAATGGGGGGGAGGGAACGTTTTCGCGGGCATTCGTCCTTGGCCCCCTACTTCCCGCACAAAAAAAAAAAATTAGGCAGTGAAATAATTAAATGAAACTACTATCAAAAAAAAAAAAAAAAATTTAGTCTTTTTGAAATTACGAAATTAACCCATTAACGTTCATTGTACCTTTTTTGGACACATTTTAACGCTATAATTTAGGTTAGAACTTAAAAGTGAAATTTTTAAATATTAATTTTTAATTTTTAATTTTTAATTTTCTGCACCAGATAACTATTTCATGTTTATTTTAAAGTCTCCGAAGGTGAATATATCAAGAAATATTAGGAAACAAAAAATAATTTTGGCCCATAATGGATTAAGTGAAGTATGAAGGTTGGCCAAGAAAATAAAGAGACAGTAAAAGGATAAAACAATTAAAATAATTTAATCATTCATTTACTATTTGAAAAGTTATTTCACATTTTGTTCAATTAATTCAAAGTTAAAAATTGAGTAAATGAAACTAAAAAGTAATTCGCAAAATAGAACTAGAAATATTGGAGCTATTGAAGAATAGGGACCCCAGCCTTCTTTAGTTAGCTTTATAAGGCTAACTAACGAAAATATCATGACCTAACCTAACCAATCGTTAAGGGCGTACAGTTAACCTAACGATTGGTTAGGTTAGGTCGTGATATTTTCGTTAGTTAGCCTTATAAGCCTAACTAAAGAAGGCTGGGGTCCCTATTCTTCAATAGCTCCGAAATATTTACTCTATTTATTTATTAAAAGAATTTAATCGTAATGGAGGAAATTATCTTCAAATTATATCTATTAAAATAATTTATTTAAATCCGAATTAAACATAATTTTTTTTAAAACCTTTTTACGTACAAACAAACAACAAAAGTTTTAGATTAAAATATTAAACCGCTCATTTCTTTCTTAAGTATCGTATAAAAATTCTTCCGAATACGTCCATTATTATTATTTGAGATTTTGAAACTTACTGATAACGATTGAATAAAAGCAAGAAAACGAATCGGGGAAATTTAATCTGAAATTCGAAGGAAATACACGAGTAAAAAACACGAAATTCTTTTCAGTTCTTAATTAAATATCTGTTGTACTTTACTTCAAACATAAATGTATATTTTGCTACAATTACAAATATATTTATTGTATGCGAAGGAGTTTTCATTCAGATTGTACTCATATTTATGCATTTTTTTTCTTCAACAAATGCATTAAAGCTCAGAATGGAAGCTCCTTCCGGTCGCGTAATAGCACTAAGTATTTAGATATTTTAAACTATCAATATGATATATATATATATATATATATATATATATATATATATTCTAATTGGATTAAGAAATTAAAGTATGAAATTTGGATCACCTGAAGATCAGGGCCCCCATGTATTCTTGTTTTTTGTTTTACAGTACCAAATGTAATAAATTAAATTGAATGCCCGGTCAGGTCAACTGTACGTCCTTGACGATTGGTTAGGTTAAGTCGTGATATTTTCGTTAGTTTTAACGAAGATATCATTTGGTAATTGAGGCTGGGGGGCCTGATCTTCAGGTGATCGCGAAGTTTTTTCTCTTTCGTGCAATTACGCATAACTACATCAACGATTTTCTTGGCTTCTACGGCTTCGAGGTTGTCCTTCGGAACTCTTCGATTCCCAGAAAGTAGAACAAACGACCCTCTTAAATATTGCCAAGGCGTTTTCGTAACTCAGAAGAAATACATGACATCTGAAGTTGGCATTCCGGAAATGTGATGCAGTCCCAAAATGTATTATGACATCTGAAGTAGAAATCGGCATCCGGAATTGTGAAAGGTCCTTCCTCAATCTACGAAAAAGCAATAATTCAGCAGCAATTGACTCTCACGCGTTATTTCGTCATTCTTTCGTAATTCATTTTATTTAGGAACTAATTATGCTTCTAACTCCAAACCCAACTCTTAATCATGTTATTCCGCGTAACTTACAGTATCATTGAATTTGAAACTTTAAACCCTAAGGATTCTAAAGTTCTAAACTCTTTTAAGTTTAAACTCACAACTATAAATAAGTTATTGTAAATGCAGTTAAGGCATAAGTAATATGAGAAAATTAATTATCCCACAATTAATAAATCATTTATACTGAATAATTCCGAATGATGACTAAATTTGAGAATACTGGGAATTACTAATGATTAATTCGAAATTTCCATTCTGTAACTCAAGAAGAAGTTATTGTAAGAATTATAATGCAGTATATAAACTTTTTTCGTAAACGGGATAAGAGCATGTTTCTAAAAGATTACTATTACCTCATTTTAATGTAAATTATTAATGATTAATTATTAAGCAATGATCAAGGTTCGAAACCTTGTAAAAAGCATAAACAAGTTTTTTTTTTTCAAATAACTTAACTCGCTAAAGAGGTAGGTTCGAACTTCTACTTTCTTTTTGAACAGGGTGTCTTATAAGAAGTTTTGGTGCTACTGTAGTATGCGGTCTACCTTTAAGTTTCAACTGTAGTATGCGGTCTACCGTCAAGTTTCTACTGTAGTACGCGGTCTACTGTTAAGTTTCTACTGTAGTATGCGGTCTACCGTTCAAAATATTTAAAAGGAATTGAAAATGAATTGAAAGGAATTATAATTTAATTTACACAATTAAGGAATTATTAAAGAAGTTAAACATACTACTACCGCATACTTAACGGTAGACCGCATACTACAGTACGCCCTTGATGATTGGTTAGGTTAAGTCGTGATATTTTCGTTAGTTTTAACGAAAATATCACGACTTAACCTAACCAATCGTCAAGGGCGTACAATTAACCTAATAATAAAATAATAAGAAGATAAGAAGCTATAATTAAAAGGTAGACCGCCGAATCGTAGGTAGACCGCCGAATCGTAGGTAGACCGCATACTACAGTAGCACCGAAGTTTTATATTAAGTATTACTCACTCAACGTTGTAGCGCCATTTCATCATACATTCCTAAATTCTCCTTTTGATTCCTAAAATATTCCTAAAATTCCTATTCCATAATTTAGAAATATTCAAATAATAGGAAATTTCATTATTATGATCATTATAATAAATTATAATTATGATTATACTATATGATTAAATCACTTACACTGTCGATAAATAAAACAAAACAAATCTTCATTATTTATAAAGGTTAATATGTATTTTATCCCACTCAGAATATCAAAAGCAAATATAATTATAAAATATTAAAGCATAATTTTCTCATCATTTTCATATAAGTCACTATGCTCGCAGATGCGTACTTAACAAATTATGTACATTTGAATATTATGACATTTTTGCATTTTTTTTTCCCGCCCTTCCAATATTTTGATTGGTGACGTCATGAGAACATGATATATGAGCAAGATTTTTTAAGTTCTTAGGCCTTTTAAGTTGCTAGTCTACTTCTGTTAGTTTTTGATAGATGTTTGTGGCGATGACATGTGAACGGTGCGAATATTATTTTGAGGATTTAACATACTCTAGGCTAGGTTAGCCAGGGTTAGGCTAGTTTAGCCAGGGTTAGGCTAGTTTAGCCAGGGTTAGGTTAGGTTAGGTAAGGTAAGGTTAGGTTAATTAATACCAAAATACATTTTCCTAGTAATATTTGATGTGTTTTGCTTAGATTTTGACTTCCATTTCCCTTGAAAATGAACCAAACTTCAAAGTACTATAACTTTGTTGGATCTCATTTCCGACGGAAATGGAGGTCATATTTGAACAAATCACATCAAATACTACTAGAAAAATGTATTTTGGTGTGTAAAATGACTGAGTGACTTAATATACATAATTACCTTTATAAATTTTACTTCACGTAAATTAGGCTAAAACTAATTTAAATTATATATATGTACAGTAGGTAACAGTATAAAATGTCATTAAAGCTACGGCTTTCCTTCAACAATATAATTCACTTGAATAAAATTTCCTGTTACATATTAATATTTTTATCTTATAATATTCAAATTACGAGTATATTATCTTAACATACTTTGTATACTTTCCTGATATATAATAATGAAAAGCAATTCATCACGCAAACCTTTATTGTAACATTTTATAACATTTATAATTGGTCATTTGATTATTTTCAGTCAAATTTCACTTCAAGCAAACTAGAATTTCATGAGTACGGACGGTACATACTCGTACCAAGATTCCTTAAGACTTATAGCTACATACAAATACAGTATATTGACTGAGCAACTTTGTGGTACATTCAATTCTGAATTCAAAGTCATTTTCCCGTTTTGTATCATAACCATTTATACCACTTTTACCAACCTTAAATCTATGCTTATTTTTAACATTTATTCCCTTAAGCACTCTTGAATATCATCTTGGTACACATCCCTAATGTCTACGTAACGAGCAACATACTTTTTAAATTCCTCACAAATATTATCAAACGCAGTTTTTTCCTCAGTAAAAACATAATCATCAAACATGTCAAAACCATCTTTCAATCTTTTACTTATTACTTCAACCGGAACAAAGTCCCATCCCTGATTTCATCGCAAGGAGCAAAAACATCCCAAATTTCATTACAAGGGGCAAAAACATCCTTAATTTCCAAGGGAACTTCAAACGAAGTTTTCTTTAATTTCTCCGTTTGACAATTTCTCGCCGCAGAAAATGACATTCCCAAAAATATTACCAGTTTTCATATTTTCACATACGAAATTCGGAACGCTTTCATGAACTCTCTTATCGAAATGCTCAGCATACAGGGTGTCCATAAATGATTACCCTGATTAAAGCATGCTATAACTTTTAAATAAACACTCGTATTCAAACACAGTTTTAATAAGTAGATAAACATACAAAGTTTTGATACATAGTTAATGAACCTAATAAGCTTCCACATGTGCACCCCTAGTGGCACGTAAAATGTCTAAACAGTATTCACACTCACGCCGCACATTTTCCAACATTTGTGGTTAACTGTTGCAATTGCATCCGTAATGAGTTCTCGCAATGTCCTGATATCTGGAACAACTGTTGCATAAAACAAATCTTTAACATGACCCCAGAGAAAGAAATCCAGCGGGGTAATGTCTGGTGATCTTGGGAACCATGGATTGGCCCGTACCTGCCAATCCATCGATTTGGAAATGTTGCGTCGAGAGTTTCACGAACAACATGCGCCCAATGAGGGGGTGCCCCATCTTGTTGGAAGATGACAGTTGGCTGCCTGTCCTGCAGCTGGGGGATGGCGTAATTGGTGAGCATATCCAGGTACACAGTTGCGGAAACAGTGTTCTCAGCGAAGAAGAAAGAACCAATTATCTCGTCATGCATTAGTCCACACTAGACATTGATCTTCGGACTGCCCCGAATTTGCTTCCTTACGGCACGTGGATTTTCCGATCCCCAAATACGCACATTGTGTCTGTTGACTCTACCACTAGGATGAAACGTAGCCTCGTCTGTAAAGCAGACACGTAACAAAAAGTCATCATCCTCGTCAATGCTGTTCAAAATGTCAATAGCGAATTGATCTCGTTTTGGACGGTCATCAGGCTTCAGTTCCTGAACAATTTGTACCTTGTAGGCGTGTAACTTCAAACGTTCGTGTAACACCTTGTGCACCGTAGACTTCGGTATTTTTAGTTGGCATGAAGCTTGTCTCACCGATTTCCTTGGTGACCGTGTGAAAGCAGTTTGAGTGTTTTCCACCATCCCATCGGAAACTGATGGTCTACCACTGCTCTTTCCCTTTTTCACGTTTCCAATTTCCAAGAATTTTTTCATCCACGACTTAATTAACTTCACATCAGTTGGATTCTTTCCATACTTTGTTTTGAACCTTCGCTGAACACTGACAGGAGATTTTGTTTCTGCAAGCCACACAACACATTGTGCCTTCTCTGTCACAGACGCCATCTTAACTGAACAGCTACTACAGCGCTCCTAGCGGCGAATGCGGTAGACGAAACACACCAGCACAGAAACTCTATGCGTGTACGAGATCACCTGTAAAAAGAAAACGGATGTAAGATTCGTCATTAAAACATGAGAACATACTGTTTTCAGGGTAAACATTTATGGACACCCTGTATATCGATGCAGCAACATTATGAATCTTTTGTTCCGTATTACCTACGGTATAATCATCATCAAAAATTAGATATTCTTTACCTTCAACAAATTCATCAATTTCAAATCCTTTTTCGGTACTTAACATATCAGTATTCTTAGGCATATATGACACTTTGTATCTCTCGCAAGCAACTAATTCATGCATCCTACTAATCTGTCTCGGAATATCACTTATATCTGATTCAATTTTCTTGGTCAATTTAGTTATTTTAATCATTACTCTATTTTAAATTTATCATTTATCATTTTTACCAATTTCATTATATCCATTCTGAGTACACACACACGCACTACGGAATCATAATTCGAATCCTATTTCGAACTGAGTTGTTACACATCAATCATATACTGGTTCACAGTCAGCCTTATTTCTCTCTACTGGTTCATAATCCTAACATACTTCAGAAACACACTCCGAAAATTTACTGCACTTATAAAATTTTGAGATAAACTCAAATATTTTTTTCGTTCTGAATAATTCTCATAGATATAATTCAGTTTTATTTCAAATGTTAAATTTCTCTCATATTCCATCGTTTTAATCAAATTTAACGACTTTAGTACCTAGAATAACAGAAGAGAATTACACCAAAATTTAATGCAAGTCCCACAAAAATCAATAACAGGAGTTATCGAGTGGAATCAATAATATACATTTTTCTTTCTTTACGATGATAAAAAATGCTTGTACTCGTATATAATATGACTTTTAAGTTTTATTTAATCGGATATGACTTTATTTGACCTTTTATCCCCCAATGTTTCATTTACACACTTGGAATAAAACACATTCTCGTTATGCGAATTACTGCTTACCTCATACTTCAACTATTGTAGTCGACCTCCTTCAATAGTTGCGTAGTCATTTTAGTAGTCGTGAAGTCGTTTCCCGTGCCATCCTATTGTAGTCATCTACTAGTAGTCGTTTCTCGAGCCATCCTAGTGTAGTCGTCCACGGCAGTCTTTAATGTGATTTTCAATCGAATTCTTCGGTTTTCTCGGTTTGTCGTCTTCTTGCAATGAATGTGCTTTCGATATTATACAACTTTTCTTTCTTCTTTCTTCATTTTTTTTTCTTTTCGTTTGGTTTCGTAGGTTTCTTCATAAAATTGTTTCTTCTGCAAATCTTCTTTTCGCCGTAATTCTTCTGTTCTTATCCTCTTCTATGTACGAGTACTAACCTAACCGTTTACCCTCCAAAAACGGCGGTGTACCAAATGTATTTTTTCTGCTCGTGGTTTAATTATATGTTCTTTCTGGTCGTCAGTAGTATGGGCGCAAAAGGAGAGAGTGCAATGCAATTGCAAATGTTGATCAATGTTGCATGAGGTTGTGAAACAAGGGGGAGGGGGAATGTTGCAAGAGCAACAAGGGGTTATGCAACTTGGAGGCGGAGTTATCCCCCAAGAGGAAGAGAGGAAGAGAGGTGTTCGCCTGGCAGGAGCCAAGCGCATATTAAGACTTCAGCCGAGCGGCCGTTGTCTTAATATGTTCCTAATCAGCCAGTTGGCTTCATCGCATTTATGTTTGAAATTCCCCCAATTATCCATCATGTGAAACATACCGCACTTACAAATCCTCATTTTCCTGCAAGTGCCAATTGATTTATGGAGTTCAAAGCATTTATTATTGAAAAATGTACGTCTACACACATTACATTCCCTCTTCTCGGTTTCAACTACACGACTTTCACATTTGGGGCTTTTACACTGCTCACATACCATGTAGCAATCCTTACAATGTTTCACCATATCATCAGCAAACTCGAGACATCCCTTACACAAATCATGATGCCTTCCATATTTTCGACTTTTATCATAACTGGCGTAGAGAGCCCTTATGTTACGGATGGGGAGATACGATGTTCCTGACAATCCTAAAATAAGTAGAGGTCTTGTACGATCTCTCACGCTGCTTTTAAAAACATACACAGTCCTACGACGATCATCCATTCCAAATACGACTATACGTGCATTCATTTCCTGCTCAGCCCTTCTCAGTTCTTCAGGACCCATATTACACTCAAACTCAAGCTTACAATCTGAAGCCAGTTTACGGGCACGCTGCACAACTGTGGGCAGCCAAATTTTTTGCGTCCAAGTATTTAGCACAATGAACATATGAGCTAAGATTATTGCTATAAAACCACAACCACGATCGACGCTTAAATGCCTTCTGTAAATAACCGGGAAATTGAAATTAAGAGTATAAGGTGTGGCACTATGACGTGCAATCCGGAATACCCTGTCAATATCTACCAGGAAGTTGTCCATATTGAAGGCGTACTTTGAGAGGCTTGCATTATACGGCCCAAGATATATTCTATGTCTACAGCCGCCAAACGTCTGAACGGTATTACTACACAAAAATCATCTTCCCCGTCATCTGACCCGAACCTGAAACCCAACCTCGTCCGGACTTCACGTTCGTCGCGGTTCTGAAGGGCAAACTCCACAATACGTTCAAATACGCGTCACAGTCCGTTGGTATACAGGAATCCAAGGTCAACCCTGACCACGTACCGATTTCTAGTCAGGGCAGGGGTGTGGGTAGCGGTGCGCAACAACTCGAATGTTATACCATCCTCCACAGTATGAGAAGCTGCTGTGGAGGAACTACCCGAAACTGAACAATGGGACATATTTGAGGAAGGTACTATTGTGGGGGTTGTGTCGTAAGAAGTAGAGGGTTGGGGCTCTATTACTGGGGGTTTAACAATCGGTGCAATCATGGCACGCTTTATACCTTCCGCTTTGAACTGTCGCATGCTACAGGTATCGCTGGTTAGGGTTCGTCAGCGGGGAAAGATTCTGTAGCTACACGGCCATCGGGTTCATCTGTGATATCGATGATGGGGGGTTGTACATCGTCGTCATTCACAGTTCTGTGGAAGAAGAAAACCAAAATATAAGGAGCAGCACTCAAAATTTGTAATATTTTGTAAATAACTCACTTAGGGATGTGACGTGTTAGAAATGGAATCTGTAGAAAAATTCAGGTTCACAAGCCCCTCCACATGTATTATATCTGGCACTACAGGATGTGGAAAAACTGTATTTATGCTTAAAATCATTAAAGATAAGGGGGAGATGTTCTCAAAATTTGTGCATAAAGTAATATGTTGCTATTCGACATATCAGTCAGTGTTCAACGAGTACGAAGATGAAATTTTGTTCCACAAAGGTGTATATGACGTTTATTCGTTAAAAGTTAATGAGCATACAGTTATTGTAATTGACGATCTCATGTTGGAAATGGATAAAACGTTTGCCGAGACATTTACAGTGTTCTCCCACCATCTTAACATAAGCGTATTCTTCATCAACCAGAATCTATTTTTCAAAAATAGATACATGCGCGATGTGTCGCTAAATACACAATATCTAGTCTTATTCGCACAACGTAGAGATGTGTCACAAATTGGGGTATTAGCCAATCAAATGTTCCCGAATCACGTAAGGAGTTTTTGGAGGTTTATAAAGAAGCCACAAGTCAGCGTTATGGATATTTGCTTTGTGACCTTCACCCGCGAAACACGTTTAGGGTGCTTCTAAGAACGAATATATTCCCAACGAACCTGAAACGGTGTATATTCCAGAATGACAAATAGGCTGAAGAAATATCGTGAATTAATAAAAATCTATCAACGATTGCCCCGGGCACTGCAACAGATGTTTGTTAAAAATATCGACTCGACTTTTTAAAATGCATCTGTGAAATCTGTCTTAATGTTATAAAATGTAATGTGCCAATGAAACCCCTCAGAAGGCTCGCTTACGTCGTTACAAGAACATAATACGAGCGCTCGCTCATAAAAGTCAAACTGTGGGTAAGAAAAAGCGAATTATTGTACAAAGAGGAGGATCATTCCTACCCATCTTATTTTCAGTTTTGGGTCCTTTACTGACTAGATTAATATAATGAAGAAGGTGGTGTGATTCCGCACGAGGTGTATGCTTCATTGCAAAGTTCAAAGATTCCAGACACGGCTCTAGAACCCCGTAAAAGTAGGCTTAAAAGAATGGAAAGCGAGTTGCTAGCCCTATTAAACAGTGAAAAGTCACCTGATGAGAAAAGGATCTTGTACCAAGAGGCTTTGCAGAAATTTCTTCATGAGTACGAAGATTATAAGAATCCGACAGAGCTCCCCGTGGTTATTAGGCACAGCGCGAGTAGCGCTGAGCATGGCGACACAGGACCTGGGCCCGACGTTAGAGATGACCAACCAAAGAACAACGGAACACAACACATCGAACATGTGTTAAAAACAGTCTCCCACATACATTGAGGAATAAAGGCTTAAGTCTTTATAATCTATTGAGTGAGGACCCCATCATACAGTGGGCCGATACAGGCGAGGTCATTGTTGAAGGAACAAGGGTACAAGGATCCAACATCGTTGATATTGTTCATGATCTGGTGAGAAAGTGGGACAGCCCTCACCAACAGGATGGAAGCATATTAAAGCAAGACTACAACAAATAAATGTCCCCAAAACATTGATAGGTAATCTGAATAGGTTAAAAGACCTGGATCAAGTCTCGCATGTGTCACAACTGAGTACGCCATCCCCCAGCAGCAGCGTCTCTGAAGAGGAGAAAGAAGAGAACAAACGGCCAACCTTATCCACGTGTCTCTAAAATACGCAAATGGCTAACATATTAAGTAAACGCTATTATGACATTTCTAACCCCGCCTCCTATGGTGGCGTTAATAGACTGTACAGAGGTGTTTACGGAGTAGGAAAAAAGATGTTGAGCGGTTTTTGCGGGAACAGGATGCTTATACACTTCATAAACCGGTGAGAAAAAGGTTTAAAACGGCCAAGACAACAGCGGATTCGATTGACTCTATTTGGCAAGCGGATTTAACAGACATGCAAAGATATTCAGTGTATAATGACGGATACCGCTACATCCTATTCATAATAGATGTATTCTCTAGATATCTGTGGCTAATTCCACTGAAAAATAAATCGCCTGAAACAGTTGCTAAAGCGACCAAAACGTTGATGTTAAAAGAAGAAAGGGTTCCTGGCTATTTTTGTACGGATATGGGGAAAGAATTTATAGGTCGCGCTTTTCAGAACATGCTGACAGAGTTTAATATCAGTTACTACACTAGCAGTTCTATACATAAGGCCTCTTTAGCTGAAAGAGTTCAACGTACCATAAAGGAACGCATGCATCGCTATTTTACACATAAAAACACATACAGATATAAACGTTCTCGGGTCATTGGCATCATCATACAACCGTTCACACCACCGTACGATTGGCACAACACCTAACGAAGTTTTAGAAAGAGGTACGCGCCAGAGGTGAGAAGAGATGGAGCACCGCCACCACACTCTACACATTTCAAAATCAATGATTATGTAAGGCTATCACGTTCGGGAAATAAATTCGCGAAGGGATTTGAGCAAGGATGGACACGTGAGATTTTTAAAGTTCGTGCTATGAGACCTAAAGGTGAGATAATGATGTATTACGTTGAAGATTTGAATGGGGAAGAGATCGCTGGAGGCTTTTACCGCGAGGAGTTGCAGAAAGTGACATTTAATTTAGGAAAAAGTGTTTAAAATTGAAAAAATTTTAGGCAGCAAAGGTTCAGGAAAGAGAAAAATGTACCTGGTGAAATGGCTGGGTTACCCAGAAAGCTTCAACACCTATATAAAAGCTGCTGCAATAATGAAGCTTAATAGTATGCAACATGGCGCCTAGCCACTTCTATGTCACACTCCCGTCCTCTTCTTCTCTGTCTGTACATCCTAACAACACCCTCGCCAACTTTGTGACAGAACTCCACGGACCCATTGAATTGGAGCGTGATTCGTATGAGGTGGGTTTATGTGAACTCCAGTTAGTCTCCAAATTTTTAACTCTTGAAAATGAGCAAATCATATTTCTGATCCTTAGAAGAATCGATGAGTGCGAAAAATTAGCATAACCTTAGACAATACTATGCGATCAGTCCTGTTCGGTGAGGAACAGTACTATAGCACAAATGTATCGCTAGGAATCGGCATTATGATACAGCCATGGACATTGTGACGGGGTTAAACAAGAGTCTTGAAAAGTCGTACCTGACAAACGATTTACTTTTTGAAGTCGTAAACATAGACACGCCTGCATGCACATTGAAGTTAAATCAACGCTTAGTAGAAATATTAAAGATAAAGAGCTGTTCACAATTGTGGCTGAGGGCCGATATAGCGCAGCTCTCCAAAGAGATACCTTTCACGAGGCACAGCATGACTTGTCCAGCTTAATGTATCAATTGAAGATGGAGAAATTGGGTGAAAGCTTCCATCCCCAGACATGTGCTATATTTACAGCAATATCGTAGAGCACCAATTTGTTGGGGACACCCAGGCGCGCCTGCTGCGCATTGCACACATCCCCAACCATAGAGGGAAAAGTTTGAGCATTACATATGACAAGCCCCATTATGTGAATGTTGCGACTAATCTATTAACCAACATCTCGATATATATAAGAACGATTGAGGGAAAAAATTTCCCATTCGGTGATGGGAGCTTAACAGTGAAACTACACTTTCGTCGTTTATAATGACCCGAAGGCCATTCACAGTCTATCGAGGAGTGAGATACCAGCGTGGGAGTGGGCTTGGATCCATTTTTTCATCCATACTACGCACCGCTGTCCCACTGTTGAAGAGGGGTGCAGTACCTAGGGAGGAAGGCGTTACAAACAGGTTTTAACGCGGCAGAAGACATAATGGGTGGAACTAACCTAAAGAAGCTCTAAAAAAACATTTAAAACGTACACGGGACGAAATCATCAAAGATGCAAAGAGAAAAATGCGTGGTGGCGGAAAGAAGAGATCTGCCAGGAAGAAGGGGTTACCATCACGTGGCGCTAAACGTAAAAGGAAATAAAAAAGAAGTGCTCTAAGCGTATGAAACCTATGGCTGATCATTTTTTTAACTATAAGCTGAGGACACTACTCTCACGAATCATAGGCTGATTATAGTTGTCGAGAGAGGTGGCACTATTTCTGACTCGTCATGGCGCGTTTCATCCATCCGTGTAGTTCACAATGCTGTAAATCGGAACTGTCCCTCTTTGATATGCCCCCACTCAGGTCTCTATTGAGCATAGCGACTTTATTACAATTAACCCATTAAACACAATTAGTTCGCCGAGTGCCCCTATAGAATTCGTGATACCCAGCTCAGGCCCTTACTTTTTTGACCCGAGCTGCATGCACATGTACGCTAAACTGCGTATAGCCCATTCTGATGGAACGGACTGCGATGATAGTTACCTGCATACCCTGAAACCAACTTTTTACACTCCATATTCAGCCAGTGTGAGGTGTATTTAAATCAGGTTAACATCTCGGCAGGAACGGGGTATTATCACCTACGAGCCTATCTGGAAAATGTCCTCAACTTTTCAAAAGAAGCGAAGGACACCTTTTTAACCGCCGAGGGATATTACCAGACTAAAGATGAAAATGGTATAAAGGATAAATTTAAAAATTCTAAAAAAAAGATATACGATGTTTTGGACGTCTTCATACAGATTTCACATTCCAGGAGAAACTGCTTATGAACGGTGGATATGAAGTTGAAGCTACCGCACGATTCCTGAGATCTGCATAAATCTGGGGTCTGATCAAGAAGAGGGCGCGAAACCCGTTGTGATTCACATCATGGAGGCGTGTTTGCGTGTACGCCGAGTCAAATTAAGTTCGCCAAAACAAATAGAAATTGAGAAAGACTTAATACACGCCACAGTAAAATATCCAATTAACAGGGTATAGATCAAATTATACACAGTGCCTCGAAGCAACTAGAAAACGTGGCCCTTGGAGTTCTACCTAAAAGGATATTAATTGGAATGCAGGACCACGCCTCGACGAATGGAAAATATAAAAAGAGTGCCTTTAAATTCGAGAATTTCGGCCTCAAAAATATAACTATACGTAAATGGCATCGCTTTGGGAGGGACTATGATTACGGACTACTCATCAGACGCTGTGTTCCTGCTCTGCGCGAGAGCTTATAGTAGTCTGGCTCATAATACAGGTGCCTGTGATGAACTTGGGTTTGGCGTAACGCAGAAAGAAATTGTCGAAGAATTTAACATTTATTCATTTGATGTTACGCCTGGCTTGTCTGCTGGCGTAAATACCCACTTAAGTCCACAACAGAGTGGGAATATCTCAGTCAGGTTGGAATTTGCCAAGCCTATAGACGCTCCTATTAGTGTACTCGTGTACCTCGAATCACAAGCACTAATAGAAGTTGACCGTTTCAGAAACGTGGTCACAGACTTTTAAAATGGACGCGAATATACTCCAGAGAGTAATGAAAAGTGATCGAATCACACGCTCCAAATTTATCGGTGTGTTTGCGAAGCTGCGTTCTTTTCTGTAGTTTTATTGAATGAATAATTGGTTTGCCAGTAACTGGAAGGCCGCAGGCACCCCAATTACTGAGGCCCAAGGTGAGAGGAATAGGAATGATATCCAGATAAAGGGCTACTGATGTTCAAAATAAAATACGCCGTAGGCCCACAATTCAGCCGAAGCACCGCAGATCTAGCAAAATCGGCGAGTAGCGCCGACCTTTTGCTAGTTCTTTCCCTATTTTTAAAATAGATTGCAAACCAATGAATCCCCTCACCTTCCCACAATGTCGGTGTTCGCGATAATCCCGTACCAGTTTCTTGTAGTTGGCAATTTCGATATTTCATTCCATGAAAATCTAAAGCTTCACAAATCTTAATACAATGAGCTCGGATTTGAAGCCTAAGATTTTCATGACTGCGTTCATTTCTATAGTTTTATGGCCCGCCAAATCGTAGTTTTCATTGTTTCAAGTGCATCAATAATATTGTTATAGTGTTCCATTAGTTGTGATAAGCATGATCTTCCTGACCGGAATCGATGTTGGTTATCATTTTTTTTTCTGAGTTTCCCCATTAACCCCACCCCCTCCCCATTCCCCACCCCTCTCTCCCCAATACCCCTCCCCCACCCCTCTCCCCCATTTACCCCACCAATTTTTTTCTGAGTTTCCCCATTAACCCCACCCTCCCCCGTTACCCCCTCCCCCATTATCCCCTCCCCCACCCTCTCCCCCATTTACCCCCACCCCCCCCCACCCTCTCCCCCATTTACCCCACCCTTCCCCCATTACCCCCAAGGGGGAAGGGGGCTGGCACCTTGCAAAGCATTACTTTAATTTTTTATTTTACAAATATATATCGCATCTATTTTTCTGAGTTTCCCCATTAGCCCCATCCCCTCCCCCATTACCCCACCCCTCCCCCATTTTGTGCCAAAATTATGATTAAAAATGAAGAAATGGGAAGAACTGTACCCCTAAAATGGGGGGCAGGATTTATGTTCGGGAATTTTTTTTAGCATGGGCACTGCACAATAAAAAGACGAATGGTGAAAACCGCATTGTTCTACACCAATTGTAGCGACCTGTAGGTGTGCGCAAAAAACTGTTACATATATATATATATATATATATATATATATATATATATAAGGCTTCATTTCTGAAATAGTATATTAGATGTGCTATTTTGACTCATTCGGCACTCAGCCCTGGAATGATCCTGTGGTTGTACAATTTATCAAGCAGATACATGTAACTGAGATTGTATGGAAACCTTATCGCTTTCAAGGATATTATATAACACGTGCGGCATGTACAGCTTCTCATTTCTCATGCACATATCACGTGGGAAGGGATTTATAAATTTTTAAAAATTATTCGATTTGTGCAACACTGAAATGAATGACGAGTTGGTATACAAACAAATAAAAAAGTTCCCATATGTTAGCAGTTTTTAGCACCCGCTGTATTGTGTAAAGGTGTGTATCTACAGGGTGAGTCAAAAGTCTCCATACATAGGCAAAATGGTCATGATAAATAAATTATTATTTATTTTTTATTTTTTTGCAGATAATGTGCTGAGATGCCTTTGTCCCAAGAAGAGCGTATAGAGATCATTCTTCTGACAGGATCAGGAAGCTGTCGCAAGGTTGCCGAGGATTTTAACAGGAGACACGCCCCCGGCACGCACATCACATACGACACCGTTGCCAAACTCATTGAGAAGTTCAAGATGACTGGAAGTGTTGCAGACTAACCGAGAAGTGGCCGTCTACGAACAGCCACCGATGAAGGCACAGCGACCAGCGACCATGGTGCTGGCAACGTTCGCAAAGAGTCCCCAAAAAAGCACTCGACGGATGTCTGCAGAATGCGGTGTCAGCCAAAGTAGTATCGTCCGCATTATGAAAGAGCACAGATGGCATCCATACAAAATGCAAATGTTGCAGTATCTTAGCGAAGACGACCCGGACAGGCGGCTGGAATTCTGTGAATGGGCAAGAACAAAACTGGACGAAGACACGGAGTTCTCGGCTGGCATCCTGTTTTCAGATGAAGCCAACTTTTATGTTCATGGAGAGGTTAATCGTCAAAACGTACGTTATTAGAGTGATGACAACCGCACTGGAGGAGTCCCTCAAAGACGCAAGGTGCTGGAAAAGTGATGGTGTGGTGCGGGATATGGGGCAACACAATTGTTGGCCCTTTTTTCATTGACACCAATCTGAATGCCGAAATGTATCTAAACATGCTGCAAGACACAGTCATGCCGTCCCTGCTGAACGAGGACGGGGGATTTCCAGCGTACTTTCAGCAAGACGGGGCGCCACCCCATTACGGTATCTGCGTGCACCAGTGGCTGGATCAGCAGTTTCCGGGTCACTGGATTGGCCGCCGTGGTCCCGTGGAGTGGCCTCCGAGGTCCCCAGACCTCACCCCCCTTGATTTTTACTTGTAGGGGCACTTGAAGGCCATGGTGTACGAGGTGAAAATACAAAACACGGACCACCTAAAGGAACGCATTCGTGATGCGTGTGCACGCATAACACCAGACGTGTTAACGCGCGTTTGCCATGACTGGGAGGAACGCATCCGTATGTGCATTCAGTGTAATGGTGCCCACATAGAGCATATTTCGTGACTTACAAGTGAGTGTATAATAAAGTGACCATTTTGCCTATGTATGGAGACTTTTGACTCACCCTGTATATTGTGTAAAGGCGTATTTGCCGCCATTAAGATTTATTTAATGAACACTGGTTCCGTTTCGTACATGTTTTCTACCATTTAATAAATTAAATGAAAATACATTGTGTTTTGTTCTTAACCCCCCCAAAAATACTTACATTAGTTCCTGGATGACCTGGCATTCGTTGAACCGGATGTGAGCCAATACCTCGACCCCTATGTTCAAGTCGCTGGGTCGATTGTGTGGTAAAGCGTCCATATCATTTATTCCCCTTTCATCAAAACGAAAAGTAGCTACAACACGTTCAAGTTCCGTTTAGCTCCTTTAATGAGAAGTTAACATGATTAGTTCATACTGAATGAAATAAAGTTAAGTAAAATTAAACTAGTTTAATTAAAGAGATACAATAAGGGAAAATGCCGATCAGGACGCCTGGCATATTATCATCAAAAAGTAAGCATCGGGATAATCTTAAAAGTTTTTAATATTTCTAAAATCCTACTGCGGTGCTGTCTTTAAATTATCGAGAAATGTATTATTAAAGCGCCACCATATATTATATATATATATATATATATATACATTATATATATATAGATATATATATATATATATATACTGTATATATATATATATATATATATATATATATATATATATATATATATATATATATATATAATATTTAGGAGAAATCCAATGATAAGGAGGAATGTAAATGCCATGAAAAGTCTTCTTTAATGCGCAACGTTTCGAGCAATACGCTCATCATCAGGCTAGATAATAACAATATGAAATTAGAATCAATAAATAAATGTGAACAAGACAAAATAATTTCTAAAACCTATTCATTAAAAGCAAATTTTAAAAAGACTAAAAGAAGAGGGTTAAATTCAAAGTTATAAAAATTTACATATAAAATTACAAGAAATTTAAAAAGCTATTTTTAATTACATATAGTAAATTTGAAATTAGTACACTGGAATAATTAACACTAATACAATGGAATAATTAACACTACGAACCTTTCAATGCTGGTTCCGAGGCACGAGTAATTTAAAACAAAACAAAACAGGAAACAAACTATGGGTTGGGCGGTTGGGAGTTATAAGTTGGGGAGGGGTAGGGGGGATTATAAAAATTGGGGAGGGGGGAGGGGGGAGGGGAGTTGGGAGGGGGATTATAAAAAATTTAGAGGGACAGCTGAGGAATCCACGTTTAGAGAAGGGGTCAATGTTTTAATATAAAGAGATTCCAAAATTCTAAGTGAGTTAGGACAAGAATTACAACCGAGAATTTTAAAATTATCTAAAGTGACATCAGTTTTGCATTTAATACTATGTTCCCGAATACTAGAGGCTTCTTTTTTATTTAAAATTTTACCTGTTCGGCAACTTATTCCCATATGCGAATAAAATCTAGCCCTGAGGGAGCGCACGGTGCTGCCAATATAAGTACCAAGGAGACACCTTGGGCAGGTAAATAAATATACAACACCGCTACGCAACGAATCAGGAGTTCGATCCTTCGCTGAGAAAAAGCTACCTAAAGACATTTTGTTAATAAATATAATGCGAAAATCAGTATGATAAAAAAATTTTCTTAACAACTTTGTAAATTTAAGTTTAAATTCTTTATTCATGGGACCATTTCAGGTACCAAGAAATATTTTATATCTTTAGGCACTGAAATACAGGGAAGTTGAGGGCTATAAACATTATTTAAGAAAGATCTTATTAGTTTATCTACATATTGAACAGGAAAACTATTATTGGTAAAATATGATCTTAAATTATTAAATTCATCGTTAAGTAAGGTAAAACTAGAGGTCAAATTATATCCTCTGAACAAGAGAGTTTTAATACACGACATCTTATAGTTAAAATCAGTAAAACTAAAGAAATTCATGCCCAAACCAGTAAAAGTGGGTTTCCTGTAAACTGATGTAGTAATAGAATCACCTTTTTTCGAAATTAAAAGATCTAAAAAGGGAAGGGAGCCATTTTTCTCAGTTTCCATTGTATAAGTTATATTGGGGTGCAGAGAATTTAAGAAGTTAAAAAATTGTTGCGCTTGTACAGCATTATCAAAAACAGCTATCGAGTCATCAACGAAGCGTCGATAGAAAATTGGTTTACAATGGGTGGAGTTGTCTAAAAATTACACTTTCTAAATGAGTCATAAAAAAATCAGCTGATAAAGGTCCGACGGGTGATCCCATCCCAACACCATCAATTTGTTGGTAAACCTTATTATTGAAAGTAAAATAACATTGCTTAAAAACCAATTCTAAAAGTTCCTTAAAATAAGACCATGAAAAACCATGAAAACTATCAACAGAGCTAAAAACCCTATCTAAAATAATGGCAATAGTTTCTGATACAGGTACATTCGTGAAAAGCGACTTTACATCAAAACTGACAAAAAACTTTTTTGAATCGAAATTCTCACTAAGAAGATCTTTTTGAAATTCATAAGAGTTATTTATAGTATAAGCATTTTTCGCAAAAGGTGACAGGAGACCAACAACAAATTTTGACAATTGAAAGGTAGGTAAGTTATACGAAGCTAAAATAGGACGGAGAGGTGTTCCAACTTTATGGATTTTAGGCAAACAGTATAATTGAGCAAGATCAGAACCAGATACGAGTCAAAACTCGATTGTTATTTTCTTGAAATGTGTGTACCTGCAGGGTTTTCCCGAAATTCGTTTACTTCAAACTTTATCGTGACAATCTATATGACTCTGAATTTTATCAATCTTCCCTGGAATATTTATTAAATAATGAAATTAATTATAAAATCAAAATTTCAGACTCGCATAATAAGTCGCTTGAGCATCATATAATTACTCTTAAAAATACCCTTTCGTTGTTGGATTATTTATTAATAATTTCTCTTGTACAACGTGATCTTGAAAAGTTTCATTCTACCATTTCTGAAACTCATGAACGTAAGTTAAAGGCCCTGGGCCTGAATTCACCTAATTTTTTCAATTCTGATAAAGTAATTTCGAATTTTTCTAGTTACACCCTCTCCCCTCGGGAAAAGTTTTTATTCTCACTTGGCTTGCAATTTAAGCTTCCGTTATTTCAAATATATAAGCCTTCGTTTTTTCTTTACTTTGAAAAATTTTTAATGGCTTGAAAAATGTTCCCCATGTTGGTGATTTTAATAATTTTAAATGTCAGTTTGCTAATTTAACTCATGAATTTTTTCACAAACTTAGAAACCTTAAATTTAAATCTTTCATATTTAAGAAGAGTGACTTGCAGGTTATTAAGAATTTGGCAAAGAACCAGGAGATTGTTGTGACTAGACCGGACAAGGGCAACGGAGTTGTTATTTTGAATAAATCTGATTACATAAATAAAACTAATGAAATCCTAAGTGATGTTAGCAAATTCAAACAAATTCTTGAACCCGTCAATAAAGTCATTTTAAGGTTGGAAGACCAAGTTAATAGATTTTTGTCACGATTAAAGTCTTTAAAGATAATAAAAAACGATACTTACTCTCAGTTGTTCGTATCTGGTTCTGATCTTGCTCAATTATACTGTTTGCCTAAAATCCATAAAGTTGGAACACCTCTCCGTCCTATTTTAGCTTCGTATAACTTACCTACCTTTCAATTGGCAAAATTTGTTGTTGGTCTCCTGTCACCTTTTGCGAAAAATGCTTATACTATAAATAACTCTTATGAATTTCAAAAAGATCTTCTTAGTGAGAATTTCGATTCAAAAAGTTTTTTGTCAGTTTTGATGTGTGTAAAGTCGCTTTTCACGAATGTACCTGTATCAGAAACTATTGCCATTATTTTAGATAGGGTTTTTAGCTCTGTGTTGATAGTTTTCATGGTTTTTCATGGTCTTATTTTAAGGAACTTTTAGAATTGGTTTTTAAGCAATGTTATTTTACTTTCAATAATAAGGTTTACCAACAAATTGATGGTGTTGGGATGGGATCACCCGTCGGACCTTTATCAGCTTTTTTTATGACTCATTTAGAAAGTGTAATTTTTAGACAATCTCCCACCCATTGTAAACCAATTTTCTATCGACGCTTCGTTGATGACTCGATAGCTGTTTTTGATAATGCTGTACAAGCGCAACAATTTTTTAACTTCTTAAATTCTCTGCACCCCAATATAACTTATACAATGGAAACTGAGAAAAATGGCTCCCTTCCCTTTTTAGATCTTTTAATTTCGAAAAAAAGGTGATTCTATTACTACATCAGTTTACAGGAAACCCACTTTTACTGGTTTGGGCATGAATTTCTTTAGTTTTACTGATTTTAACTATAAGATGTCGTGTATTAAAACACTCTTGTTCAGAGGATATAGTTTGACCTCTAGTTTTACCTTACTTAACGATGAATTTAATAATTTAAGATCATATTTTACCAATAATAGTTTTCCTGTTCAATATGTAGATAAACTAATAAGATCTTTCTTAAATAATGTTTATAGCCCTCAACTTCCCTGTATTTCAGTGCCTAAAGATAAAATATTTCTTGGTACCCGAAATGAGTCCATGAATAAAGAATTTAAACTTAAATTTACAAAGTTGTTAAGAAAAATTTTTTATCATACTGATTTTCGCATTATATTTATTAACAAAATGTCTTTAGGTAGCTTTTTCTCAGCGAAGGATCGAACTCCTGATTCGTTGCGTAGCGGTGTTGTATATTTATTTACCTGCCCAAGGTGTCTCCTTGGTACTTATATTGGCAGCACCGTGCGCTCCCTCAGGGCTAGATTTTATTCGCATATGGGAATAAGTTGCCGAACAGGTAAAATTTTAAATAAAAAAGAAGCCTCTAGTATTCGGGAACATAGTATTAAATGCAAAACTGATGTCACTTTAGATAATTTTAAAATTCTCGGTTGTAATTCTTGTCCTAACTCACTTAGAATTTTGGAATCTCTTTATATTAAAACATTGACCCATTCTCTAAACGTGGATTCCTCAGCTGTCCCTCTAAATTTTTTATAATCACCCCTCCCCAACTCCCCTCCCCCCTCCCCCCCCCCCTCCCCCAATTTTTTATAATCCCCCTCCCCCCTCCCCAATTTTTTTATAATCCCCCCTCCCCAACTTATAACTCTCCAACCGCCCAACCCATAGTTTGTTTCCTGTTTTGTTTTGTTTTAAATTACTCGTGCCTCGGAACCAGCATTGAAAGGTTCGTAGTGTTAATTATTCCATTGTATTAGTGTTAATTATTCCAGTGTACTAATTTCAAATTTACTATGTAATTTAAAAATAGCTTTTTAAATTTCTTGTAATTTTATATGTAAATTTTTATAACTGAATTTAACCCTCTTCTTTTAGTCTTTTTAAAATTTGCTTTTAATGAATAGGTTTTATAGAAATTATTTTGTCTTGTTCACATTTATTTATTGATTCTAATTTCATATTGTTATTATCTAGCCTGATGATGAGCGTATTGCTCGAAACGTTGCGCATTAAAGAAGACTTTTCATGGCATTTACATTCTTCCTTGTCATTGGATTTCTCCTAAATATTAAATTGAAGCTTTGTAGAAGCAACCCGCATGACTATATATATATATATATGCCGAAATAACCACGAAGGAAACAGGTAATAATTAAAGCAAGTACACTAATTTACAACTCAAAAGTAAGATTAGCTGGATGTGCCACGCTTCGTCTGCCTGCAACGGGCCTCGAACCCGCAGACAATTCTTAATAGTTTTGGTAATTTTAAAAACCTATCTGTAGAACTTTCTTTAAATTTTTAAATTATTGAGAAATGTACAACTAAAGCTCCACCATATATATATATATATATATATATACATATATATATGCCGAATATATTATTATAAACGAGAAAGAGCCCTGGGATTAATTTTTTCGTTGTAGTAAAACTCAGATAAAAAGGAACTTAGATCACTAAATAAATTATGAACGAGAAAGAATCCTGGGCCGATATATATATATATATATATATATATATATATATATATATATATCATATGCTAGGTTAGGTTAGGCTATATTATGTCCCTGTTAGGCTACGCTAGTGTAGGTTATATTACGACCGATATATATATATATATATATGGGAGAGTTGCAATAAGAGAAAAGCCCAGCAAATTATGATCACAAATCAGATATCCTTTCACTTCGTTTTATTACGAATTTTAAAAATTATAATACATGCAATGAATGAAACGCGGTGTGTGTATATAATCACAAATTAAACTCTTACATCTCTGCAAAATCTTTAGCGGGAAAATCGTTCTCGCTGCCACAAATTTCTACGATGGATTGCATTGAAAGTAGGGCGTTCCGATCCATAGCGTTGAAAAGATAAATTGCAGAGAGCGATGGGACGTCTTCATCTTCAAACAATTCGGGAGAGTTGTAGAACTGACTCATGGTGGGTATTTCAAAAGCACTAAGCGAAAAAACTACTGAAATGAGGTCCTGAGACGCAGTGCCCCCTTTTATAAATGGGGCTTGTGATTGTGATCAACCTACAACACACGAATCGCGAGCTTCCTATTGGCTATCAATGAATTTTGGGCGGAGCTTGACGTATAGGCCCGCCAAGACTCCAACCAGAGGTCCTGGACTCCGCCCACAGGGTTGTGATTGGCGTGTCTTTGGCGTGTCAAATATATCTTGCCCGTTCCAGATCCGTGGAGAGAGAAACGCGTTGTTTTTTTAACTTGTATTCTGCCCCGATGTGTTGGTGGGGGAAGGGGGATTTGAACGTATGGTAAGCCTGCATTTAAACGAGGAACTTAAAGAGGTTGGTTTGTGAATCGGTTTATGGTACCCTATCTAAAATAAGATCGGAAAAATTTATTTCCTCTGAAATATAAAACTCCAGAAACTGGAAGGTAATTAATTATCCATGAAGGTAAAATTCATCAGCGCACGAAGCTCGTTCTCGCACATGTAAAAGTTTATTGCTCGTGAAGTTTAGCGTTTATGATACCTCGAGACAATAAAACTGCCAACCGTGGAAGGATGTTTACACTCTAACTTAGAGCGAGAGAGAGAGAGGGAGAAAGAGTTACAAGGAGTTACAAGGAAAAGTAGTACCTCAAAAGGCCTTGCGGCCCATACCGAAGAGGTACAAATGGCAACGGGGACCAGGGAAATATTCATACACCCTCAAATAGTGTGCAAGATTCGGCCTAACCTTTTCTTGAACAGATCCACAGAAGAACTGTTCACAACTTCTGAAGGTAGCCTGTTCCACATGTCAAAGATCTTATACGTAAAGTAATTCACACACACACTAGTCCTAAACCGTTTCAAATCCAACTTCCAACCATTGTTGGGAGTTGGGTTATCATTTAAACTAAACATGCTTCTAAAATCGACATTGTTGAACCCTCCTAAGAACTTGAAAACCTCGATGAGTTGACCGCGCAGCCTCCGAGTTTCCAGCGTAAACAAATTCAGAGCGCGTAACGTCGATTGTAGCTCATATGCCTAACGGAAGGGATTAACTTTGTGGCCCTCACCTGCACTCACTCCAGCCTCTCAATATCTTTCCTGAGGGTGTGTGATCAGAACTGCACAGCATACTCCAGGTGCGGCCGAACCAGAGAATTGTACAGAGTGAGCACAGTCTCCTTGTTCGGAAATCGAAATTGCCTCCTCATATAACCCAACAATTTCTGGGCTTTCTTTTCCACCTCTACGCACTGTTTGGTAAACTTAAGGTCACTGCTAATTAGCACACCCAAGTCCTTTTCCAAATCGGCGGCCTCGATATTATTCCCCAAGATCGAGTAGTCCGACTTGGGATTGGCGTAGCCAATGTGCATCACCTTGCCTTTCCTCCAGTTAAACGGCATTTGCCATTTTTCGGACCACTCTCCTATCCTATGTAGGTCCGCACGCAGTTGCTCGATCGCCTCTGGCGTCCCAACATTGGCCCGAAGCTTCGTGTCATGAGCGAATTTGGCGATCCTACTGACGATGCCACCGTCGATATCATTTATGTAAATGATAAACAACAGTGGCCCCAAAACGGAACCCTGAGGAACCCCGCTAGTGACTGAGGCCCAACCCGAACTAACCCCTTTAATTACAACCCTCTGCCGCCTATTCTCCAGCCAGTTTTCAATCCACCTACCTACTTCCCCACCGATACCCAGCGCGCGCACTTTGGCCATTAGCCGGCGGTGAGGTACCTTATCAAAGGCTTTCTGAAAGTCGAGATAAAGTATATCAATCGCCCCACTCTTATCATACTCACTCAACATGACGTGGAAAAACTCGAGCAAGTTGGTGAGACACGACCTATGCCGTCTAAACCCATGTTGGGAGTCCACCAAGCAGCTTGTAGGAATCCAAATGGTCAACGATCCTATCCGCTATTATCCCCTCTAATAATTTACCTATAACCGAAGTGAGACTAATGGGACGATAGTTCCCTGGACTTTCGTAATCCCTTTTCTTAAAGATAGGGGTCACATTAGCTTCCCTCCAGTCACCAGGCACCTGGCCCGTCTCCAATGATTTGTTGAAGACTGTAACCAGGTGAGGAGCCACCTGGTCGCGCACCTCCCGCAACACTCTGGAGAGGAACTGGTCTGGCCCAGGAGCATTAAACGCGTTCAGTTTGTCTATTCTATCGGCAACGACTGTCGCGGTACACCGAACACTATCCAGGCCAGCACCTTCGTGCTTGACGCCTGGCTCGGGGATGACGCGGGTGTCCTCCCTGGTGAACACTTCCGCAAAGCGATGTCTGCGTCGGAGGTTAGGGTTTCCCTTGCAGAGGCTTGCCACCCGGAGTTCTTCGTTACGTTTCGCTAGCCTAACCTTCGCCTTCACTTCTCTGCACTGGCGGACATACGCCTCAGTGTTCTCATGGGAACGATTGGCCTTCGCCCTCCTATACGCAGCTTTCCTATTTCGGATAGCCGAAGCGATGTCACGACTGATCCACTTAGGCTGCGTTGAAGCAGGGGTGACCGGTTTTGAGGGTATGGCAGCAGACTGCAGCACCATAAACTCGTCCCGGAATGCACTCCATACTTCCTCAACATCGCCACTGACCTCTAACCCTGTCTCACCTACGCTATCCCAGAGGCCAACAAAGTCCTCCCGCCGTAGATCGAGCTTACTGCCTCTAGAGTCACTACGCTTCACCCGAGGGACGCACACACAGAACCTAATCAGACCGTGATCACTCCCGCCCAACGATTCATCAACGGTGAGGCCAGTGACGAGGTTGTCTTCGGTCGTGAATACTAATTCTAGAACGCTTTCGCCTCGTGTAGGCCCATTAACCCACTGAGTGAGGAAGTTCTCATCAGCAAAGTCAACTAGCCTCCTCCTTTCGGCATCAGCAGTCCTGTCTTCCCAATTTATGCCGCGACAGTTGAAGTCTCCTAAAACTACACACCCTGTCCTCTAGCAGGCTACAGTGTTCGGTGTACAGGGCTGTATCCTCCTCGAGGATGAGATGCGGAGGTCTGTACACCAAGATTAACCTATAGTTCGTCCCTCCCACAGTCAGATCGACGCAAAGCAGCTCCCGTTCCGATCGGAACTGGCAGTCAACCGGATGAGAGAGTGAGAGAGAGAGATCAAGCCCTAAACCTACTTTTTAACTGGATATACAGGGGTTAGACAAAATAATATGAACACCTTGATAAATGGCGGTTTTTATTCTTAATATGGAGTTGGTCCTCCTTTAGCGGCAATAACAGCTGCAATGCGTCGGGGAATTGATTCATACAGCTTTTGGACAGTGGCTAGAGGAATCCTGAGCCATTCTTCGAGCAAACCCTGCTCCAGTTCCTCCAAAGACGCCGGCGGTGGGAATCGGCTTCTGACCTGCTGCTCCAACTGACACCACAGATACAGATGCTCGATAATGTTAAGATCCGGGGATTGTGGAGGCCAATCCAAGCGTTCTACTTCACTAACATGCTCTTCAAACCAGTTTTTAACGACCCCAGCGGTGTGGATTGGGCATTATCATCCTGGAAGACGGCGCCGCCATTGGGAAACAGCGTTTTGGACCATGGGATGGACCTGGTCAGCCAATATTGACAGATAGACCTGGGCGTTAACCCTACCATGCAGTACTACAGCTGGGCCAAGAGTATTCCACGATATTGTTGCCCAAACCATCGCAGATCCGCCTCCATGCTTAACGGTTGGGATCAGGCAGTCGGGGTCATAAGCATCTTTAAGCTGTCTCCAGACGTAAACTCGACCGGAACATGGAAATAGCGTAAAGGAGGATTCGTCAGAGTAGACTACATTCTTCCACCGGTCCATTGACCAATTCTTATGGTCATTACACCATTTACTGCGCCGCTCAATGTTGATGTGCGAAAGGAAGGGTTTGGCAATTGCAGCCCTCCCATGGTATCCAGCTCCATGGAGCTCGCGACGTACAGTTCTGGTCGATACCGGGCTTGCAAGATGCTGGTTAAGCTCTGCAGTCACTTTTGGAGCTGTGGTCTTATGGTTCTTTGTCACAATGCGCTTTAGCACCCGGCGGTCTCGATCACACAGCTTCTTCTTGCGTCCACTATTGCATTTGTCGGTGCTTGTCTTTCCATGGTTTTGGTATGCAGACATGACCATAGAGACAGTTCCTCTGGATACATTGAACATCTGAGCGGTTTTCGTCACCGATGCACCAGCCATCCGCGCTCCGACAATTTGCCCTCTTTGGAAGTCCGACAGGTCTTTCATAACTGCTAATTCATAATTCACTCAGATCTGTAAAAACAACGTGAGGGTTATAACATGACGTATACACTCTCTGTTACGCATTTAAATAGGTTTGCCAGTCATATGACCGTTTACCGTATATTAACTGGAACCCTGAGGTCAAACTTAATCAAATTATGATCGCTGTTGCTCAAATTTTCACCAATAGTCAGGTTAGAGACTAGGTCATCTTCGTTCGTGAATATGAGGTCTAGTTTATTATTACCCCTTGGTCAACCCATTGACTTAATAAGTTATAATCTGCAAATTCCAACAGTCTTGAGCCCTCAGCATCAGCTGTTTTGTTTTCCCAATTTTATTACCACAATTAAAATCACCAAAAATCAAACTGATCTTATTATTCACTATTCTGCTTAATTGGTTATCCAACTTTGTATCCTTATCAACGGGGTAGTGAGGTGGCGTATATACTAAGTAAGTAGATGCACTACTTTATTATTTAGGTTTTGATCAATTCCCAACATTTCATGAGCAGATACGATATTACTGTTTCCGGGTGCAGGAAGTCCCGAGCATACAAAAGTACACCGCCGCCTTCCCTTCCGTTTCTATCTTTGTGAAACATTTTGTAACCTACCATTTCAAATTCTCCTACAAAATCTCTTGTTTCAGAATAAATCCAGGATTCCGTTATTCCCATGATATCAAAGTTTCTCAGTTTTGACTAACGCTATAAATTTCCATTAGTTTGTTCTAATTGACCTAGCATTGAAGAGCACAGTTTTGAGAGATTTTAAATTGTGATTTTTTCCTAACTGGCCTGAGTCGTTTTCCCGACGCAGTTGAACCAACTGCTGTTGGAGGGGGACTTACTGCTGTTGGTTTTATTCATCATAAATATTTTTCACGTGTTACCTTCGTGAAATTTTCATATATAATATATATATTATATATATATATTATCTGTATGCCTCTTTGTTAATCCTTTAATTTTTAATTTTTATTTTTACTTCTCTGTTTATTGCATATATATATATATATATATATATATGTGTGTGTAGATATGTATGTATATATATATATATATATGTTTGTGTGTATGTATGTTATTTATTTATTTATTTTTTCTGTAACCTATATATAGGCCGTAACCTTTTATGTACTTCAGTGTTCCTGAGGATGTCATTAGACGAAAGCGCTTGAGCACCTTTTTGTGTTTCCTTTCCTTCGTGGTTTTATTCATCATAAATATTTTTCACGTGTTACTTTCGTGAAATAATTTTCATATTCATCATATATATATATATATATATATATATATATATATATATATATATATATATATATATATATATATATATAAGAGAGAGAGAAGGCGAGAAAGAGAGAGAGAGAGAGAGAGAGAGAGAGACAAGAACAAGGAGTTACAAGGACAAGAGGAAGCCTCAAAGACCTTCCGGTCCACTCTGGGAGGTTCCTGTTATTAAACAAGTTTATTTTTCTTTCAACTATCCTAGCAGTAGTAGAAAACTGGATAGAAAAGTAGAAGGCTCTCTCCCCACCCTCCGCTCCCTCCCTGCCAGAGGCAGTTACGGAAAAAGGTTGAAGAAAATACCTTGACCCTGGAAAAATAGCCAAGGAAATTTTACAGGAAAGTGGAGAATATATAAATAGCTCTACATTTAGCATGCTCACAGAGACACCGCGCAAGCGAACTTCTGCAGTTATGTTATGTTTTAGTCTTAAACTATGAGAGTATTCAGTACTTTGTCTAGGCTATTTTCAAACACATTTACACTTTGACTGGAAACAACCTCTGAGGGAAGTTGGTTCCAGATATTAACTATTTTATAGGAAAATAAATTCCCGCAGACAGAGGCCCTAAATGTCTTTAGTTCCAGTTTAAACCCATTATTTCTTGTCGGATTGGCATTAAGTGAGAATAAGTTTCTGTAATCTACCCTGTCTATTCCATTGAGCATCTTGAAGACTTGAATAAACTGGTCCGCAACCTCCTCGTCTCTAAGGTAGGCGCTCCAATCTCCGTTGATAGCTTTGCATTCTCTTTGAAGGGATCAATTTTGTAGCCCTTGCTTGTACTCTTTCTAACCTTTCTATGTCCTTCCTGAAGGATGGAGACCAAAACTGCGCACAGTATTCCAGTTGAGGTCTGACTAGTGAATTATAAAGAGCCATTACAGTCTCGTTCCGAAACTGGAACTGTCTTTTAATATAACCTAATATTTTTAAGGCCCTCTTTTCGACTTCTGCACAGTGCTTCGACGGTTTCAGATCGTTGCTGATATAGACTCCTAAGTCTTTCTTTAGGTCGGTCTCAGTCAAGTTCCTTCCCAAGAGAGAGTAATCGGTCTTCGGGTTTTTATAACCTATGCGCATTACCTTACATTTGTCCAAGTTGAATGGTATCTGTCAAGTAGCAGACCATTCGCCCAACCTGTCAAGATCGTTCTGAAGCGTTCTATTGCCCTCCTCAGCACCTACACTACTTCCTAATTTCGTATCGTCTGCAAATTTGGAGATTGTACTTGACGCCCGACGTCTATATCGTTAATATAGATGATAAAAAGTAAGGGACCCAGAACGGAACCCTGTGGGACACCACTGGTGACGGGCGCCCACTCCGAAGCCGCTCCATTTATTACCACTCTCTGCTTTCTCTCTTTTAACCAATCCTCAATCCAGTTGGAAAGGAGCCCGGTGATTCCTAGTCTTTTGACTTTAGCCATCAATCTCGCGTTAGGGACTTTGTCAAAGGCGTTTTGAAAGTCGAGATACACTATATCCATTGCCCTACTTGCATCGTACAGTGTATGCATATTATGGAAAAACTCTAACAGGTTTGTCAGATAGGATCTATGTCGCCTAAATCCATGTTGAGAATAAAAAATTAGATTGTTGGATTCAAGGTGATACACAATACTTTTTGTAATGATGGATTCCAACAGTTTGCCGACAACTGATGTTAAACTGATCGGGCGGTAATTACAAGGATTTTCCCTATCACCCTTTTTAAAGATTGGTGTTGCATTTGCTAACTTCCAGTCGGTTGGAACTTTCCCTAACTCGATTGCTTGTTTGAATATGGTTACTAATTCGTCAACAACATTGTGGCTAACCTCTTTTAATACCCTTGGAAGAAATAAGTCGGGGCCAGGTGATTTGTATTTGTTCATCTTATCAATTAATTGCTGTACCTCATTTCTCGTAAAACTTATGGTATCTACGGGATGGTCACCGTCATATGTAATCCGAAGACTTGGCACTTCTGTTGTGTCTTCCTCCGTGAAGACTGTAACGAAGAACTCGTTTAACATATTAGCTATATCTTTATCACCGAATTTCAGTACGCCATTTCTGTCTTTTAGGGGAGCCTACAGAATTTTTAATTGGCTTTCTGCTATTAACATGGTCAAAAAATTCTTTAGGGTTAACTTTACAGAGTGAGATAACTCTAGCTTCTTCATCACGTTTGGCTGATCTAATTAAGGACTTAACCCTCCTACGTAGGTTTATACAGTTTTCTGAACTAGTCTGATTGAAATTCAACTTAAGTAGTTTATAGGCTCTATTTCTTCCCGTAATAGCACTGCTAATTTCGTTGTTAAACCATTTCGGTGACTATGTTGACAAGGAAATTATTTTAGTGGGTATAAACGTGTTCTGTAATATTCTAAATTGATCCCTGTATGAGCTCCAGGTGACATCGACATCCTCATTTATTAGAACTTCAAGTGTGTCTAAACTACTTTGGAAGCTTTCAAAATTTGCTCTCGAGAAATTTAGTCTTTCACGAGTCTTTTCGCGTATATTAACTGGAACCCTGAGGTCAAACTTAATCAAATTATGATCGCTGTTGCTCAAATTTTCACCAATAGTCAGGTTAGAGACTAGGTCATCTTCGTTCGTGAATATGAGGTCTAGTTTATTATTACCCCTTGGTCAACCCATTGACTTAATAAGTTATAATCTGCAAATTCCAACAGTCTTGAGCCCTCAGCATCAGCTGTTTTGTTTTCCCAATTTTATTACCACAATTAAAATCACCAAAAATCAAACTGATCTTATTATTCACTATTCTGCTTAATTGGTTATCCAACTTTGTATCCTTATCAACGGGGTAGTGAGGTGGCGTATATACTAGAAGTAGATGCACTACTTTATTATTTAGGTTTTGATCAATTCCCAACATTTCATGAGCAGATACGATATTACTGTTTACCGGGTGCAGGAAGTCCCGAGCATACAAAAGTACACCGCCGCCTTCCCTTCCGTTTCTATCTTTGTGAAACATTTTGTAACCTACCATTTCAAATTCTCCTACAAAATCTCTTGTTTCAGAATAAATCCAGGATTCCGTTATTCCCATGATATCAAAGTTCTCAGTTTTGACTAACGCTATAAATTCCATTAGTTTGTTTCTAATTGACCTAGCATTGAAGAGCACAGTTTTGAGAGATTTTAAATTGTGATTTTTCCTAACTGGCCTGAGTCGTTTCCCGACGCAGTTGAACCAACTGCTGTTGGAGGGGGACTTACTGCTGTTGGAGGGGAACTAACTGCTGTTGGAGGGGGACTAACTGCTGCTGGAGGGGGACTAGCTGCTGCTGGAGGGGGACTAGCTGCTGCTGGAGGGGGACTAGCTGCTGCTGGAGGGGGCCTAACTGCTGGGGGAGTAGGACCGACTGCTGGGGGAGTAGAACCGATTGCTGAGGGAGTAGGTTTAACAGTTGGGGGAGCAGGATCAATTGCTGGCTCGGGGGGTCCTAGTTTAAAAAGATTATACAAATTAATGTTCAGTAAATCACCAAACTTCTTTTTCCCCTTCTGATTAAAATGTATCCCGTCCGAACCAAAGTATTCCCCATTTCCGTAGAATGTAGGCCAGAAAGAGAGAGAGGGAGAGAGAGTTACAAGGAGTTACAAGGACAAGAGGAAGCCTCAAAGACCTTTCGGTCCACTCTGGGAGGTTCCTGTTATTACAAGTTTATTTTTGTTTCAACTATCCTAATAGTAGTAGAAAACTGGATAGAAAAGTAGAAGGCTCTCTCCCCACCCTCCGCTCCCTCCCTGCCAGAGGCAGGTACGGAAAAAGGTTTAAGAAAATACCTTGACCCTGGAAAAGTAGCCAAGGAAATTTTACAGGAAAGTGGAGAATATATAAATAGCTCTATATTTAGCTTGCTCACAGAGACACCGTGCAAGCGAACTCCTGCAGAGTTTTCTGAGGTTTTAATCTTAAACTATGAGTGTGTTCAGTACTTTGTCTAGCCTATTTTTAAACACATTTACACTTTGACTGGAAACAGCCTCTGAGGGAAGTTGGTTCCAGATATTAACTATTTTATAGGAAAAGAAATTTCCGCAGACAGAGGTCCTAAATGGCTTTAGTTCCAGTTTAAACCCATTATTTCTTGTCGGATTGGCATTAAGTGAGAATAAGTTTCTGTAATCTACCCTGTCTATTCCTTTGAGCATCTTGAAGACTTGAATAAGCTGACCCCGCAACCTCCTCGTCTCTAAGCTAAACAGATTTAGGCGCTCCAATCTCCGTTGGTAACTTTGCATTCTCATTGAAGGGATCAATTTTGTAGCCCTTGCTTGTACTCTTTCTAACCTTTCTATGTCCTTCCTGAGGGATGGAGACCAAAACTGCGCACAGTATTCCAGTTGAGGTCTGACTAGAGAATTATGAAGACACATTACAGTCTTCTTGTTCCGAAACTGGAACTGTCTTTTAATATAACCTAATAACACTGGTCAACAAAGATTTTTCATCAGAGTAAAATTTGTGGTGGCTGGATAGCATTTTTCACGCTGATTCCAAAACTGCATTCAGATCTTTTCTAGCACGTATAGTTTTCAAGATGAAGGCATATATATAACTACACAGGTTTAACCATTTTAAATAGGCAAAATACTAATATTTCAACATTTGATTGTGTTTATTTTATTGTGTTTTTTTAGTTTATTCATCTTATTTATTTCAATTATCTTAATTATACATCTTATGTATTTCAGGTGTGAGCTTTTACGTCTAGCAGCATTGTGATTCACTTTTGAAGGTAGACATTTAGAGCCTAAAAAGTTAACCCAAGGACAGTTGAATGATCTTGTTAGAGACTTATCGCTGTCTAAAGAGAAATCAGAGCTTCTCGCCTCAAGACTAAAGGAGAACAATTTACTTGAGAACAATGTTCGTATTAGTTACTACCGAAAGCGGAATTTTGAATTAACAGCATTCTTTTCAGTAGACGGTCCTCTCTGTTATTGCCATGACATCAATGGACTATTTACAGCCATATCTCAGACGTATGTGGCATCTGAGTGGCGCCTCTTTATTGATTCGTCGCAGAGAAGCCTGAAAGCAGTTCTTTTGCATAATGGTAATATAATGCCATCCATCCCCATTGCCCATTCCGTCCATCTAAAAGAGGCATATGACAATATGGATATACTACTTAAGGCAATCAAATACGACAGTCATCAATGGAATGTTTGTGGAGATCTAAAAGTTATAGGAATGCTTATGGGTATGCAGTCAGGATTCACAAAATTTTGTTGTTTCCTTTGCCTGTGGGACAGTCGCGCCACTATAGAACATTACACCAAAAGTGACTGGCCACTTAGGTATACATATGTCCCAGGGATAAGCAATGTCCAGACTCCAGTCTGTCCCTTTAGTGGATCCCCAAAAGATCTATCTGCCACCTCTTCACATTAAACTTGGTTTAATGAAGAATTTTGTTAAAGCAATGGGTAAAGTCAATTCTGAAGGGTTCCAATACCTTTCAAGGAAATTTCCGAAGGTTACTGCAGCAAAATTGAAGGAAGGAATTTTTGTTGGGCCACAAATAAGGGAGGTTTTGAATGACACTGAATTTGAAAAAGTCCTAAGTCCGCTGGAATTGAAGGCTTGGCTGGCGTTCAAATGGATATGTGAAAACTTTCTTGGAAGCAACAAGTCACCTGCGTATAAGGATGGAGTCAAGAACCTCCTTGATGCCTTCAAAGAAATGGAGTGTCGAATGTCGTTAAAAATTCACTTCCTGCATTCCCACTTAGATTTCTTTCCTGAAAACCTTGGTGCAGTGAGTGACGAGCAAGGAGAGCGCTTCCATCAAGATATTCAGATGATGGAGAAGCGCTACCAAGGATATCGGAATGAAAGCATGATGGCGGACCATTGTTGGATGCTGTATCGTGACAATCCAGGCCAAATTTACAAAAGGAAATCACACTCACAGCGCTTTTAATAAAATAGTATATATTCTTTATTTATAAGTACATTGAATAAGGTATATGATGTATTTGTTGTTTAGCATTCCTAAGTGTGATCTATACATCCATAAATTTTCTTATAGCAATATCAAAAACTTAAAAATATCAAAACCAGTGTATCTATATAACTATACGTGCTAGAAAAACAATAAAACCAGATTCGGAATCAGCGCGAAACATGCATTAAGAAAAGTGTGATCATGTTTGTGATGAGAAAAAAAAGTTTCATTTTGTTGGCCAGTGTAATTTTAAGGCCCTCTTTTCGACTTCTGCACACTGCTTCGACGGTTTCAGATCGTTGCTGATATAGACTCCTAAGTCTTTCTCTAGATCGGTCTCAGTCAAGTTCCTTCCCAAGAGAGAGTAATCGGTCTTCGGGTTTTTATAACCTATGTGCATTGCCTTACATTTGTCCAAGTTGAATGGCATCCGCCAAGTAGCAGACCATTCGCCCAACCTGTCAAGATCGTTCTGAAGCGTTCTTACGCCCTCCTCAGTACCTACACTACTTCCTAATTTCGTATCGTCTGCAAATTTGGAGATTGCCCTTAGAAGCCCGATGTCTATATCGTTAATATAGATGATAAAAAGTAAAGGACCCAGAACGGAACCCTGTGGGACACCACTCGTGACGGGCGCCCACTCCGAAGCCACTCCATTTATTACCACTCTCTGCCTTCTATCTTTTAACCAATCCTCAATCCAGTTGGAAACGAGCCCGGTGATTCCTAGTCCTTTGACTTTAGCTATCAATCTAGCGTGAGGGACTTTGTCAAAGGCTTTTTGAAAGTCGAGATACACTATATCTATTGCCCTACTTGCATTGTACAGTGTATACATATTATGGAAAAACTCTAACAGGTTTGTCAGACAGGATCTATGTCGCCTAAATCCACGTTGAGAATAAAAAATTAGATTGTTAGATTCAAGGTGATACACAATACGTTTTGTAATGATGGATTCCAACAGTTTGCCGACAACTGATGTTAAACTGATCGGGCGATAATTACAAGGATTTTCCCTATCACCCTTTTTAAAGATTGGTGTTACATTTGCTAACTTCCAGTCGGTTGGAACTTTCCCTAACTCGATTGATTGTTTGAATATGGTTACTAAGTTGTCAAAAACATTGTGGCTAACCTCTTTTAATACCCTTGGAAGAAATAAGTCGGGGCCAGGTGATTTGTATTTGTTCATCTTATCAATTAATTGCTGTACCTCATTTCTCGTAAAACTTATGGTCTCTACGGGCTGGTCACCGTCATATGTAATCCGAGGACTTGGCACTTCTATTGTGTCTTCCTCCGTGAAGACTGTAATGAAGAACTCGTTTAACGTATTAGCTATATCTTTATCACCGAATTTCAGTACGCCATTTCTATCTTTTAAGGGGCCTACAGAATTTTTAATTGGCTTTCTGCTATTAACATGGGCAAAAAATTCTTTAGCGAGAGGGAGAGAGAGAGAGAGAGAGAGAGAGAGAGAGTTTGTACATATATAGGACCACCTTTGCTTTCAATGGCTTTGGCCCGAATTGTCCATTCTGGCGAAGGCCAAACTTTTCACCCCGCCCTAGACCTACTTTTTAAAGGGGTATATATATATAAGAGAGAGAGAGAGAGAACGCGCGAGAGGGATCCCTGCTAGTGAACCCTAGTTACCCATTTATCTACCAATCTTGAAAGGATGGTTACACTCCACCTTAGACCTACAGTTTAACACGGATCACTAGGATACCCTGGTCTACCATTTATCTACCAACCGTGGAAGGACGCGCTGCCACCGGGTCTCGAACCCGGCGCATATAGTTGTGTGTGCGTAATATTTATGGGCGTATAGGCTGGTGTGTACGTGCCAAAACGAAGTATACACTGTGCCAACTGGCTGATAGTGCCTGGAGGCACTGGCTGAGTAGGGGCCTATAAGACAGCGTGCGCTCGGCTGAAGTCTTAATATGCGCTTGGCTCCTGCCAGGCGAACACCTCTCTTCCTCTCTCTCCTTCTCCTTTCTTTCTTTCTCTTGGGGGATAACTCCGCCTCCAAGTTGCATAACCCTTGTTGCTCTTGCAACAACCCCCTCCTCCCCACTTGAGGGTGCCTTGCAACGAGGGGCTGGCACTCTTGCAACATTAATCAACATTTGCAATTTCATTGCACTCTCTCCTTTTTCGCCCATACTACTGTCGTCTTTTCTTTAGTGATTATTCTCTGGTGATTTTCTAGACACCTCATATTATGCTGACAGAATGTCGCCGTCCGATTTTCTGGGCGGTAGGTTCGTATCGCTTCCCAGATAGAATTTATTCAAGTGGGTAGACTCACCTTCCCGAAAGGTTAGGGGCAATGATGTAGTCAAGACCACCAAGTCCGAGACTGAGACCGAGACCGAGACCTGATCCTGTGAGACCAAGATCGAGACCGAGATCAAAGGTTCGAGATCGAGATCTACCTTCCGAGATCGAGACCCTTAAAATTCGAGACCGAGATCGAGATCGAGACCAAGCTCATGCCCTTTCAATTTGTTTTACACTACTATGGAAATTAGACTATGTTAAGTATATTAAGTATGTTAAGTATATCATTGATGACGTCATTTTTTAACATTTACAATTGGCAATTGCGATTTGTTCTACGAATCGGTACGTTGTAAATATAAGTGATGTGAAGGGTTGTCGAGTTATTCTATGCTTTATTGAATTTGTCGGTACTGTTTTCTTTATGCTGTATTTCTTGCATTATTTTTATGTGAAGCATTTTATTTTTTCAAATACATATTGGATGGGAGGATAATCGTTTTTATCACGCCACAGAGGTTGACACATCCGTTTGGCAACACTAAGTGGCCTTATAATATATACTTATATATATAATATATATAATTCTCTATTTAGTGTTTCCATTTTCAATAAAATTAATCTGACGGGGACGGGGGAGGGCAATTTTTTTTTGTCGCGCTAACCTAAAAAATCCAGACCCACACCCACCCGCAAGACAAACGTGGCAACTCAAAACAGGGTGACTGATTAGTGAATACCTGGAGTCCCTTACTTTTACAAACTTTCATAAACATTCTGAATTGTGTCTGTTCAACTAAGCCACCATCATGAGTATGCCAATAACATCTATTTTTCATTACGGTCTCGAAAGGTCTCTGGGAGAAAAACCGAGACCGCGTCTGTCGAGACCGAGATCGAGACCGCGTCTGTCGAGACCGAGATCGAGACCGAGATCTAAATAGCGGAGACCGAGATCGAGATCTGCAAATTGGGTCTCGAGATCCGTCTCGAGACCGAGACCGATCTCGAGACCTACATCACTGGTTAGGGGTTTGGAATGATTAGAGGTAATTAATATCTACATAAATTTTATTGAAGTTGTTGTTGTTGTTGTTGTTTAGCCGATCAGCCCACCCTGATCGAGCAAGCCGGCGGCACGCAGGTAACCGATCGCCCTCTCCGGAGTGGATCAGAGGTTCAGCGCACTAGTGATGTTGTGTTGTGTTCGTTGTTGTGCTAGAGCGGTACAGTCTGTCATAATGTGTTCAATTGTTTGTGGTGTGTCCTGGCACAGGTGGCAGGTGTCGTCTATGGAGTTGTCTAGTCTGTTTATATGTCCGTAAGTTGGGGTGATGTCCACATCGGAATCGTGCTAAGTTAACTCGATCCGATCTGCTCAGGCTGATCTCTGACCTGTTAATGGGTGGCGGCTTCGCACCTAGGACCGCATTTGGACCGAGTCGTGTCAGTGCTTTGTGGGTTAGGTGTGTGTGTATGTGTTTTCTGTACTGTGTGATGTCTGTGGGGCGTGGTATGGAATGGAGTATTTGGTTATAATGTCTCTTTGGTGTTACCTTAATGGTGCGAGGTGTTGGTGCATGATTGTACATGTAGTGGCAAGGGTGTTGTGGGTTAGTTGTCGCTGCTGCCATGAATTGTGTTCCCCTCATGTCTAAATGTTCCCTAACTTTCAGTATTTTTGTTTCTGTGTGCAGGTGTTCTATTGGTGTTGTTTGAGTGCATCCTGTAATGATACGAAGTGCGTTGTTTTGTATTGTCTGTAAGGTGTTTATGTGTGTGTTTGAGATAATGGGTGCCCAGCATGGGCTAGCATAGTCCATAACTGAGAGAATATATTGTTTGTATATGAGTGATGTTGTTTCCTGCAGGTGTCCAAAGTTTGTGCCTGTTAGTACCCTAAGCGTGTTAAGTCTTGACGTACATTTGTTTTTAATGTCCTGAATGTGGTTTGCAAAAGATAATGATGTGTTGTATGTGACCACAAGTATTTTGGTCCTGTGAGTGTGTGGAATGTTGATGTTGTTTAGTGTAAGCTGTGGAATTACCTGGTGTTCTTTTGTGTTGCTTGTAAGCAAGGTGATAGTTGATTTTGTGGGCGCTACTTTGAGTCTATTGTGTGTGAGCCAGTCTTGTATACTGTTTATGTATGTTTGTAGGATATTTGTAGCGGTGTCGATGTTCTTATGGGTGGATGTTAGAGTGATGTCATCTGCATATGATGATAAGGTAAGCTTGTTATCTATGGGTGTTGGAATGTCATGCATGTATAAGTTGAAGAGTGTTGGTGAGAGAACAGAGCCTTGAGGGACCCCGTTTGGAAAAAGCTTGTTTTTGGATGACTTGCCATTAAATGTGACATGTGAGTATCTTCCTGAAAGATAGTTGCTCAGCCATCTTTTGGTGTTATTGTGCATTAGGGCGGATCGAAAATGAGGTTTTTAAACCTTTTTTCGAAATTCAAATATGGCTAGTGTGGAAAATATGTGGGTGCTATAGATAATGACTGTGCATAAATATTAGTCCTGCGAAATTATATCTTCAGGTGCCACAAAGCCGTCGAAAAAAGTGAAATATAATGATTTTCTTATATTCTGCATTAGTACAATAACTGAAACTTACTTGTTATTATTATATATTAAGTGTTCCAATTACCAAAATAGTTACTGAATTACGCAGCTCTTAGTTTATTTAGATCAATGTTCTTTTGATTAATGATCTAAATAATCCAGAACTCACCACGAGGAGGTGGCTGCGTGTCGAGCTCCACCCATGCCCTCCCAACCACCCATCCTTGCGCATGTTTTTTTCTATTAACGTTTTATTTAAACTTTATATTCAGCTTTACTTTCGAATGATGGCATTTTTTACGTGACTGAAGTGTTGATCTTATGAAGCCATCTCGCGCGTTCAATCCAAATACTTTTGATGATGCTTCAGTCACTAATTTTACCATTCTTTCTACTACTTGTGTATGACTAGGGAATTTCTCGAATGGAGGGGTACTCTTGTTTTCTATGAATTCTTCAATCTCATTTTCTGTCAGGTGTCTTGTCACAGGTGGTTCAGTGACAATGCATTTTTGCCAATTAATTAAATCAGTATAATCAGTAGCTTCAAATGAATAACAGGTACTGTGAAACGCCTCACAACTTTTTCCTTGTTTGTTTGCCTTGCTTTCTTTATTCGCCTCCACGCTAATTCTCTTATGGCGCTGCGGTCATCATGAATCATTGATGCTAGAATATTTTCTGAATTTGCAAAAAATGCATTTCTTTGTATGACAGGGTTTACAATATCCTTTACTTCGTCATTCAGTGTTCTTGTTAGTTCAATAGTTTTGAAAACATGTTTTGAGCCATTGACAAAAGACGTACTTTGCTTAATAGAAAACCACATTGGGATGTAGACCTTCATTATAAAAGAAGCAATGTTCATGAGGTTCTCAGATGGACTTACAGTTGAAACGTATAGACGAAGCAAACGATTTGCTGTACTCAGCCATCGTGAATGTGCCATTTTGCCTGGACTACGATGAGCAAGATCTGGAGAGCAATATCCCTTTGTTATGGCCTGATGAATATCAATTAGATATTTTTGGTCGGTGCTAAGATCTTCACAGTCTACAGTTGGTTCCTCAGCATCAATCCTTTCAAACTCGACAATAGGAAGACTCTCACAGTTCTCTAATTCCCTGCCAATAGGATCGGTGAATCCGCGGGGGCCAGATGTTTTTCCATCCAGCTTTGCAACTAAATGGCGTAATGGCAATTCATTGGCATGGAGCTGGCACACTAAATGTTGAACTGGCTTCTTCAGCTTCAATTCTATAAGCCTTATAACGCCTCCCTTTTCTCCAGTGTTGACTGCTGCACCATCGCATCCAATGGCAACAAGGTTTTCCAGGTTCATGTCATTATTTCCAATATACTCAAACATTCCTTTACATATTTCTTCAGCTGATCCAGAATTCACAGAATAATGGCCCAAATAATCTGAACCAGGTTCTCTCACTAAAGTGATATGTTCTTCTGTTACCTTCTTCTGATATACTTTGGACTCTTTTTTTTCTTGGAAGAGTGTAGAATCTTTTCGACCATCAAAATAGATTCCTCTGATTGGGACCTGATTTTGATCTTTCATAATTTCTGATCTCTTCTTTTGTCTTTCTCTTCTGATTTTACTCCTATCCACTACTTTAGATGTATTGTCAATAGAAACTTCTCCAATATCTTGCAATACTGCACTAACAATGAATGCTGCAGCTCGATCTGAAACTGCAGTCCTGTCACAAGCAGTAGCCACTGAAGGTAGATTTGTAGTTTTCCTTTTCTTGAATAATTGTTCTTCAGGTTGTTCGAGCTTTCTCTTCGAGCTAACTGGCTCTGGAAATGTATCGTCTGATATTTCGCCAGATTCACTTTCACTATTTGATGTCGATGATGATAATTCAACATTTGTATCCTGCAATTTCTCCTGTGAAGATTCTTTGGTGAGCCTCATAGCTTCTTTTTGCTTTCTTAGCAACGTAGATGCTTTTTTCTTTGAGAGTGTAATATCTACTCTATCAATAAAAAGTTTTCTTTCACTCCTTTGATCTAAGAGGAACGTCACTTCTTCCTTTGGAACCGTTTTTTCTTTGGGACAAGAACATTGTGTTACTACTTTGCACTTGCACGCTGCAATGTCAAAAAGTTTCGTGTGTGCTTCTTTTTTGAACATATCAATCTTTGCTTTGTAAGCTTCAGAATTTTTTCTGCTTTGGTATGGCTTCATAATGACACGATACTTTTCGTGGTAGCTTCTGAACATTGTTTCAATTCGCCTGTCTGACAGAATTGGGACGGAAGCACTTTCCCAAATTGTTTTCAATTTATCAACAACTTGTTCTAATATTTGAGATATTGAAGGATCTTTATTACTATTCTGTTTCAAATCGTTTCTTACAAACAAGTAATATTTAAAAACTCCTTCGTATGTAGGAAGATTCCTGTGCCACAAATCTTCCCCCATACCAAACATGGGGCACTCAGTTGAGGCCCTGGTTGATTTTGCACAAACTCGAGACATTTTGAAAGTATACAAATCTGAAAAAGAAAGAGCTAATATCAATTATACGTTAATTTCAGTTAATAGTACATGGCAAACTTAGGGCAACACAATACAGAAATGCAAAATATATAAGAAATATAGTTTAGACTATCTGAGTAACGCCAACAACAGAACACCCACCTGCTACGAGAGCGACAGCTACACTGAACCGAGGTACTCACGTGACAGCTGAGTGAGCTGACTATAGAAAACTGTTTTTAGAGAATAGAAACTTTTTTTAAAGGTTGACTGAGCTATTTTTATACAAGTGTGAATAAATTCTTGTCTATTGTGCATCGTGGACTCTTCTGTAATTATTGGTTAAAATCTGCTTTTTTCAATTTTTTTCAATATTGAAGGTCATTGTGGCACCTGAAGATATTAATGTTATGATTTTAAATTTATACCAGCTTATTTCCTCACTACTCCACACATTTTCCACACTAGCCAATTTGACAATTCGAAAAATGAGTTTTTCACTCCGCCCTATTGTGCATGTTTGTGTTGAGTATTTTGTTTATGAGAGGGAAGCGTGGGATAGCATCAAATGCTTTACTAATGTCTATTGTTGTTAATAGTGTACGTTGAGCTGGTCGTCTGGAGTTGATGCCATCCATGATGTGCTGCGTGAGGTTAGTGAATAATGTCGTGGTTGAGTGGTGAGGTCTGAATCCATGTTGAGTAGGCGATAGTGGAATGTGTGGGTTGGTGATTTGCAAGATTAGTCTTTCTGTTACTTTGGAAGGTGTGCATAGTAAAGTAATGGGTCTATAGGAAGCTGGTTCTGTTGGATTTTTGTTTGGTTTGAGTAGTGTAATAATTTTACCTTGTTTCCATATGTCAGGAATAATACAGTGTTGGTATGAATATGTGCTGATATTTGTGAGAGCTAGTATTCCTTGTGGGCCCAAGTGTTTAAGGTGTATGTTAGATATGTTGTCTGGTCCGGTAGCCTTCGAATTCTTAATGTTTTTGATGATCTTGGTGGTCTGGTCTGTATTGAAGGGTGTAATGGTCGTGTCGAGTTTGTAGGTTTTCTTGTGTCTGGCTGTTTGTCTGTCTGCGTGTTTCTGGTTGTTGTCTCTGTTTAAGTGACTTATCTTTGCGTAGTGATTAACTAGAATGTTAGCTTGTTGTGTGTATGTTGGGATATTATTCTGGCTGCGACAGATAGCCGCGTGTGAGGTGTGAATGTGGAGTGGTTTAGTGTTGTTATGAATTCCCTGAATGTTTCTGTTTGTTTTTCTTTGAGTTTGTTGTTTATTTCTGTGTTGAGCTGTTGTATCTGCTGTTTTATGGCTTCTGTGTGTGGTGTTTGTGTGTTATATTTGAGGTTGTTACGTTGCCTTATGAGTTGGGCTATTTCTCTAGTGTAATTTTGGTTGTATTTCCTAATGTTGCCCTTCGGTATGTATTTGTTTGCATTATTGATGATCTGATTAAATGTCTTGAGTGTTGTATTGATGTTTATGATGGGTGTGCTGTTTTATGTGGTGAATTGTTCCTCAGTCTGTATTTTGAACTGTTCCCAATCAGCTTTCTTGTAATTTCTGTAAGTGTGCCTAAGGCTGTTGGGGCAGAGTGTAGAATGTGTTGTAATGATGATGGGCAGGTGGTCTGATGACAGTTGTTTTTCTGTTCTCCATTGTGTATGTGTTGCTAATGAGGGGGAACAGAACGTTATGTCTGGGGAGGAGTTTGAGTATCCTGCTTGATGTGGTATGTGTGTATGTTCTATATTGTTAAGAATGAAGAGGCTGTTTAGTTGTGTGGCTATGTTGGCGCCTCTGGTGTTGTTTTAGTTGTGCAGGTACCAACTAGTGTCTTTGGCGTTGAAGTCTCAACCTAAGATGACATTAGTGAGAGAGGCCAGATTACAGTAACTGTGGATTGTAATTGGCTGGCACCTGAGGTGAACTATCTGGTGGGATGTAAATGTTGATTAGTGTGGTGTTGTGTTTTGCGCGTGTCTTAATGTTAACTGTCTGTATTTCTATCGTGTTATCTGCTTGGATTGTGTTTGTAATGTTTTGGGTAGCATCGGTGTAGCTAATGCTTTTACGTATGTAAGTGATGAGTCCACCCCCGTTACCCCCAGTACGATCATGACGGATCGCCGTGAAGTCAGGGATGGTGGGTGTTTTGTGTGTGCGTTTTAGTTTTGTTTCTTGTATAAGTGCTATGTGAATGTTTTGTTTGTGTACGAATTCCCTAAGCTGCATGATTTTGTTTGTGAGGCCATCTACGTTGTACTGTAATATGTTAATATTATACTTCTGTATGTGTCTCATGGTGCTATTGTGTCTATGTCTTTGTGTATGGTGACATGTGTAAGTTGTAGTGGGGCCTGGATTAGTCTTAATGTCGCCAGAGAGTAAGAGTAGTTCGGGGAGCACGCAATTGCTCCCTGTAATTGAAAAAATAGCACGCTGAGAATAGGTCCGGCCACGGGAGCCGATCGTACTCTGACCGTGCCACGCAACAGGCCGTCGACTGCCAGTCTGGCCAACCGTAGACAGCCCGCTGCACGGAGATTTGAGGAAGTTTGGCCACCAGCGCGTTGATGTTTTGGTTTGACGTCGCCTCTTCTTCGCGTTGACGTGTCCCGCGCTGGAGGATGCAGCCACTGTTAGAAGCTTCCTCGTCAGCTGCTAAAAGATATGATCGATAAATACGATCGGGGCCCATAACTAATACGATACGTCTCTCTGGCTTGACCTCACTGTCTCGGCCTCTCTGCTATGTTGTTTTGCGCTCTGTGCGCAATCTTATATATATACAAATCATAAGGGAGTTGGTACTTGGAAGGGGGAGAATACTATCTTCGATTATCTTCGAATATGTAAACACTTTTTTCTCCGAAACCCCCATTTTTTAATGATTTTCACTTTACGTAACATCTTTGGGTTTTCCTTATTTATTGAGTATTATTCTATAACACTTGCAAAAAAAAATGCGCCCTATTGGCGGAATAATTTTACTATAAAATTATTTTAAGAAAATTCTAAGCGAGTTAGAGTTTAACATTTACAATTAGCTTACGACTCAAGAATCACCTCAATTTTAATCACATTTTTTTCACCTATCATGGTTTCCGATGCGTAACTAAAAATTTTGATGGTTACATTCTTTTTTAAATTTACCAACCAAATTCACCAACTTGATTTGCTTCATTCTACGAAAGTGTATGAAACTCTGTAGAAACGTGTTGGCACTTGGTTTACTTATAGACTTTAATGATAGGAAAGGCCACCAGTCCACGCTTCTACAAAATTTTATATTTTTATAATTGCTAGAAAAACGAGCAGATCAACAAATTCATCAGAGAAAGCAACCGTCAACAATTTTGAGTTTCACTTCCCAAGACCAATGGGACAAAATCTTGAAATATAAGTTCTTCGTGTTTTGGCATATAATTTTTTGGAGGTATAAATTAGGATAATTTTTTTGGGACACCCATTCTACAAGAAGCGAACACTTCATAAATTTATTTAGTAGTCCAAACGTACATTTTTCATCTTCAGTGAATCTAATTTAAAAAAACAACAAAAAGTTAATATACTTATACTTCTTATACTTCAGCTCCCAGGTAGGCTAGTTAGCCTGTCAGTGGAGCCAGCCTCCTTCGTCACTCCACCCTGTCCAGCAGCACTCCCGTTTCCCCGAGCTCTTGCATGCTGGGCAAGTCGTATCTTCGCAAGCTCTCCTCCACTTCGTCCCTCCATCTCCTTCTCGGTCTCCCCCGCGGTCTTCTGCCATTCCCTGGTCTCCACTCCCAGCACCTCCTCGCAGTTCTCTCCTCCTCCATTCTCTCCAAGTGGCCCAACCATTTCAAGTTGGCAGCGTCGATTTTTCTCAAAATCGGCGTTACTCCTACATTGACTCTTATTTCTTCATTTCTTATCCTATCTCTTCGCGTCTTTCTCAGAATAGTCCTCAGCGGTCTCATTTCTGCCGCCTGAATTCTACTTGGATCCGCCATGCGCATTTTCCAGTGTTCCGACCCATAAATCTATTGGTGTTAAAACTGTTTCGAAGATTATTTTCTTAGTCCAAAGGGGCATATGTATAACATTCCGACATTTTTACTAAACTTTGCAATTCTTTCAGTTATTTCTTGCATATTACCACTTTCTTTAGTAAACATACTCCCTAAATATTTAAATTTTTCAACATTTCTTATTTCCTTATCTCCAATTTGAATTCCAAATTCTCCTTCTCTTCGACATACACTTAACCCTTTAAGCCCTGAATTTTTTGTAGGGTTAAGTTATGAATGCTTGTATTTGAAACGTTAGCAATTTGTACCTTCAGTCCTTAAAAAGTTAATATTTCTGTCTTTTCTACATTCATTTTCATACCCCCTTCCTTCAAACATTCATTCCAATCAATTAAAGCTTGTTCTATATCTTCTCTCTCTGTCGTCCAGAATGCTATGTCATCCGCATATGCCATTATTCCATTATTATTATTCATTTCATGACATCGCTTGGAACTTCCAATGACTGTGTCCATGTAGGCTATAAACAGGAGTGGTGATATAACACTGCCCTGCTTCACCCCTGTTCTAACTTCAAACCACTCATCATTTTTGTGTCCAGTCCTTACTTTGCATTCGCTAACTTGATACAAACTTTTCAAAGCCCTAAGAAGTGTCCCCCTTACCCCATAAATCTCCTCCAAACATATCCACATTCTACCTCTGGGCACTGTATCGAATGCTTTTTTAAGACCTATGAATATTACATACAGGGTGTCCCGTAAGTCTGGACCCATAGGGATTTATAATATATTTTTTTATTGTTATTATTATTATTTTATTATTATTATTTTTTTATTATTTTTTATTATGATTTTTATTTGTGGGGCCACTTGAAAGCCAAAGTGTACGAGGTCAAACTTCAGAACATTTTCCACCTTAAAGCACGCATTGTGGAGGCGTGTCAAGAAATTTCTGCGACTGTGATTCAGAAAGTGCTGTCGCAGTGGAGATTGCGTCTTCAACTATGTGTGCGACACAACGGCGGACACTTTGAACAGATTATGTAATAAATTTTTGGACTATTTTGTAATTTTATTATTTTTCCCTATGGGTCCAGACTTACGGGACACCCTGTAGATGTTAGTATTAAATTCCCATGCCTTTTCTATAACAGAACTGAGGCCAAAAATAAGATCAACCGTACTTCTATCTTTTCGATAACCATGCTGTTCCTCTCCCAACCTTGCTTCAATTATTTTCCTTGCTCTTTTTTCTATTATTCTTTCGTAAAGTTTTGTTATATGATTAATAAATGATATTCCCCTGTAATTCTCACATCTACCTGAGTCACCCTTTCCTTTATATATTGGAACGATGATTGTTTTTCCCCACTCACCGGGGACTTGACCTTCTCTCCAATATTTATTCAACATGGTCGGAGTCTAACGTAACCCCAAGTATCACCTTGACGTTTCCAACAATTCTCTTATCGGAGCATATAAAGTAATCTATGATGAATTTTTGGTCAAAGTTTCCTGTCACTTGGTTCCACCTGTATCTCGTAAACTTATGGGTTCCTGGTGTTTGAAAAATCCGTTCATGATCTTTAGTTCGTTCCTTACGCAGAAACCTATTAGTTTCTCTCCCTCTACATTTCGGTTCTATTCTCCGAAAGGTCCAATTACCTGCTCCACTCCCTCCCTCTCCATCCCCACTCTACCATTGAAATCTCCCATAAGCAGTCCCACCTCCTCTTCTCCCACTTCATAATTGTCATCTAATAGTTCCATGAAGTTGGTCTTCTCCTCTTCACTATGCTCCTGTTGTGGCGCATAAACCTGGTAGAGAATATATGTTTTATTCCTAATTCTCAACTTACATTTCATTAGTCTTTCGCTTATTAATTCTACAGTCTGTATATTTGGGGACAATCTCGGTCCAATAATTATTGCCACTCCGTGCATCCTCCTCTGACCCTCCTCCACTCTTCTGTACATGAGCACATATCCATCCCCCAAGTCCCTTCCCAGTTCTCCACTCATATGCCTTGTTTCTGCCATCCCAAGATGTCGATTTTCCGTTCTCATAATGTCCAAAATTTCATCTTCTTTCCCCCTATAAGTTGCTATGTTAATCGTTCCGCATCTAATCTTGAGTGTGTCCATTTTTCGTGTCCAGTTTCGTTTCTTGTCCGTGATCTGTTTATCAATCCTGATTCCGAGGCTGGCTCTTGATTTTTCGAGCAATAAGGTTTTTACACCACCGGCTTGCTAGGCCTGTCGTGGCAACCCTCCTCTTTTATCCGGGCTTGGGACCGGCATGGGATTCCAGATGTCATTCACCATGGCAGAGTTAGCAAAAAAAAAGTTTAAAAAATTTAAAATTAAAAAATTAAAATAGTAATACAATTAAAATAACAGGTAACTAAATACAGTCACCTGTCATTTTAAGTGTATTAATATTTTAATTTTTTAATTTTAGTTCTAACTTTTTGCTTTGTGCTTTTAACTTAGATTCCAGTGAAGATGGCGAATGTATTGCCGAGACGTTTGGACTACTAAATAAATTCATGAAATGTTCACCACTGTGTTAATCACGTTATTTCTTTGTAAAGTTCCGTTTCCCAAAAATAAATCAATAACTACGATATATATATTATATATATATATATATATATATATTAGGGTGGTCCAAAACGTTAAAGCATCGACTAAGTTCTCTCCACAAGGTTGGTTTTATGCCTCTTGGTGTGGACAGTATTTGTGCAAAGTTTCACGTTATTCAGTTAATATTTAGGGGTCGCCCCACTTGCCCCCTTTTTGAAAATTTGGGAAAATATATAGACAACTGAATAACTAAATTTTTTTTTGGTTCTCAAAGAATATGAAAGAAAACAGTAAGACAATAGGACATGATAATGGGTGTATCTTCATTATTTCTTCTGCATCAGAGTCGCCTTGGATGGTATTGGTATCTGTTTTCGGTGGGCGGCTACGAGTTGTAGGAGGTACTGCTTCTGGTCCTCGTTTCGTGTCAAAGTGTCATTATAGCGTTGTGCGAGAGCAATACCTCGCTCGGCAGCATCATTGACGACTTTCATCTTTAAGGCGCGATCTCTAAGTTCCATGTAGTTCTTGTCATTTGGCCATTCCCGTGGATCTTTTTGAAGTAAAAGGCGCGCTTCCTCCTTACCTCCAACTTTCAAGGCATCAAAGAGGGTCAATGTCCTTTTCGTGACGAAGGATGCCACATCATTTTCAACACCAGCTTCCGCCATGTCGATTCGTCGGGGGCAGCCATTCTTTTGGGGATGTTGGAGGTGTTGAACCATTCTCCTTTTGGTATCAGGATCGATCCTATTATCGAAGAAGGCCAGTTCAATCAGATGCTCCGACAAGTACCACAGGTGGCGTCTTAGAGCTGTCTTCGCCGCTTGTGCAGCTCCTCCGTGTGGATATTTTTCCAGAAGATGCAGCATTTTGAGATCATTGAGAGGAGCTTGTGTCCCCATTGGCGCTTCATGCCAGTACTTGACGTAAATCAGACTGACAAATAAAGCCAGCTGAGTCACGTTTCGTTCTTCGCGTGCTGTGAGCTTGAATTGATAGTGAAAGAGGTAGATTTTGAGCGCATAAATCGCCTTCGCCATCCATCTCGCGTGGTGCATGGAACCCGGAGCTCGGATAAAGAGTTGACCACCAGTCTTTCCCCCCAGGAAGAGCAAAGATAGTTCAAGGAACTCCTTGTAGTCGTCACGAGGTTGGCTTGCCTGAAGAGCGTTAGGTAAGTAAGTGAGCATCTCTTTTCTCATCTCTTGGAGTTGAGGGTTCTCGAACAAGCTGTCCGATGCTGAGACAAATGCTTCGTGGGAGAGAGATGGCCATTCCTTTTGAAATCGCTTAAAAAGGCCTGTTTCAGGACTTCCTGTTGAGCCAAATATTGAGGCAAAGACATCAGCAAGTACGACTTCAAGTATATGATGTCGACAACCGATCCAAACTAGCTCGTGACCCAATGCTTCTTCAATCCTGACACAGGCTCCGCGATGTAAACCCGTGTTTGACGCAGTGGTATCGAAGACGAGACCTCTCACATGCTGTTCCACGTTCCATAATTTCATAGTTTGAAGGCATGCCTGGGCCTGTGCTTCTCCAGTTCCTTGTTTCATCTTTGGGACACCAAGCAGCTTCTCCTGTCCATTGAATGTTATAAGGATTGCTATCCGATGCACATTCGTCTTCTTCCCTTCAATGCCGGGGAGAAGCTTTCCGTCCCAATGGAGAAGGACAGGGTCTTCTAGAGAGAATGATTCTAGGTCTTCTCGACTTGCCTGTTCTCGCACACTTTCTCTGTAGCGATGAATAAAGCTCCGAGAGCACGTCATCCCAGACAGATCATGCCCCGCGGCCTGTAATACAGCTCCAGTTACGAAAACAGCATTCCGGTCAGAAAGATTGGTGCGATCCATTGCTCCAATGACTTCTGGAGATTGGAAAATGTTCGTAACCTTGTTCTTGGGACGCTTTGGTGCCGGAGCTTCAGACGAAGAAGGAATCGGAACCGATGGTCTATAGTCGTCGTCGTCTTGCGAAAAAAGGGAAGAAGAAGAAGAGGAAAGATCAATTGATGACACTCCTGCTTCTTCCAAATCTTTCTGTGTTGCTTCATGCCTTGCCTTCCTCTTGGCTTCCTTCTCCATTCTGGATCGCTTTCTGTCCTCTTGTGTAGTCGTTTCCTTATCAATGCCAGCCATGCTGCAAGAATTGACGTCCTTGCGCTGCATGGACAGGAAATTTCGGTCCTCAACGTTGACGATTGTGCTCATGGCATCACTGGTTGCGATGTCAAACAGTTCCTGGATGTCCGCTTTGAAGATGTCTTCATTCATTCTATCGCTGGCACGTTGCCTGGTCCTGTGCTTCTTGAGTGTTTTGTAGCGGTCTAAAAGCTTTGAAAGCTTACGGACACAGGAGTCGATCCGTTGAGTTGGGATCCGCGCTCGGGTCCAGACTTCAATCACCCTCTGGCATGCCTGGTTCAGACTGTCGGAGGTGGTTTGCTTTTGATTGATGTGGTGGTATTGCCCCAAGAGGAGGGCGTCAAGGCATGTAGGGAGCTTGACGTGGATAAAGTTCCAGTTGTCATCCCTAGAAGCCAAACTTTTGGAATTGATCGAGTTTGAGCCATCGGACCTACGGAAGAAAAAGTACATTATAATATATATATATTCAGAGTGGGGCGACCTCTAAATATTCACCAATCACGCTGCAAATTTGCACAGACCATGTGGACACTAAATGGACAAAGACCACACTTGTGGAGACTATCTAAGACAATTTTGAAATTTCCCCCTATGGATTTGGACCACCCTAATATATATATATATATATATAATTTCTCACTTAACGACTATCCCTTGCCAATTTTTAAACTCTGTTTGACTATTCCTTGTATGGCCAGTCTGTAGCTGAGTGGATAACACCATTTCCCTATAAACGAAGTGAAGACACTGAGGTCGGGGATTCGACTCCCGATAAGGCTGGTAATACTAATGATAATTAATAATAGATGAGTTGTTGTTGTTGTTGTTGTTGTTGTTTAGCCGATCAGCCCACCCTGATCGAGCAAGCCGGCGGCACGCAGGTAACCGATCGCCCTCTCCGGAGTGGACCAGAGGTCAGCGCACTAGTGATGTTGTTTGTGTTCTATGTTGTGCTAGAGCGGTACAGTCTGTCATAATGTGTTCAATTGTTTGTGGTGTGTCCTGGCACAGGTGGCAGGTGTCGTCTGGAGTTGTCTAGTCTGTGTTTATATGTCCGTAAGTTGGGGTGATGTCCACATCGGAATCGTGCTAAGTTAACTCGATCCGATCTGCTCAGGCTGATCTCTGACTGTAATGGGTGGCGGCTTCGCACTAGGACCGCATTCGGACCGAGTCGTGTCAGTGCTTTGTGGGTTAGGTGTGTGTGTATGTGTTTTCTGTACTGTGCGATGTCTCTGGGGCGTGGTATGGAATGGAGTATTTGGTTATATTGTCTCTTTGGTGTTACCTTAATGGTGCGAGGTGTTGTGGGTTAGTTGTCGCTGCTGCCATGAATTGTGTTCCCCTCATGTCTAAATGATCCCTAACTTTTAGTATTTTTGTTTCTGTGTGCAGGTGTTCTATTGGTGTTGTTTGAGTGCATCCTGTAATGATACGAAGTGCGTTGTTTTGTATTGTTTGTAAGGTGTTTATGTGTGTGTTTGAGATAATGGGTGCCCAGCATGGGCTAGCATAGTCCATAACTGAGCGAATATATTGTTTGTATATGAGTGATGTTGTTTCCTGCTTGTGTCCAAAGTTTGTGCCTGTTAGTACCGTAAGCGTGTTAAGTTCTGACGTACACTTGTTTTTAATGTCCTGAATGTGGTTTGCAAAAGATAATGATGTGTTGTATGCAGGGTTTCGGAGCCGGAGTCGGAGCCGGAGCCGGAGTCGGTGGAGCCAGTGAATTTTGCTTACCTGGAGCCGGAGCCGGAGCCGGAGCCGGAGCCAGAAACCTTGAAAATACGGCTCCATGGTCTGGCTCCGGGCGATATATTGCTACCTAAATTGTTATTTGTTAAATATAGGTTTAGTTGCAAATTATAATTCTTGTAATATATTACGAAAAATGGTACCATAGGATTCTTGGATTTTATGGAGGTGTGGGAGTTGCAGGAATAATCTGCAAATTTCCATTTTTTAACCATTAAATATTTGGGAAGATTTGTCTTAACAACACTTAATTATATAGGTAAAATTTTTTTTATGGCGGTGGAGACCTTAGGTAGGTAGGTACTAACTATTTATCTAAGTAGGTAACTACCTAGATACATACCTAGTAAGGTTGGTCCTTCTGACTTGGATTGAACTATTTTTATTTTTAGGTCAATTATCTTGTATTGCTAAATTTCTTTTTTTTCAGATTCTTTGTAATTTGTACTTGATTCTTTAATTATAATTATCAGTCTATGACCCTTCATAATGGATAGAGATTCAATAAAGAAGTCTGATATATTCAAGTATTTTACTGAAAGTTCAGATAAGAAACACTATGTTTGTATTTGTGAAGTTTCTGATGCTTCGGGAAATATTTCAACGTGTGGAACTAAAATTACCAAGCCTCAAAGCAAAAAGCCTGATGTCTCCTCAAGAGCATATAATTTGAAAAGACACTTGAGTCGATTACATCCTGAAATATCAAAAATGATGGAAGAAAAGAAGCAAATGCTTGAGCTTTCAAGACCCAGTACTTCTGCCAGTTCAAAAACTAAAGCAAACCAGCAAAACATTACTAAATTTTTGATGTCTCAAAAAGTCACTATCTCAATGACTACAGATAATTTTAAAAATAGCATAATTGAGTTAGTTGTTAAAGATTCTATGCCTCTATCTATGTTTGAAAAGCCAGCTATGCGCAGTCTACTAGAAGAAATGGCTCAGAAATTCAAGATTAGTTTAGATAAAGACAATATCCGTCATTTAGTGATAGAAAAATCAAAAGAAGAAAAATTTGCTCTCAAAGAGCAATTAAAAGGGCGCTTCATATATTTAAAAGTTGATGGTTGCACACGAATACGGACACATTATTTTGCCATCAATGTCCGATTTATTGATGATGATAATAAAATCCTCACCCGCACTATAGCAGTAAAAGATACACATGCTCAGCAAACTAGTGACTACCTGCATGATCTAATTATGAGAACTCTGGAAGAGTACGGCATACCGAAAGAATTTGTGCTCTGCATTGTCAGTGATAATGCATCAAATATGATTAAAACTGTTGAGAAGTTGAATGATAATCAAGAGGCAACTTCAGAAGATGATATACAAACATTTGGTGAACATGATGATGATTCAACAGACACTCAGGAAATGGCATCTTGTGTAGAAGAAATTGACAGTATTGTATCTGAAATTTCACACTTCTCCAGAATCAACCACATGCGTTGTGGTGCACATACCTTGCAACTTGCTATTTGCGATGGATTGAGAGATAAACATGCTACCTCTCTCATAGGTAAGTTGAGACAGGTTGTAGTAGCAGCAAGAAACCCAAAAGTGGAAGAAATAATTAAAAGACGTGCAGGCAAGGTTGCTATTTTAGATCAACCTACTCGATGGGGCAGCACTTATTTAATGATAGAGCGCTTATTAGAATTAAAACCTGTACTCTTGGACATGGCAAATTCAAATGTGAATCTTTCAGAAATAATGTGGGAACAAGCAAGAAGATTGGAAAGAGTACTGTACCAGCCATATATAGTAACAAAAAAAATTCAAAGTGAAGATTTGACTCCCGGTCAATTTTTGAAAGAGTGGAAATCTTTGATGTATTTTCTTTCCAAGATAGAAGGCACCATAGCTGATGACATTAAAAGTTCCATGGAAAGGAGAGAAAATATTTTACTTGATAATGAAGTATTGCTTGCTGCTGTTTATATAGATCCTAGATATAGATGCTTATTAACATCTGAACAGGTAGTTAAAGCCAAGGATGCCCTATGCAATATAGCAATCAGAATGAAAAGTAACCTAGACCTTTCAAATAAAGTCTCTCTATTAAGAGAGGAATGTGGAACCGAGATTATTGCATCATCATCAAATTCATCATCTCCTTCCACCACTTCTGATGTCAGCGAGTTTGATTTTGAAAAAATTATTGATATTCAACATGGTAAGAAATCAAAACGTCCTCGTTTAGAAAGTGAACTAATACCACCTCTCAGTCCAATGTGTACCCTCAAATTGCAAGTTGAGGAATCTTTTCCTGAGATTGAAAAATTTGACCGTTCGTCAAAACTGTCTTTTGAACAAGTAATAGAAAGGTATCCTAAAGTTATAAGAGATGTTGCAAATCTTCTAGTAGCTATGCCTTCAACACAAAGTCAGTGTTGAACGGCTATTTTCAGCACTGAAAATTTTAAAATCTGATTTAAGGGCACGTATGAAAGAAGATATTGTTGAGGCTATGTTATTTTTAAGAACAAATGTTTATAAGTAAACTTAGATAAATAATTTTAATTCATAATTTTTTTTATGGAAACAGATTTACAAGGAGAATATCTTGATTTTATGTTTAAAAATTAGTTTCCTACCTTAGCTACATTAGTAAAAATTTCTGCAAAAGTTATTATTTTGCTTTCATTTTTTAATACAAGGAGTATTATGATTTATGATACTGTAAATGTATCATTGAATTTGCAAACTTTTTAATTTTTTAATATGTAGTTTGAACTTTAAAGATAAAGTCTGATTTAAGGTTACACTTAAAAAAATATAATTGAGGCCATCTTGTTTTAAAAAAAAAAATTATAAATAAACTTAGTAATTTTCATTTTCAATTATTTTAAGGAAACAGATTTACAAGAAGAATATCTTGATTTTATGTTTAAAATTAGTTTGATTATACCTTAGCTAGAATAAAAAAAATTTGCATTAGTTTTCATTTGTTAATCCAAGGAGTAGTATTGATTTTATAAGCGTAGGGTAAATGATTTTGTAAATTTTCTTTTATAATATGTATTAGTAGTTTGAACTTTTGACTTTTAGTTGAATTGCTTTTGTTAATTAAATTACAAAACTTTTTGACTAAAAGAAAATCTCTTTTTAAGTAAATAATATAACCTATTAAAAATTTAAAAACTGAATTTTTTGAAATATTCAGCTCTTTTTCAAGCCAAGTTGGCTTTCATGAAGCTTTCAAGTTTCAACACTTAAAAAAAGATGCATATATTATCTCAGAAAGTTTGATTGTTACTATTTTCCATACGAGAATTCTTAAGTTTGAACTTTGAACTAATTAGGAGGCAAGTTTCTCTAATTTATATAAGCTACCATTGTTAATAAATATTTAATATCATTTAGTTTTCATCATTTTCCTTTAGTTATTTAAATAACTTCATTCTATCATTATATTTGCCTAATTTAAAATCATAAGAAATTTAAATTTTGAGTATTAAAGTGATTTAATAATAAAATATTTTTGTGCAATATTTTAAATTGGACAATTAGTTATATAAATCGAGATTTTTGTTTTATAATTAACAGAATTTACTATAAAAGAGCCGGAGCCAGAGCCGGAGCCAGACTGTAAAAAAATTCTGCTCCGGAGCCGGAGTCGGAGCCAGAAGTTTTTTTACCGGCTCCGAAACCCTGGTTGTATGTGACACCAAGTATTTTGGTTCTGTGAGTGTGTGGAATGTTGATGTTGTTTAGTGTAAGCTGTGGAATTACCTGGTGTTCTTTTGTGTTGCTTGTAAGCAAGTAATAGATGAGTTGGAGCAATATAAAAGTGAAAAATTTAATGGTTCTTTTATACATAAACTTCACCATTTAAACAATAATAATGAATGAGCAGCGACACAGACTGATACACTCCTCAGGTCAACCAAAGCGGCATAATAGATGAGTTGGAGCAATATGCCGCTTTGGTTGACCTGAGGAGTGTATCAGTCTGTGTCGCTGCTCATTCATTATTATTGTTTAAATGGTGAAGTTTATATATAAAAGAACCATTAAATGTTTCACTTTTATATTTCTTCACAAATCTTTGCAGACAGCTTTTAGTCTTTATAAATCTTTAAATTACTTTGTTAAAGTTCAAAGGAGTATCGAACACTTACGTATATAAACTTAATAAACAAAGTTTATTTAAAAGCGTCAACTCCGCAACTTTGTAAGAAATATTTCTTTAAATTCTCCATTATTATAATGAAGTAAAAATTTAATATGTATTTACGACAAAAGACAAGAATTAAACTTCATTATTCGCTACATTTTACATTTTTCAAAGTTTATATAGCAAAAGAGAACTCCTTTCTTTCTTAAATCTTCTTTGTTTACTCGCAAACTTTTACGGACTTTTATAGTCGCAGGATTACAGGGATCAAGGGCTTACACTTACAGGTTCAGGGTTTTATATTTAAGGCTTATGGGCTTATATACTTACAGGTATAGTCTTATGCGTACGGCGGGTCGACTTTGTCAAAAAAAGAGCTTGCTTCCAGAATGAGAAATAAACCCTGTATTCTTGGTTCGAGAGCGGGCAATTTTCTTTCTATTATATATATACAGGGCGTCCCAAAAAAATGTATACACACTTTAACAGCTGATAGCTCAATTGATGTTTCTTTCTTTCCAAGTTAAACCCATTAGAATTAATAATGGCAGTCAGACTAAGCTTTGAACAAAGGAAATTCATTCTAAAATGCTACTGGAAGTGTGAAAACGCAGTTGAAGTGCAAAGACAGTTTAGGAGGGAGTTTCAAACAGATCCACCAACGCGACTTACCATCACTCGAATTAGAGATAAGTTTGAAGCCGATGAATTGTTCAGAATGTCCACAAGAAGCGTTCCGGAAGACCACGGACATCGACAAGCCCCACAAAGCAAGAAAGAGTACTGAACGTATCACCAAAGTCCAAGAAATCTGTGCGGCAAGTGAGTCGTGAGATAGGAATTTCAGAATCGTCTGTCCAACGCATTTTGAAGCGCTGTCAATGGAAAAGTTTACATTCCAAGATTAGTCCATGCTATTAATGAAGATGATCCGGACCGAAGAGTGGAGTATTGCGAGTGGTACTTGGCACGATCTGGATGTGGATTGGACGAAGGGGTTTCGTAGAATACCCTCCGCGTTCACCAGACCTCACACCACTAGACTTTTTTTTATGGGAATACTTAAAAGACAAAGTCTACGCTATAAAACCTGCAACAGTCGCTGAATTGAGAGCAGCCATTGAACGAGAATGCACACAAATACCAAACGAAATGTTTCGTGATGCTTGCGATTCCATTGTTTCGCGTTATCAGCAGTGCCTGGACCAGAACGGACGTCGGTTTGAAAACAGGCGTTGACAAAACAATTAAATAATGTCTCTAGATTCTATTACATTTTGAAAATGAAATGTATTTTAATAAACACTGCCTTTATAATTATTTAAGTGTGTATACATTTTTTTGGGACGCCCTGTATATATATATATATATATATATATATCTATATATATATATATATATATATATATATACTTACTTTATGTTATTTATGTGAGTTTGAGGATTTGGTGAAGGAGGGAATTGTTGTTTGATCTCCTGCCCTCGTAGCCAGCCACGCATGGCTGGTCAGAGACTTTGCACAGGAATCTGTCCAGCTGGTTCTTGAAGTTATTCAGGTCGGTGTGCTGGAGATTCCTCACTTCTTTTGGTAGAGCATTGAAAAGCTTTGAGCCTCGTATTCTGAGGGTATTTTCCATCCTCGTTTTCATGGCCCCTTGTCCCACTGCAGCTGGAACAGTACAAAAGCTGCCTCTTCTCTCATTCCAGTTTTTTCTATTTCATTTCTAAGGTTAGGGACAAACTCCACAAGTATTTTCCATATGTATACTGTATTGTTGTGTACCGCTCGCGCTTTCTTTTGAGAGAGTAGAGTTTCAGGGATTGTAGTCGAGACCAGTAGTCTTCACCTTCCGTTTCCTCTATCTTAGACGTAAAAGTCCTTTGTATAGCTTCACTGTTCGCAATGTCTCGTTTTCTGTATGGGTTTGTGGGTACTGAGCAATACTTAATTATTGGTAGGACAAGACTCTTCCATAATTTTCTGCTGCGGAAACTCCTCAAGATGATTCCCATTATTTTTCTAGCCGTTGTAATTTTGATGTTATAGTGCTCTCTGAATTCTGCATCCGACGACATTATTACTCCAAGATCCCTGACTTGTGGATTTGGTGTTATGTGTTTGACTTGCAGAATTCTGTACCCTTTATTCTGTAGCTCCTTGTTATTACCATATCTTAGAAGTTGGAATTTTTCTTTGTTGAACTTCATATTGTTGTTTTCTGCCCACTGGAATAATGTTTCAATGTCTTTTTGTAATTTTTCTATGTCACCTTCGTTCAATATTTCCTTGCATATCTTTGCGTCATCTGCGAAATAATGATACAATACTGTCACTGATATCTGCATCAATATCTGCAATCATTATTATGAACAGCAAGGGAGCTAGTACTGTCCTTTGTGGGACAGAACTCTCTGCTTCCGAGACTTCCGATTTAACTCCATTTACCACCACTCTTTGTGTTCTTTGTGAAGAAATTAAATATCCATCTTCCTAGCTTTCCAGTAATTCCTGTATTCTTAAATTTGTGTGCTATAATTCCATGGTCACATTTATCGAAGACTTTAGCAAAGTCGGTATATATTACATCTATGTTTTGTCCTCGACACTGTTTCCAATATTTTCTCCTGGTGGTCTAACAGCTGTGATAGGCATGATCTTCCAGCACTGAAACCATGTTGATTTGGATTGTATAAGTTCTTTTCTTGTAGGTTTGCCTTGTAGTTTTGTAGTTTCTTGTAGTTTTGCCTCTAGTATACATTCAAAGCACGTTATAAGGTGGGAGGCGAGAGCTACCGACCGATAGTTCTTGGGCATTGCTCTGTTACCACCTTTAAATAAGGGGGAAATGTTCGCGTTCTTTAAAGGAAGTGGAATCTGTCCTGTGTCGAGTGATTTTCTCCATAGTAAGTATAACGGTTTGGCAATACACTCTTTACATTTCTTCAGAAACGTGGCACTCCATGTGTCTGGCCCTGGTGCCGAATTGTCTCGGATCTGTGATAGAGCCTTAATTACATCTCCTTCCGAGAACTCCTTCTGAGAACTATAAGTTTATTAATAGGTTTGTGCCAGAATTTGTTCTTGGCTGATTTGTATTACTGTCGAAAAACTCGCTGGGTTTTCTACTTTCGTCTCGGACTTAGGAGTGCAGAACAGAGGTAGATTGTTTCTTAAGCAGTTCGCTCATTTTATTTGGGGTCATTTATATGGTTGGCCTCGCCGTCTATCAACGGACCAATACTCTCTTTACATTACATTTTCCTTTTTGCAAATGTGAAGGAGTATTTTGGGTTATTTTTATGTTTTCTGCTACCTTGTTTTCCTCCTCGTTTGTCTTATGTATGAATGTTTGCTTCAGGTCCATTTCTATTTCGCTTAGTTTCCTCTCTAGTTTGAGTCTCCTTGCATCAGTTCTGAGTCTGTGGAGATGTTTTTACGGTTTGCTTCCGCTGTCTAAATAGTGTCCTGATTTTTTTTTCGAGCTTGCTACGTTTTCTTTTTTGTCTCTCTGGAACATGCTTCAGTAATATAGGTTTGGTTTCAGTCTCCATTATACCTAGTATTTGTTTTGGAGTCTTCGCGTGAAGTAGCAATTTCCAATTTACTTCCTTTAAATCTTTATTTACACCTTCCCAATCTACTTTCTTTGAATTTATGTTTAAGCCTTCAAATATTCCTTCTCCCTCTCTGGGATGCGTTTTCGGACCTCTGGATGCTAACTTCAATTGTATATCGATTAGGTTATGGTCAGAGAAATTTATGTGCGTTACCTTTTTATTTATTATTATCTCTGTTATTTGTCAAAATTAAATCCAAAAAGTTTTCTTTTCTAGTGGCTTCACACATTTCCTGAGTAAGGGCTTAATGTTCCATAATATTTAATAGCATTATTGCTTGGGTTCTATCATCTTTTGTATTGTTGCCATGAAACTTTTCAACATATATGAATTCGTCATTTTTCTTTCATATTATGAATGGGAAATAAAAATCTCCGCAAATTAGAATATTGTTGCTGGAGTTTCAAGAAATTTTAATATGTTTTCTATTTCATTAGTGGCAAATTGGAATTCACTTTTTTTGGTGTTTGGTGGTTTGTAGACGTCCATAATGATTAGGTCACTTCTTTTACTTCTAAAATAATAATTTCGACTATGCTGTTCGATTTGTTTACCTTCACCTCACATGTGTATGTGTTTTTTACGTAGATACAACACCCTCCCCCTCGTCTAGCCACTCTATCTGCTCTGTGTATGTTGTATTGCTATTTCAGTATTCTCGATACACTTTTCACAGCCTTTTTCGCATTTATGTAAGTGTGTTTCCGTTAGGCATATGATATCTATGCTGGTTTCCGTAGCTAAATTTTTCAAATATTGTAATTTGCAGTCTGCATGGTCAGTATAGAGGCCTTGTATATTTATGTATAATACATTTACCGGGTTTCTAATCTTCGTGTTCGATTTTCCTAAATAATGGTCGTTTCCTGGTCGATGTCGGGTCCTGTTTGGTGTTATTGGTTGGGCCTCTGCATTTGGGAGTATTGGGGTTGCGGCAATTGATACCACTGTGGTTGTTGTATTATTGGTGGGTTGTGTTGAATAGAAGGGTGATGTACGTAATCTTGTGATGCATATATTTGCGACGTTCTGTCTTTTCTTGTTAGAAGGGCAAGTTGTGCTTTTATTATCCTCATTTCCTCTAAAAAAAATGTGTCATTACTCTTGTTATTACTTCTATTTCGGATATGATTTGTTCTTTCCCATTCTCTTCTTTGCGTACCCTTTATGTGAAAATACGGGCACTCTATGTTCAGGCATTTTTTCTCTGTAATTGACTGTCTGCACACACGAGGGTGGAAAAAGTCATATAGAAGCAATTTTGGGCGTGATTGTACATGCAGTTTGAACCATATTTGCACGAACCTGTTTTATAATATTCGCATATGGCCCGTCGTTTAAATTCCATCGAGTCTTATGTGATTCAATTTCCTTCTGCTCCGCCACCACTTCTTCCCTACTCGGTGTTTTTTTTTTGTCTTCGGCGTGTATCTGGTATCTCTCTCTTTTGCCGGGGTATTTCTCCATCTGAGGCTGCTTTCGTACCTCCCTGTAGTGTGTTGTCCTTAATCTCTTTTTCGGGTGTTTTCTGGTTTTCTGTCAGTAAAACTGCTGCACTTGGTTCTTCTATTTCAACATTTTGTATTCCCCTTTGTATTAATTTCCTATTGTTTTCCATGCATTTGACTCAGAGGAAACCATAAAGGCCTATGATTTTGCTATTTATTCTATTTATCATTTTCCTGTCTTTTCTAAGTTCATGCATTCGTAGTGTTTAAAGATATTGCACAGAATTCATTTTAAGCCCGTGGTCTGGTCTGCTTCATTTCTGCAATCGGACTGCTGCTGTGCAGCGCATTCCATTAAACATAATCCAGCTCTATTCAGCCTTTTGAATTTACCCCAATTTATACATTTCTTCGTATTTTTTTGCCATATATACACACAAGGTGATATATACATTATACAGGGTACCATATATATATATATATATATTATATATATATATATATATATATATATACAGGGTGATTAAAAAATTTAACTTATATGGGGTTTTATTTTTTATTTCCAATTTATTTGAAACATTTTTTCTGATGCAAACAGTGCTTCATAGAGTCTCTACTTGTTGTCCATGGATATCTATGCATGTATGAAAGCAGTCAAACGTTGCTTCCAGAGCCCTAAGCCACATCTCTGGTGGTAATGATTGGATGACATCTGTAATTCTTTCCCATATAAGTGTTAAGTTTTTTACTCACCCTGTATATATATATATATATATATATATATATACAGGGTGTCCAAAAAAAACTATATACTCTTTATTGCATCATATATTTATAATTAAAAAAACAACAATATATTGTTATAGCAATTGCCAATGAAAGGTAAATTAGTAATCAAAGTGATCAAAATGCTATAGCGAGATGTTTGTATATATATATATATATATATATATATATACATATATATATATGAAAATTATTTCACGAAAGTAACACGTGAAAAATATTTATGATGAATAAAACCACGAAGGAAAGGAAACACAAAAAGGTGCTCAAGCGCTTTCGTCTAATGACATCCTCAGGAACACTGAAGTACATAAAAGGTTACGGCCTATATATAGGTTACAGAAAGAAAAAAAGAAAAATAAATAACATACATACACACAAACATACATATATATATATATTATATATATATATATATATAATATATATATATATACATACATATCTACACACATACATATATACATATATATGCAATAAACGGAGAAGTAAAAATAAAAATTAAAAATTAAAGATTAGAGGATTAACAAAGAGGCATACAGATTTGTAAGGAAAATATCGATTTTTAGCACAAGATCAAATGAATTAAAAATTCAAATTTATACTGGAAATCTACCGGGTTTTAACACTTTGCCTTTTAGAGTCAAGTTTCGATATATATAAAATAAAATGAAGATTAAAAGTTAATAAAGTAGCGTACAAGTTTACCAAAGATTTAGCGTCCTACCCTTTTTATCTAAATTTGTTTTGAAGGAATTCAAAACAACAGGATCGAGTTGAAAAAGACCTTTGCTTATGTTGAAGTTATTTGAAAGTTGGATAATGGCAGACTCAAGAATATTTCTATTGACAATGTTGTTAGAATGAAATAAAACTGAAGCATTATTCCAATCAATAGAGTGGGATAACTCTGACAAATGGACAAAAAGAGCACTGGACAACTGTCCTGTTCTAACGGAATATTGATGCTGTTTTATACGTGTGTGCAAATCCTTTCCCGTCTGACCTATGTAAAAGGAATCACATTGTTTACACCCAATTTTATAGATAATGCCTGAATTATTGGTAGGGCTATTTTTTACTATGATATTTTTCACAATATTGATATAGGAAAATACTACATTAATATCCAAAAGTTTAAGTACATTAGCAATGCCTAAAAAGCCCGGGAAAAATGGAAGTACTAAAATATTTTTTGACAAAGTACGAGTGTTATTATTGACACGATAGAAAGTTCGTTTTGCCTTGTTGAGACAAGATTCCATAAACGCAGATGGGTAACACAGATCACTTCCAATACCGTTGATTTTTTCCAATTCAGCATCGATGTATTCCGGACTGGCGAGCCTAAGGGCGCGGAGAAACATTGATGAAAAAATGGCCTTCTTAGTGGGGGTGTCATGTCCCGAGTAAAAGTGTACGTAGGACAAATTGTTTGTTGTTTCCGATAGATACTAAACTTAAAACCTGGGCTTTCCCTATGTACCCGCACATCCAAAAATGGGATTGAATTGACTTGCTCCACTTCTAAAGTAAACTAATGGAGGGACTTGATCATTTAACTGAAGGAGGAAGTTATCCAGGTCACGATTCATGGGCCAGATACACAAAATATCGTCGACGTACCGCAACCAAGGGATGCCAACCCCCAGGATTCTCGGAATGTAAGTAATTTCGAAAAACTCCATATAAATATTGGAGAGGAGGGGCGATAAGGGGTTGCCCATGGCCATCCCAAACACTTGTTGATAATACTCGTTATTGAAAGTGAATTTACAGTCTTTGATGCAAAACTTAATAAGTTCCAAAACAATGTGTGAAGGTAGTGGCAGGTCATACTTATGTAATTCTTGGGAGAGAAAGTCAAGCATATCATCAATCGGCACTTTTGTAAACAATGAACAAACGTCAAAACTGATCAATCTATCGTTAGTTTCAGTACGTGCATTATTCAATTTTTCAGTAAGATCCATGGAATTTTTTACATGTGAGTCAGAGATAGTTCCGAGAATTGGGGACAAGACTTTGACAAGCCATTTGGAGAGTTTATAAGTAATAGAGCCCACCGAGCTAATAATAGGGCGCATAGGGTTGCCAGGTTTGTAGGTTTTAATAAGACCGTAAAGGTATGGCGGAGAAGGTGAAGTGGGCATGAAAAGCGGAATTAAGTCCTTATGATCTTTGAGAATGCGTTTCAAGCCACTACAGCAAACTTAGGAAGAACCCGCAGGATGACGTCATCAAATCATTTAATAGTGGCTTGAAACGCATTCTCAAAGATCATAAGGACTTAATTCCGCTTTTCATGTCCACTTCACCTTCTCTGCTCTACCTTTACGGTCTTATTAATACCCACAAACCTGGCAACCCTATGCGCCCTATTATTAGCTCGGTGGGCTCTATTACTTATAAACTCTCCAAATGGCTTGTCAAAGTCTTGTCCCCAATTCTCGGAACTATCTCTGATTCACATGTAAAAAATTCCATGGATCTTACTGAAAAATTGAATAATGCACGTACTGAAACTAACGATAGATTGATCAGTTTTGACGTTTGTTCATTGTTTACAAAAGTGCCGATTGATGATATGCTTGACTTTCTCTCCCAAGAATTACATAAGTATGACCTGCCACTACCTTCACACATTGTTTTGGAACTTATTAAGCTTTGCATCAAAGACTGTAAATTCACTTTCAATAACGAGTATTATCAACAAGTGTTTGGGATGGTCATGGGCAACCCCTTATCGCCCCTCCTCTCCAATATTTATATGGAGTTTTTCGAAATTACTTACATTCCGAGAATCCTGGATAACTTCCTCCTTCAGTTAAATGATCAAGTCCCCTCCATTAAGTTTACTTTAGAAGTGGAGCAAGACAATTCAATCCCATTTTTGGATGTGCGGGTACATAGGGAAAGCCCAGGTTTTAAGTTTAGTATCTATCGGAAAACAACAAACAATTTGTCCTACGTACACTTTTACTCGGGACATGACACCCCCACTAAGAAGGCATTTTTCCATCAATGTTTCTCCGCGCCCTTAGGCTCGCTAGTCCGGAATACATCGATGCCGAATTGGAAAAAATCAACGGTATTGGAAGTGATCTGTGTTACCCATCTGCGTTTATGGAATCTTGTCTCAACAAGGCAAAACGAACTTTCTATCGTGTCAATAATAACACTCGTACTTTGTCAAAAAATATTTTAGTACTTCCATTTTTCCCGGGCTTTTTCGGCATTGCTAATGTACTTAAACTTTTGGATATTAATGTAGTATTTTCCTATAACAATATTGTGAAAAATATCATAGTAAAAAATAGCCCTACCAATAATTCAGGCATTATCTATAAAATTGGGTGTAAACAATGTGATTCCTTTTACATAGGTCAGACGGGAAAGGATTTGCACACACGTATAAAACAGCATCAATATTCCGTTAGAACAAGACAGTGCTCTTTTTGTCCATTTGTCAGAGTTATCCCACTGTATTGATTGGAATAATGCTTCAGTTTTATTTCATTCTAGCAACATTGTCAATAGAAATATTCTTGAGTCTGCCATTATCCAACTTTCAAATAACTTCAACATAAGCAAAGGTCTTTTTCAACTCGATCCTGTTGTTTTGAATTCCTTCAAAACAAATTTAGATAAAAAGGGTAGGACGCTAAATCTTTGGTAAACTTGTACGCTACTTTATTAACTTTTAATCTTCATTTTATTTTTATATATATCGAAACTTGACTCTAAAAGGCAAAGTGTTAAAACCCGGGTAGATTTCCAGTATAAATTTGTATTTTTAATTCATTTGATCTTGTGCTAAAAATCGATATTTTTCCTTACAAATCTGTTTGCCTCTTTGTTAATCCTCTAATCTTTAATTTTTAATTTTTATTTTTACTTCTCCGTTTATTGCATATATATGTGTATATATGTATGTGTGTAGATATGTATGTATATAATATATATATATATATATATATATATGTATGTTTGTGTGTATGTATGTTATTTATTTATTTGTTTTCTTTCTGTAACCTATATATAGGCCGTAACCTTTTATGTACTTCAGTGTTCCTGAGGATGTCATTAGACGAAAGCGCTTGAGCACCTTTTTGTGTTTCCTTTCCTTCGTGGTTTTATTCATCATATATATATATATATATATATATATATATATATATATATATATATATATATATATAGAGAGAGAGAGAGAGAGAGAGAGAGAGAGAGAGAGAGGTCGTCGTCGTCTCGACCTACCATCAATGATGGGTCTGTCATCGGTATATCTTAAGATGTCATCACCTGAATTTCGAGAAAATAACTATATGGCCGTACTCTACATAGCAATATAATATGACATGTATTTCCACTGTGGCTGCGAGGCAGTTATTCGTCATATTTTTGTTAGTTTTAACGAAAATATCATGACTTAACCTAACCATTCGTCAAGGGCATGCAATTGGCCTCACCTGACATTCAATTAACGTAACGGGGCATTCAATAATTTCCCGTAGGTTTCGATTAATTTTATTAATCGAAACCTACGGGAAAATTATTGAATACCCGGTTAGGTTAATTGAATGCACGGTTAGGTTAACTGAATGTCAGGTTATGTCAACAGTACGCCCTTGACGATTGGTAAGGTTAAGTCGTAATATTTTCGTTAAAACTAACAAAAATATCACGAATAACTGCCTCCAGTAAATCTTAAGGAAATGTTATCAATACAAAATCAAAGCAAAATGCAATGAATGAATAACAACGAGATATTATATTTCATAATAACTTGCTTATAACGTATTTGCACAAAAAACAGTACTCTTGAAAAAAGTGTTATATTGATGTGTAGATTACAGTCAGAGAGATTTTTTGTCGAAATTCAGGTGATGACATCTCAAGATTTACCCTCTCTTCTAATTCACTATACATGTCTTCGTAACATATATATATATATATATATATATATATATATCAGGCGCGTGCGGTAAAGCTAGCGATGAGGTACGCTGCTGCTGTAGTCTCCCATCCAACTACTACCCAGACGCAATGTCATATATATATATTATTATGCAAGAATTTTTTGAAGAAATAACAATGATATAAACTATAATAAATTATGACCTTGGTACGGTAGTAACGGTGCTTACCAAATCTGGATGATGGGGTGGACACTGGATACGGTATATATTCAACTATTTATATGCGACAGCGCGATTTTTATCGCTATTTCAAATCGACCCTACGATTCTTAGTGGAATATTCATCTATTACTGAATCGTAGAATGATGAGTCAGATTTCATTTGGACTAATAACTCATTTTCGATGCTCATAAGGGCTAAGTATGGCAGCCTTTCTTCGCCCATTGTACTTCTTAGATACGTTTTAATTCTCCTCAAAGCCGAAAATGATCTTTCTACTGATGAAGTTATAGAGGGAATGGTTAGTACTAGCTCTCCGAGTTTTTGAAGTTCAGGCATGCTTTCACTGAAGCTGTTCAGGCTCAAGAATTTTGCAATATGGCAGGGACATTTTCCTTGAAATTCTTCAGATGAGTATAGGACACTTAGTTCATTTTTCAGTCTTATAAAATCAAAAGAGCCGCTGTGTAACTCCACAAAGGTTTTAAGAATTTCATCAGGGAATGCTTGGCTAAATTTTAGAAAATTTTCAACTGTGACAGATTTCCAAACCGAGCAGTAAGTTGCACGCAAACCGTATCTATGATTTCTAAATAAAGTCTTTTCATTTCCAAATCTGGCTGATCAGTCTGTGCTAGCCTTATTCGTTTTGGTTCTGCATCAGCAGTCAATGGCATGCGATATTTCGCCTTTGCCACACAATCATCAAAGCCACTTCGCATTTTCTGAAACTACGCTGAAACACTCCAGCGTATCCCAGGACATTTTTCGGCCAATAATAAGGCAGTATTTGTTAAGCCCCGCCCAGCAATTAAGGATCATATTCCTATGCAAGTACATTCTATGCTCAGAGCACACTTGTAAGAAAGAACATGAAAAAAACAAAGAAGTTTCACTTAATTTTACTTTGTATTGCTTAAGTATACTGAATAAATTATAAAATTTATTGATATTTATAATAGCATTTTACCAATATTTTAAAAAGTTTAAATTTTTAAATTTAATAAAAAAATTGGATACGCACTGTGTACCTTGCGTACCCAGTGTGCACGCCTATGATATACTGTATATATATATATATATATATATATATATATATATATATATATATATATGTATATATATATATATATATATATATATATATATATACATATAATATATATATATATATACACAATGACGCTCAGAAGTGTTCGTAGAGAGAAATATTTGAGTTATATTCGTCCTTATCTTTTGTACCATCCATGCAGAGGATAATTATGTTTGCAGAAGTTTACCTTTTGTTTGGAAAACTTTAACACATAAAAAAAAATTAGTTCAACTTCAACATGTAATGTAAAACATCAAAGAATTTAAGGAAAATAATAAAAAAGTTAAAATGTAAAAGTTTTCATATATTTTTTACAAAATTATTTAATAATTTGTGTGTCTACCTTAGGCTTGAAGAATTAATTTTTTATCAGAAGTTGGCTGTTTGTTGTTTATGGACTGTTGGCAATTCTGAATTTTAAAATTTTCTTTATGAATCTTCATGGAAGAGCTTCACAATTATTCATGTCATTGTAAATCGAAAAATCTCTATTTATTTTATTATTATTAATAAAGGTTATTCTATCTATCTATCTATCTATCTATCTATCTACCTATCTATTGCTGCCGAGTCTGGAAAGTTATAGGAAGATAGAAGAACTTCGAGTTCCATTTGCAATGGCTGCTGCAGTTATAAAGAAATGAAAGGGCTTTGGAACAATCAAAACTCTACCAAGGGGTGGATAACCTAGCAAGACTTCAGAACGTCCAACTAGACTGATTGAAAGAATGGCTTCTACGAATCCATGAGTGACTGCGGGTGATATTTACCAAACATTAAGACTATCTAAGGTCGATGTCCATCCCTCTACTGTACGTTGTACATTGAGAAAGAATGGTCTGCATGGAAGAGTTGCACGAAGAAACCCTCTGCTACGAAAAGCGCACAAAGAAGATCATTTAAAGTATGCCAAGAATCATCAAAATGATGGATTTGCAATCGAATTATTCAGGAACATCAAGCAACTGTATGTTTGGTGAAAATCAAGTACTGCACTCGAGGAAAAAATAAACCCTTCCTACGGTAAAACATAGTGGTGGTCGTTTGCTTCTTTGGGGATGCTTTAGTGCTTTTAGTCCAGGAAAGCTCGTTGTCATCAATGGAATTTTGAATTCAAAGAAATATCAGGAAATTTTAAATGAAAATTTATTGCCTTCGGTTCGGAAGGTGCCAATGTTTCGCAATTGGGTACTGATGATAATCCAAAACATATACTGTAAGTAAGAGCACCATGAAATGGCTTCAACAAAAGAATTTCAAGCTTCTGGAGTGGCCCGGTCAAAGCCCAGATCTCATTTTAATCGAGAATTTATGGTTTAATTTGAAAAAAGTTGTGCACAACAGAAACCCTTCAAATATGAATGAATTGCAATTATTTTCTTTGAAAGATTGAGTTAAAATTTCTACTGAGAGATGTTGAAACCTTGTAGAAAAATACTCAAAACGAATCACTGAAGTCATTCAAGCAAAACGTGGACGCGCCAAGTACTAAATAAATGTAGGAAAACTTTTGCATTTTAACATATTTTTTTATTTTCCTCAGATTCTTTAACATTTTTTTTATTATATGTTGGAGTTAAACTAATTTTTTTATTTAAATTTTTACATAGGAACGTACCTTTTACAAAGGTACCATGCATAACTATCGTATGCATGGTACGAAAAATAATGACGAATATAACTTAAATATTTTTCTGTACGAATACTTATGAGCGCCACTGTATTTTATATATATACAGTATATATATCTATCTATCAATATATATATATATATATATATATATATATATATATATATATATATATATATATATATATATATATATATATATATATATATATATATATATATATATATATATCTATAAATAATTTTTTTTTTTAATTTCAGGCGAGCATCCTGCAGCGATGCAAGGAGGAGACAGCACTTCCTTTCGGAGTCCTTCTTGAAGCTGTTGTTCATCATTTCAATTTTGATGAAGTACCAACAAATACTCAATCTTCTCTCCAGATAGTCATCACTCTTGCCGCAAACACGGAACTTTTATAACCTCTTTGTATAGCTGTCATATGTGTCTTCCTAAACAATATATATATATATATATATATATATATATAAGGCCAAATGAGTTGAAACACCATACAATTTTTTAGAATGAGAGCGGTATTAACAGGAATTAAGTATAACATCAGTGATGTATTTTGAGAACTGATAATGAATTTCGTAACATTTGTCAACATTTGTGAACTTCCTCACAAAGATTTGACGTAATTATTATTTGCTATATTAGTTTTAATATGTGATATTTTTTCAATTTTTGAAGTCTATTGGTAAGTATTTTTAAACTACAAATTGGTATGAAATTCAATACATCATATATAGCAAATAATAATTACACCAACTCTTTCTGAGGAAGTTCACAATTCTTAGCAAGTGTTACTAAATTCATTATCAATACTCAAAATACATCAGTAATGTTATATGTAATTTCTGTTAATACCTCTCTCATTCCAAAAATGTTAAGGTATTTCAACTCTTTTGGCTATATATATATATATATATATACACACACATATATTTCAAATTCATTGGCCTGGGTTCGATTCCCGTCGAGGGCAGCCGGCGTGCAGCTAACACCAAGGTGTTCATCTTTCCATTGGTTAGTAGATAAATGAATACCATAAAAATCCCCAAAATCAAGTGGGATGCTGCAAAGGGGTCGAACGGGCTACGTCGTAGCCAATGTCGTAACACCGCTTCCCGTTGATCAGCGAAGTTAAGCGACATTGGGTCTGGGTAGTAGTATGATGGAAGACCATCCTCGGTGTCCAGATTATGTAGCGACCCGTGGTTCGGATCCCACGTAAAGCTGTAGGTCCCCTCCGTCATATAACCTTAGATATTCCGAAGGAGGTTAAACAACCCCAATCATTATTATTAAAGGGGTCGAACGCAGGTCGATCCTGAACATTTGTTCAACCCCACTCCCCGAAAAAAAATATACATCTATTAGGAAGGAGTAAATAAAAGTTGTAACGTCGTACTCATATTAACCCTTTATGGCCAAACTTTTTGCGTAGGGTTGAGTCTAAATGCGTGTATTTGAAACGTTACGTATTCGACGCACAGTGCGGTAAAGGGTCAAGTTTCGATTTTATCTGGGAAAAATTAAAACAAAATTATAAGATGTATGGAACCACCCCAGTTTTGCCAAAAATCAAAGATGGTTACCAATAGATAGAGCTGAAGGATCTGGAGCCCAATCAAAGGATCTTACAGCAAAATGTTATAGAGATGACTCCATCTAGAATCAAGCGTTGTCTACTCGAGCTTTCGTTCAATCTTCTCTGTAATGTAGTTTGTACATCTTAGGTAATTATTATTTTTCTAGCTGATATTCATTTAAGCGAATTGTATTCACTGTCACATATTATCTGAAATGTTTATTTCTACTCTTTACCAAAGTTAATTACAAATGATAAAGCAAAGTGGAAATAAAATTATATATATGTAAATATTTCATAATTTTACTGTACGCACATACTGTATTATTATTGTATTCACAATATTGCACATACTGTATTATCACTGCATACATATTGTATTCACAATATTGCATATGATTACAGATATTAGTCAGTTCAAGAACACACTAGCAAAGTCCATGTTTTGTCTCCACATATGGCAGTAACGTAAATAATTTAAGCCTGGTTCTAAAGGAATCCATCTCCAGCATCAAAACCAAATACAGAACTAGAAGATTCTGTAACAAGTTCAGTGCAGTGCTCCATAACTAGGTGGGGTTAGCATATTTTGAGACAATAAGTAATTCTTCTATAATTACGGACATCTCATTATTTGTTAATTTCTGAATTATTTTGACTGCATCCGATGTGATCATCTCATCCCAGTCAGACGCATCATTTCTGGGACCTTAACTTAATCTCTCACATAAACATTTCGCATGCCTCATTAGCCTCACTTCTCAGCTCAAGAGGATTCTGTAAAGCCTTTTCACGTTTTTACTTTTCTGGGTTTGATAGCACTGATTGCTAAAAGAATATTCTCAGGGTGTGCAAAGCATGCAATAAGCGTTATATATGGATTGACACTTACTGCAGCTTCAGTTGATAAATGGTTAACGAATTAATGCTTTTGTCCTCCTACACATTGTAATTTATATTTGATACAAATCAGTTTCGCCCATAATTTGTCAATTTGTCACAATGAAATGTGTGATTGTGTAGAGTGGTTTTGTTGGTTTAATTATTGTAACATAATGTCTTAAAAATTCTCTCTTTACTATCGCTTTTATAATGATTCGTTAATGATTATTCCCATATCAATCAGAGTTGCTGTTGTTATAGCAGCAGCTGCACGATCTGACACACCGGATCTTTATGCCTTAAATGCAAACTTGGATAAGAACAGTCTCATCTGCTGAGTAATATTTTCATAGTTAGAATCTTGGCCAATCTCTCAATTTGAATTTCCATGTGTTTCATGTAATAAAGATAAAATCTCTGTTACCTGCTGCTGCTTGGGTTTTTCTTCTGACCCTTTCCTTTTTTTCTTTCTTTAATTCCTTTTATTAAGAGCTTCATCTTTTCTCTTTTAGCGAGAACGTTTATGGTATGTACACCAACACTTCAAATAAACTTTTCCATTTTTATCAAAAAAATGTGAGTGAGGAACTTTTATGTCTTTGGGATATCTGCAATCTATGTAAACTAGTTTGCAATCATCTGAATATCCCAAATCTTCATGAGACGTAAATTTGTATATGCATGCACAAATATCAATTTTTTTTCTTTTTTTTTCTTCTACTCCAGTTGGAGAGAGTTTCTTACTTGCGAGGTTAAACCTTAACCCTCAGGAATTTTTAGGTACAGCCCAGTACTAGGCTAGAGATTCTGTATCTCAAGACCTCCCCTACTATTTCTCCAGATGTTATACTATGGACAGTTGATCAAAGAATTCTACTGTAGAATTTTGTACTGCTCCTGTCACTCCCACCACTGCTGGGATGAACTCAAGTTCAACATTCCACACTCCGTATTTCATGTTTTACTTGTCAGTATTTTAAGATCTTTTCCCTTTCGTAGTTTGTGACGTTCCAGTTCCCCGGGACTCCAACTTCTACCAGGAAGCATTTGTTACCCTCCTTTTCTATCACTTCTATGTTTGGTCTGCATCCTATTAGTCTGATGTCAGCTGGTATCTCATGATCGTATACGAGGAGCACTTTATCATTGTTTTGTATTCCTTGTAGAATATGTTCCCAGTGTTTCTCTGTTTCAAGATTTATTTCCTCTTTCTTACATAATTTGAAGTGAATTGGCCTGCAAACTACATTGTGCCTCTCAATGTAGTTTCCCCTCTGTAGACATATTTTATATACAGATAGCATGTGGCTCAGTCTCTGGGCTCTTTAAGCATAGTCTGCACTTCTCCGTTCCATCTTTACCCTCTATATGTCTTTTGAAACAGTTTGCTCGTAGTGCTTGGTCTAGTGCTGCCACCACCAGCCGTTCGTCTTCTGGTCTTAGTGTCCCTCTTACTAGGAATTCAACTGTTTTTATGTGTGGGCTATTTAGCACCTCCTTGTAAATTCTCTATTTATGCCATTCCCAGTTCTTCTCCTTTTCATCTGATCTTTTCCTGTTGTACTTTCGTTTTGTGGTGTTCATTTTTTCCATGAGAAGGTTATTTTCAATGTTGTCATGTAGCAGTTCATGAATGAGAAAGTGTCGAAAGTCTGGTGCTGTGTGTTCTCCTTAAAGGAAGAGGCATGCAGTTAGAGAGTTCATTATAATAGCGATAGAGTGTCATTATAATAGCGATAGTAAAGGGGGGAGTGAGGTATCATTGCGGCGAAGAGAGAGGGATTAAAGACAGTGAGTAAGAGGCGGGAAATTGATGAGACGAAAAGCCTTTGATTCCATCCAGTCAAGTAGAGCTGTGTGGGTTGAGCCATCCTACACATGAGAAGCGCACTCCATACAGGGGCGGAAAAAAACCCTGTGCAGAGAGCAACTGAGTGGAAGTAAAGAAACTGCGGAACCGGTACAGCACACCTAACCTTGGTTTTATAAACCAAGGTTAGGTGTGCTGTATAGAGATGGAACCCGTTTTAAAAAACCGGTTTTAACCGGTGATGAAAGTTTTTAATCATCACCGAAACCGACGATAAGAACCGGTTTTCACATTTTTGCTCAAGTCTCCGATCACTTTGGTCCATTTTCTATGAAACAAACGTTTCCAAACGTTTAAAAACATAGTAATTACGTTTTGCTTCGTTTCGTATCGTTTTTTGTTTGTTTATAAGTGTAAATAATTGATGCTTCAGTCTTGAATGTTATGTGGATGATTGCACATTAATCAGTTAGCATTCTAAGATTTAATACTCCATCATGTCAAAGAAATCAAATGCTTGGTATCATTTCACCCGTAAGAATAAAAAAGAAGCAAAGTGTATGACATGTCACAAAGTTTTAAAGTGTTGTGGAGGTTCTACTTCAAGTTTATCATCCCACATGAAAATATTCATGACATAAACATCGACCAGATTAATCAGCCATTGAAGAAACAAAGAAAAGTGGAAGAGTTTGTGCAAAAAAGTCCATAGAAGAGGAAATTTCGAAACTTGCGTGTGTAGATGGACTGAGTTTCCAATCAATTGCTAAAAGTGAATTCATTCAAGAAAGCCTAAGAAAGATAAAATATGACAAGCCTCATCCAACTTCCCATAATGGTGTCAGAAAAATGGTGCTTAGTTTTTATGAGAAAAAGAAACATGAATTGGTCAACTACTTCAAGAATCAGGTGAGACAAGGAATCCGCTCTTCATTAACTAGGGATGAGTATACATACATCTTTGCAAAACCAAAGATATATTAATATTAATGTTCATGATGAAAATCAACATTGGTCTCTTGGTCTCATGAAAATAAATGTTCTCTCGATAGCACCAAAACTATTGCAATCGTTAGGAAAAGAGTGGAAGACTTTGGCTTGGACCTAGATAAGCATATCGTGGGTTGCACCACCGACGGTGCTTCAGTAATGGTCAAATTTGGAAGAGAAATAGTACCTTGAAGGGGAAAGTGACCCTACCCCTGAAGATGAAGCCATCGAAGAAGATGAACACTCTGCACATGAGTTAAGCGAAGATGACTGTGAAATTTTATGCACTGATACAATTTTTGAGTCCGACATAGAGGACGTAATTGTTCTTCCAAAACTTCGAGATTACTTAAAAGTAATAAATAAGGTGAAAAAAATCTGCCGCATATTTCGAAAGTCTCCTTTGAAAAATGAGAGATTGCAGGATTTTGTCAAAGATGAATTTAATGGCCCTCAGAGTGATACGCTCAACAGAGACGATTTCAGATGAAGAATGGAATGCTCTAAAGAGCCTCTTTGACACGCTTCGTCCACTGGAAATTGTTTTGAAGGGACTCTGTTCCGAAGATGCAAATTTGCTCAAAGCTGAATCTTCCATGGAGTTCATTTTGGATAAATTTGAAAGCAAAAACAATCCTTCAGCTTTTGAGCTACGTCAGTGTCTCATTGATCGTTACTCATCGAGAAGACAAAAAGAAGCTGTCGCCTTGCTGAGTTTTCTCCACAATCCCGAGGTCTTGGAAAATGAATCATCAGCACCGTTCCTCTTTCCTTCAAGACAAGCACTCAAGAAGTATGCGGATCATACATTTAAGAGGCTTTTTCAGAAGCTTGCCAGATTTCGGAAACAGACGACCAAGTCCAATCAATTGCTTCGAAACTCGAAGATTCACAATGCAGCTCAGGTCCTGAAGTAAATGATGACGATCAACTTATGAACGAGTACATGTGTGAGATGAACAAACTGAAAATGAAACCCAAGAAAGATTCTTCTGAGACCTTTGACGTGAACAATGAATTCAAATATTTTGAAGCTACTGTACTTTGAATAGAAGCGAAAATTTGGATCGAATGTACGAAGCGTTGCATACAATAACAGCCACCAGCGTAGAGTCCGAGAGAGTGTTTTCAGCTGCTGGTTCATTCGTCACAAAGATTCGATCAAGAATGTAAGATCAGACACTTAATGCTCTTTGTTTTCTCAAGTGTTAATTTAAAAATCAAGTTCGATAATAAACTTTTTAATTCAAATGTTACACATACTTGATTGAATCAATTAAAACCTTATTTCTGTTTAATATTTTGATCATTTACCTCCCTAAAAAGCATACAGAATCCCATCGGTGAAAACCGGTAAAAACCTGCTTTAAGAATATAGCGACGGTGAAAACCGGTTTTTCACTTTTCGGTTATTTTCCATCCCTAGTGCTGTACTGGTGCTGTAACCTCTTAGAAACTGTTTTAGAAACAGAGTATATTTGGAAAGATCACATATACTCTCTTACTCTTTTTTTTCACTTGGAGGGGGGTCGCGCTTTTGCGGGCGTTCGCTCTTGGCCCCTCCTTCCTGCATAAAAGAAAATTATGTGGTCTTTCCAGGAAAGATCACGAGAAAAGGAAACGCCAGAATGTTATGAGAAGAGAAGGACTGAGTTGTCTATTGTTGAAGAAAAGGGGATGGATATGTGGAAGATCATGACGAATAGACAGATGAAGGACCTGAGTTTTTTAAGCACTGAAAGCCACAAGGTTTTCTCTGCCCCAGTCAGAGATAGTAGAAAGATCAGAGGTTAGGTTTATCATAGCCGTCCTGCTCGAAGCATGGAGTGTCTGTTGAGAGGGACGATTTGTGAAGCGGGTGGAGAATTGAAGGGTGAAATTATCGGCATTGGAGTGGATAGAACGGGAAGTACGACATAATAGATCATTGATATATAAAAGAAAAAGAGTGGATGATAGGACAGAGCCCTGAAGAGCACCACTGTTAATAGTTATAGGAGAAGAACAATAGCTAGTACAACCGCAGCTACAAATCGGCCAGAAAGGAAATTAGATATGAAGGCACAGATAAAAGGATAGAAACCGAAGGAGGGCAATTTCAAAATCAAAAATTTGTGCCAGACTCTATCAAAAGCTTTTGATATGTCTAGCGCAATAGCAAAGTTTCGCCGAAATCACGAAAGGAGGATGACCAAGAGTCAAAGTTATGCAGTAGACACCAGTAGAGCGTCCCTTGCGGAACCATACTGACGATCTGAAAGAAGATTGTGGTAAGAGAGGTGTTTAAGAATCTGCCTATTAAGGATAGATTCGAAAACTTTAGAAAGGCAAGAAAGTAGAGCAATTGGGCGATAGTTGGAGGGTTGAGAGTGGTCACTCTTCTTTGGACAGGCTGAATGAAAGCGAACTTCCAGCAGGAATAAAAACTACCAGATAAAGACAAAGACGAAAGAGTTTGCCTAGGCAGGGTGTCAGCACAGAAGTACAGTTCTTAAGAACAACAGGATGAACACCATCCATCAGGACCGTACGCCTTCCTAGTGTTGAGCCCAGATAAGGCATAAAAAGACATTTTTGGGAGAGATTCAGAATTTGAGACATAATAGATATATTTAGATGCAGATATATTTAGTTCGAGATTGCATGTAAACCGTAGCCAGAGAATGTAGAATTCAAAAGATTAAATTCAGGAATATGAGGGCAACTTAGGTTATTGTGTACATATATGCAACATCCACCTTTGGAATGAAAATGAGTATAGGGAAAGTAAGAGGGTACAGAAAAGGGGCTGGTGTCAGTTGTCCGAAACACCTGAGTTTCAGTGAGGAAAAGAAGATGAGGTTTAGAGGAGGAGAGGTGGTGTTCAACAGATTGAAAATTTGAGGAGAGGCCACGGTTGTTGCAGAAATTTATGAAAAATGAATCAGGCAGAGACCCAGAACATCTTTAATGGACAGTATCAGAACCAGTTCCGCTGCTCGAGGTTATTTACAAATCTGACTAGCTTTCCGTCCTTCTATTTTATGTCCTGTGCTAATCCTACTGTTGTGGCTTTGTGCACTTGGTCTATTAGCACAAGCACTGATTCGCCAACCCTCCATGGTAGGTATAGCCTTGGTGTGCATTGAGTTTTGTATATTATCTTTATGTATATTATTTTCTGGTGCTCATGTCCGGTTTCTTAATTTCCTATTGGGTCCAACTGATTATACCAAAACTACATGACAATACGGGGACTACCAGTGAGTTTATGGCTGAGATCTTGTTTTTACTGTTCAGTTGGGATTTCAGGATTAGTTTTATCTTAGTTTCCTATTTATATAGTTTGATATATTCTTTCTGCAGTCTCTCTTTCATGATGTCATTCTCGATGTTTTATGACTTTTCCACTCCCAGGTATATGTAGGTAGCATCCTGCTTTAATTCCTCTATTACTGCATTTTCCCCTATGATGTTCTCTGACTCACCTTCTGCCTTTCTTTAATGTGATGACAGTACACTTTTCAAGTCCAAATTCCATTTGGATATCATCTGAGAAAATCTTTACTTCTCTGATCTGATCTATTAGTTCATTTTTGTTGGCGGCATACAATTTTAGGTTATCCATGTAGAATAGGTGAGATTTTTGGGCTGCTTTTTTGTTATTTTTGTTATTATGTTAGTTGTTATTTTGTCCCATGATTTTCTGCCACACCACTTTTGTTCTGGGCTTATTATATTGTTTTCATTTGCATGGCTGTACAGTATATCCTGTCTACTGAGATTCCTGTCAGTAGTTTGTATATTGTGGGCAAACGTGTTATTGGTCGGTGTTTGCTTGGGTTCTGAGTTTCTTGGAACTTTGGTAGCAAGAACGTTTTCCCTTTCGTCAACCATTCTGGTGTTTATTCTTCTGCTGTTAGGATCCTACTGAAGCACCTTCTCAATTTTCCTCTCAGTAATGATATCTTTTTTAGCCAAAAGTTTTTTATCATGTCTGGCCCTGGTGCTTTCCAGTTACTACTGTTTTTTACTTTCTCTTCTACCTCTTCCAATGTTATTCTCTCCATGTTCATCTCTGTGATATTTCTTACCTTTTCGCTGTTGTAAAGGCTTCCTATATATTCTGCTTTTCAATATAGCTGACTTCACTCTCGTAGCTGTTCTTCCAGAATTGCTTCACGTGTTCTTTTTTAGGTGGTCTTTCTTTTCTACATTTATCTGGGCATTCTTTAATTCTCTGAATAGTTTTGTTGGGTTGTCTTCAAACATCACATTTTACTTCTTTTCTTCCTCCAATCTTACGTATCTTGCTAGTCGTTTTTCTTTAGCTGACAGGTTGGTTTTTTTCTGCCAATGTTCTGTAGGATCTTTCTTTCACTGTCCAGTTTTTCTCTTTGAAATTAGTACCGTCATCTTTCTCCTTCCCTGTTCTGATTTCCCCCTTTACATGAGCAGTTAGTAAAGAGATTTCTTTTCTTAGCTTATCTACACCTTTTTTAAATCTATGTTGCCACCTAGGCTTATCATCTCTTCCACCATTTCTTTGATTTTGATCCTGGGTGTTATTCTTGGGCATATTTATACCTGCCATCTCTGTTATGCGACTGCTGTCGCGTAATATAATCTATTTAATTCTGTAAGGTCACTTTACTGGGTGTTATTACTGGTAGTACCTTATTAGTTAGTCTAATATAAGAGTATTTCCTGACCCGATAGGTGTTTTTCAGCTTGGGCAGTGGTCTTCTCTGGTTCAATCCTATACGTATATCTTCTCTGTTGATCGGGATTCTCCTCTTCATCTCCCTCTCTTCCTCATCTTCCTCTTCACTCTCACTCTCACTATCATTGTCTGGCCCCGATGTAGAATTCTCTTCATCATCAGATGGTTCGCTTAGGGGTGGGGGAGGGGGATTGCTTGTCTGCCTGTGGATCACCTCCCCTTCTATCTCTTCCTCATCCTGCCCGGTAGTGACACATTTATCTGGTGTTCAACAATTGTTAAATTTTCAGCATTAAGATTCATAACCCCCGTTGCTTCTGTCATTGGTGTTTCTTCAAGCTCTCTTACTTATGCACTATGCAGTGAGTGTTCAGATTCATTCGCTGATGTTTCCAGTGGTTAGTCTAGCCAGGCTTGTTTCTTCTTCCTTTTATATGCTGCTTCTTTACATTTTCTGCTTTCTTCTAGGATGTCAGCAGTTAGTGTGTACTGTTCTTGTACAAACCTGCCTGCTCTATTTTTCATTTGTGTCTCTTCATATGATGGTAATGTCGTTCTTTGCTTCCTCTCATGATTAGTTTTTCTTTCTGCAATTGTTTTTAGGATATGGTGTTTTTGTCAAATTACTTTTTCTGGTCACCGTGTGGTCTGTGTACCTATTCTGAAATCTATACACCATGTAGTAATTTGCATCAAACTCTTTTCTCTCAAGTGCCGATTTTAAGAGTTCACTCTTTTTTTATCTGGGATCATCTGTCCTATATATAAGCTTTCCAGTGGGTACAGATTTCTCTCTGGCGACCATGTCCATTCACTCATGGTGTTCTCATTTCCCTCTTGAACACAGTTTTCTATATTTTCTTTAATCTTTTTTATTTATTCCGGTGTGATTTCCGATTTTCTCAGCTTGATGGTTGCTGCAAATAACTGGTTGAAACTATGTCCATTCACTCATGGTGTTCTCATTTCCCTCTTGAACACAGTTTTCTATATTTTCTTTAATCTTTTTTATTTATTCCGGTGTGATTTCCAATTTTCTCAGCTTGATGGTTGCTGCAAATAACTGGTTGAAACTGACAATTAATTTCTCCTCCATTTCAGCACTTCTATTCAAGTTAATTTGGTTTACCTCCTCATCAATAGATCTGATGAACTTATTCGCTACAGCCTGCTTTTTTTTGTACAAATTGGTGCACGTTCCAAGAGTTTGAGTACATTTCAGCATTTGAATATTACTTGAGATATAGAAAATATCTAACCATTTGTAAATGAGTTGGTAGAACGTTAATGGGAAGTTCTTTGGGAGTTTCAAAGAATGAATGTTGTTTAGCACGTCTTGTCTGCACAAATGTTAACGGATGGGATGGCATGGTCTCGGAGGCTGAAGGGAACGGAGTTGCTGATTTTGGTATGCATGAAAGTGAAGATATTGATGGGTCATTGTTAGGTTATTGAAATATAAATTATGAGACTGTAGAAAAGCAAAGTTTCAGAACAGTATCTCCCCATTACCTTTACACATTCTACTCCCTTTGCCTTTGCCTCAGGCCCGTAGCCAAGGGGGGGGGCCAGGGGGGTCAAAGCCCCGCCTGGAAAATAATATGCCCCCCCCCCTGGGAAAACCAACCGCAACGGCGTTCCATGCTACAAAAACGCCAAAGCCAACTTGTTTTACTTGCCTTTGAAAATAAGAGAACAAAGCAAATAGACATGTTTGAATTCCTAAAGAATTTCGCTAAAAAAAACTCGCCGCATACAGTTATTCTAAAATTAAAAAAACTTACAAAGACTTTTATTTACACTAAATTTAGACTAAATATTGTATTCTATAACCCAATATGCCTATCTATATGTATCGGTTTGATCATTTTTTTATTTAGCCTACGGTGTTTTACTTGTTATAGTTTTGAGTGTAATTTTCTGCAGTATATTTCGATATTCACAAAAAATGACATTAAAGTTTTTCATTGTCCCCCCTGTCAATTTCTCCGCCCCTCCTACTGATTTGGTCTGGCTACGGCCCTGCTTTGCCTACGCCCTGAAAATAATTTCACTACAACTAACCTTAGTATTTGATGAGATGTGGAAAAGATCTCAAATACAACGAGGATGTGAACCTTGCCTATTGTGTCTGGGCATCTATTAGTGGTGTGCAGCGATTCTTATCGGCACACACACACACACACATATATTATATATATATATATATAACTTTTTACTGTAGGGTATCCAGATCTACCTACTGGCGAGTATCATGGACTTATGTCAAAAAATAAAATGAGATGGGAGGCTGAAAATCACATACAACATAAGACTTTTGATTCTAGGGAGATTCATCCCAACAACATTTTGTTCTGGAATGCTTCATTTTGGCTTCTTCAGCTCTGCCTCATGGCAACCATCTTTAAATTTTGGCAAAATTAGGGCGGTTTCATTGACCTAAGAATGTTTTAAATACTTCATTTAAATTTTCTCAAACAAAATCACGGAATATCAGTACGTCATTAATAACTTATTTTTCAGTCCTCTCTAAATTATATATAGACTATACATATGAAATCTAGTGAGGAATGCACCTTTAATATGTATCTTAAACGAAGTTCTTGTGAGTTACTATTTGTTTTCATATTAAAGATTTTTATCAAAGTTCAGATCAATAATTTGAATTCAAGTAAAGTTATTCCCAGTCTGTCCGTTACAGACAAATCACAGCCACAGACTTCGAATTACAAATTAACTGATGTTTCAAGGATATATATATATATATATATATATATATATATATATATATATATATATATATATATTTGAATACAGGAACTATGTCTACGTGTGTGAAGATTTCGCTCGGGAGGGGCTTATCCAGCACACAGACAATATACAGTATATATATATACATATATATATATATATATATGTGTGTGTGTGTGTGTACATATTTGTCATGTTGTTTGTCATGCTAAATAGTAATTTGGTGCCCAATGTAAATCTCTAAACGAGTAGATATTTTAGGGTAGAGTTGGTAGAAGCTCCGCTTCGAAGACAGAACTGGGTCTTTCGGAGTGAATCCGTTACTGAGAATATAAAAAATATCTGGAGAAATTGGAGCTAGACCTTTGGAGTCTACTTCAAATTTAATTCATTTGCTCCATATACCACTGTTTTTGTAGTAGTATTGAAGGGTTCAGGGTTTCTCTCAGAGTGGCTTCCCTTCCACAGTGAACTCCAAATGAAAATAATCTATTTATTGCTCCGCTCGTGGGTGGATGTGACGAAGTTGCACTTTGTAAATGCACTGATATTAATGCGCAATATGGGTTACACTTGATACTTGATACGGTAGCGCGGACACACAACTTTTTCCACAATTAATGGATGTAACAATTTAAGTCTTAACGTGAACCCAGTGATGTCTCTCTTCGTATTAGTTTTTCTTTCAACCGAGGAACTAACATTGTTTGTCGTTATATTTTCAAAATTTACATTTGACTGTTGTTATAAAACACTAGGAATATTTTAACTTTACACCATTAATATAAATCTATACTGTTATTAAGCTTTTATACTTTTAATCTTATGTTCATTCACAGGTTATATTAAATTATACTTGCCTTATAAACAAGGATAATCCTTGATCAGGAATCTAGTAGGGCTACAGAAACGATATACTGTAGGTCTAGCGCGTGACATAAATAGAAACCTTGGGCCTCAGAAAGAATTCACTCTCGTCGGCCCTAGGGGTAAATGAATTGAATTTACTGTTATCAATTCATCTTAAATATAGGCCCTATTTTCCACAGGCTTGAATCGAGAAACTGATATAAAAATACCAAGGGAGAGAAAATTGTGAACTTCTGATGGACTGTATGCGATAATGCGACCCGCTTTCTATGACAAGTTGTACTTCACTCTGTGAATCCTGTTGTCGACTCCTTTCGCTGAACGTTTCCTTGTTCACTCCGGATCTTGTTTGGTCAATTGTTATGATTTCGCCAGCGAGATCTTTTTTGGTTATTTTTTCATGAACCTATAACTTTGAAGAAATTTAGAATACATCCTATTTAATTAAGGAATTCCAGAGTTCTAATTGTTTTATATTATTTAACTAAATAATTTGGCCTATTCAACCGTATTAAATTACTTAATTATATTTTTCCAATTTTATATGAAAGCTAAATTATTTATTAATATTCAATTGGAAGAAACAAAGGGTGTGACATCACGTGACGGTTATACTTGTTCCTTATTGGTTGACCAAAGACATCTCATTACAAGTAGAAACGCGACAAAACCTTTTTCGGGTTTCGTGCCAAAAGTCACGTACTTGTTTTCTAAATTCATCTTAGGCCTACAATTACATGAACTTTTAAATGCTATCTATCTTGCGTTTTCCAATTAAGATTATAGATTCTATTATTTTATATTTATTAATAAACCCCCAATTTTACAATCCCAACAGTATTGTTTTATAATAAGCGAAGAGAAATAATTATATCTGTCATTCTTCTTTCGTAAATGCCATAAATTTTATTTACATATGTTTTTCTATTGGTGCTCGATAGGCTACACAGGCTTCATTTGGCACAGGTTTTAGATACACAAATATTTCAAAGGTATTGTTTTTTTCGTAATAAATAAATTACAGGTTTTTCATGGAATTTTGGTTTTCATTTCTTTTTTTCTCTTTAATATCATTATTATTTTTGGATTACCTGAAGATCAGGTCCCCCCAGCCTTCTCTAGTTAGCCTTATAATGCTAACTAACGAAAATATCACGACCTAACCTAACCAATCGTTAGGTCAACTGTACGTCCTTGACGATTGGTTAGGTTAGGTCGTGATATTTTTGTTAGTTAGCCTTATAAAGCTAACTAAAGAAGGCTGGGGGTTCTGATCTTCAGGTGATCCTTATTTTTTAGTTCTAAAACATTTTTGGTACTTTCCTGTTATCCCGGACGCCAGACTTTTTGCCGAAAATATCAAAACTTAACCTAACCAATTGTCAAGGGCATACAGTTGACCTAACAGGAAACCGCCGGTTTTTCTGTTATTATTATTAATAATCTTTTAAAGTCTCATTATGGACATACAAGAAATAGGGTTAGGTCAACTCTATGCCCTTCACAATTGGTTAGGTTAAATTGTGATATTTTCTGCAAAAAGTCTGGGGTCCGGGATAACAGAAAAGTACCACATTTTTTCAAGATTTATACTTCAGTCCGCATTAATATATATATATAGGGTGCGGCATAAGTCGGTTTATTGAGAATAATGAAATCACATTGTGAAGGATAATATTTACAGTATTATTTATGAGAGAAATTGTTCAAAGTGTCCACCATCATGTTGAATACACACGTTGCATCTTTGAACCACTGAACAACAAACAGCGCGACACAGTTCTTTATTGTTACTCAACGTTTTGAATTCTTGGCGTATCATCTTCGTGTGATCGAAGTCCCGAGGTTTCTGGCCGTAGACGCGTTATTGGTGTCTAATTTTCTGTCATGTAAGGACCAAAAAAAAATTAACACTGCACAGATTGCAATTTCAACAGTACTAAACAGGAAGCTAGCCAACTTAATACTGCACCCAGCGTACTAAAATTGGTGTTGCCGAGTCATTGTTGCCGAATCAGCGTTGCCGAATCAGTGTTGCCATATCAGCGTTGCCGAATCAATGTTGCCATATCAGTGTTACCGAATCAGTGCAGCCAAATATAAAAATATTTTTTCTCGGTATATTAATCTTCATAAGGCGATTTCATTATTCTCGGTAAACCGACTTATGCCGCACCCTGTATATATATATATATATATAATATATATATATATATATTTATTCCAATTTTTTATTTTTAGTACTAAATTTGGTTTTAATCACATTAGCCTTAAACTTGGATAAATATAAATAAAAAATGACTGTACAGCTTCTAGTTAAGGTTGTAAAAGTTTCATTTTTTTCCACCAAATGCATTTTCCTTTGACATGAGAAAAGCTTACTTTTAAAATCTATGTTTGATAAATAGTTTAAAATATATGCCAAGAGGAAATGTAATTTAATGGAAACAAATACAATTACGTGTTCAAACATACCAGACATTCGACTAAAGAGGAAAGAATTCTATGAGTTTTAGCATATTTCAGATATGCCCTAATTGACCGGGTGGAATCAAAGGCTCTTCATCTCATCAATTCCCCGCATCTTATTCCCTGTTTACAATCCTCTCTCCGCCGTAATGTTCCTCACTTTTTTTTTACTATAGCTATTATAACGAACACTGCTATTTTGAACACATTCCCATCTCTTTTCTGTCCAACACTCTAACGCAAGGATGAATCGATATTCTCAATCTTTCATCTACTCAACCGTCAACTTTGGAGCAACCTTCCTCAATCTTTCTTTCCCTCTGTCTATGGCCTCTAATCTTTCAAACGCAGAATGTCCATACATCTTGTAAACTCTAGACCTTGATTTTGATTCTCTTCATCTCCTTCTATTGAGAAAGGGTGGGTGCCAATTTTGCCGACGCTCGCCCTTGGCCCCTCCTTCGTGCATAAAAAAAATCATAAAAATATTTTTTTTCTCATAAGGTGGAGAAATTGTAAAAGATAATAGTCATTACTCATGAAATAAAGAATTAAAAAAATGGTTCATCAATTAATGTAAGTGTATTGAATTGATATGGTGTTTAATATTCTTTACACATTACTAAATATTTAAATTTGCAATCAATCAACATTCATAATTATTAGAACTTTCAGTATGTCAATCCAGTTTGTTAAGATTTCTTAGACAAAAAACAAATCCAGTCCGCTTTATGAAACTCAATCAAAATTCAAACGAAATCTGAAGTGGCCCAAAAGATACGCAGAGAAAAATGTTTTGTTCACTCAAACAAAAATAGAGATGTTGCAACAGAATTTTTGGTTCATTTTTAAACCCCCCAAATTTTTGGTTCATTTTTAAACCCCCCAAATTTTTGGTTCGTATGATAAAAAGAATTTGTTGTTAATAATTTGCTGCAGTAAACATTTATTTGAGCAAATCTGAGTATTTTTCATAAAATTTTGTTTTGTTTTAAACAAAAACGTTACCAGGCATATGAAACACCGCAGGTGTGGAATTTTGTCATGTGAAATGGGAGTGAGGCTCGTTGATCTACCAAGACGCTCGTGTGAATGGATGTGTACGCTTTAGTTTCTACCTTTTCTCTTCATCGCTACCTTCTATATTTTACATCGATGTTGTTTCTGCCTTCTCACTCCAATTCGTTTGGAAATAAGATTTTGGTAATGTATGTATGTATGGATGTATGTATGTATGTATGTATGTATGTATACACGAAGAACTATGTCAGAACTACATCATTGTTCTGTCTTATATTTGTGACCTTGATCTTTAATGCAAGAAATTGATTCTTGCTCGCGACATATCGTCTTGTGATGATACAATATGTGTATGAAGTTTCTTCAGTTTATGTTGAATGGTTCAAAAGTTATGGCGAGAGCCTTTATTTGAAACTCGACCTCTATTTGTGACCTTAACCGTCGATGCAACGACCTGATTCTTGCTAGCGACACTTCGTCTTGTTTTGATACATACTGTACGAGTACAGTATACCCTCGTCCAACGCGGGGGATTAGGTTCCTCGAGAACGGCGCGTTAGGTAAATCCGCGTTGGACAAACTTAATACCTTATGGGATAAATGGGGATACTGAACGCGGCCGCGTAAAGTTTCCCATTAATACTTAGATACGTAGATTTTTATTCACACATAAATGAATTTCCCTACCTATATTGTATATGAAATAAGAACATAATAAAATCATAAACATAATGATATTTACATATGATAAATAAAAATATATTAAATGAAAATAGCACGTATCTTTTCTTCACTCTTTCGGATATGCGAATGGTAGACTCATTCACGTGATACTCGCGGACAAGTGATGTGATGCTCATACTACCACGCAACTTATCTAGAATCTTTATTTTTTCGGCTAATGTCATAACCTTACGATTTTTCTTCACTTCACTATCACTTGCAGATGCTTTACGTTTTGGTGCCATACCACTGTCTAAGGGTAATTGCAAAACAATGGCAAAATACGACAAAAACAATTCAACACAACTTCACTGAACTTAACGCGGTAACGGGACTGAGACAAAGGGTGATGCGAGGGGTGACGCGAGAGGGAGGGAGATGCGGAAGTGTTGGAGAGTGTAGGAGAAAACACTAGCGCGCGCATTGGCACGCGCACAGTACTACTGTATTAGAGCGTGTTTGGTGGACCGTGTATAATCAAATTTTCTTCGCATTTATTTTTCCGTGTATAAGCAAATTCGTGCTGGACAAACACGCGTTGGACGAGGGTTTACCGTATAAGGTTTCATCAATTTATGTTGAGTGGCTCAAAAGTTATAATGCAAGAACCTGAGTCTTGCTCATGATACATCATGTTGTGATGATCCATACGTGTGTGAAATTTCATCAATTTATGTTTAGTACTTAAAAAGTTATATCGTGAGCCTCCATTTGACCTTTCACCTCTACTTGTGACCTAGACTTTTAATGGAAAAAACCTGATTCTTGCCCCATGACATATTTTTTGATGATGATCCACATGTATATGTACAAAGGGAATACAAAGGACACCAAACAGCAACAGACCGGATGGTCTCTACGATGCTGTCACTTTAAGAAAAAAGGTTAAAAGACAAAAGAAAATTTAAAGATAAATGAAAGTTTTAAAGTAAAGCAGAGAAAAGAGGTTGAAAGAGGAAAGAAATTTAAAGATGAAGTGAAAATTTTAAAGTACAGACGAGGGAAACTAAGTGAAAATTCTACAATACCTCTACGCGCTAACAAATGCTTCCAACTGGGGGTTTAAGGCAAGATAAGCATCCAGTTTCATTTTAAAGGATTCGATCGAATTACTTTGAACTACGCTTGCTGGCAATCCATTCCACAAATTAACTATACGAAGAAAAAATGTTTAGTTTCATTAGAATTGAAATGTTTACCCACTAATTTGAAACCATTACCGCGAGTTCTACTTGCATTTGTGAAGGTGAAATATATTTCGGCGTCGACATTATCAAAACCTTTAATCATTTTAAACATCTGTATTAAATCCCCTAGAATACGCCTCTTTTACAAGTGAGAATAAACTTAACGTTTACAAACGGGCAGCGGATGAGTTGTTTCTAATCTCAGTAACCCGTCGCTGCACTCTCTCCATTCTGTCTGTGTCCTGTCGTAAATATGGGGACCAAAACTGAACGCAGTATACCAGGTAGGGGTGTACTAAGGAATTATATAATGTTAGCATTGTTTTGTCCGACTTAAATTCAAATGATTTACTAATAAATACTAAGATTCTATTTGCTTTTCTGACCGCTTCGATACATTGCTTACTCGGTTCAAGAGTGTCAGCAACAATAATACCTAAACGTTTCTCTTCCGTAACACTTGTCAGTGACTTGCCGCGCATAAAATACTCTTCCTTGACTGTTTCTATCGATATGCAACGTTTTACATTTATCTATATTAAAGTTCATTTGCCACATTTCCGCCCACTCGAGTAATTTATTAATATCGTCTTGAATCTGCAAACATTCTGCCTGTATAGAGGTCGATGGTGGACATTTACAACACCTCTTATAAACCTTACTATCTAATATACAGTTGTTATAAAGTACATGTAATAAATATTACTTGTCCATCTTCACTTCCGTTAATATAATTCAAATCGGACTTGTCTCTTCACTCGCGTTACTTTATACACCACACCAAGTACTTTTTGACTTACCCTCATGGAATTTGAGATTCATTCTCTTTCTTTTATTCCATCACCACTTGTTCCCAACTCAGTGGTTTCTAATCTTTGGTGTTCTTTTGTTTTCATTCTCGATGTTCCTATCTTGTATCGGATGTATTTCTTCGTCCAAGTATTTTTCTCTTCTTCCTTCTATGATAATACACTGTTCTCAACTTCTCAGTATTCTATTTTCTATATATATATATATATATATATATATATATATATATATATATATATATATATATATTATTTTTTTTCGGCGTATTCTATATCATTGTGATGAATTTGGTGGATTTCTTTCCTTAATTAAACTATATATATACGAGTATATATAACTCACTTCCGGAAGGGAAGCGTAGCGGAGCAGAAATTGTTGGAGCCGGAGAGAGCATGAGCAGCCCTTCTTAGGGCAGAGTGGAGTTGGAGCTGAACCGGAAATGACATTGTCGGAACGGAGCAAGAGTCGGAAAAGTTGGAGTACTGCCAACCGTATTTTAGAGTGCCAAATATACTTCAAACAATAGTCGTTTACTAAACGCTTCTAGAACGTTTCTAGATGTTTTGTAAAAACCTGTCTCTCTGCTTGTAAGAATACGATAACTAACATATTACTGTACAGTTTGGCTGACAATACTTTATATATATTTTAAATACTATTATTTATAAAAAAAAAGAAAATGAAGCTTTATGGCTTTATAGAAACATTGGGTAAGAGAAAAAATTTCAGGGCTCAACCTGAAGCTCCTCTCGTCACTAACCCTTTGTGTGTGTGTGTGTGTGTGTGTGTAGTAGTAGTAGTAGTAGTAGTAGTTGTAATTTTGGCAGCATACAAAATTTCACTATAATACTCCCGGTTCATCACAGAAGCTGTAACTACTTGATTTCAGATCAGTATTGTCAGGTTCAGGGAAATTTCCCTTTTTCTAATGAAATGACTCTTGAAGGTTAAAAGGGAGAAATTCATAAAAATCTGTGAAACTCTCGGGAAAAATGAGTATGATAAAGTATATCTTCAAAAATTGCCATAAAGATGAAAACGTGAATATTAAATAATATAATTGCCTTTGTATACCGTCACAATCGATTTTCCAGCTATAAACAATAACTTACACACTAAATGAAGCAAATAACTCCCACAAAATATGGTGCTTGCGTTCCACCACTCTTTGTAAACCGGTCTGTTCGCGTCCAGTACGCATTTGATACAAGTATGCAGCTCGATTGGATGATAGCTCAGAGTCTGTCATTCACACTGACACTACTCAGTTCATCACCCGGCATTGCTCTTGTGAAGTTCGTTTTTATCAGGAAATTAATAATATTCATCAAACTGAAGACCCCTAAGCAGGAATAAACATTATAATGATGTAAGTACCTGGCTAAATTTTTGCATATATACTGTATATATATATATATATATATATATATATGAGTGTTCCTGAGGATGTCATTAGACGAAAGCGCTTGAGCACCATTTTGTGTTTCCTTTCCTTCGTGGTTTTATTCATCATAAATATTTTTCACGTGTTACTTTCGTGAAATAATTTTCATATATATATATATATATATATATATATATATATAATATTATATTATATATATATATATATATATATATATATATATATATATATATATATATATATATATATATATATATATATGTTATATATATATATATATAATGGGATGAATTTCACAATTAAATACGTGAAATGAATGAATGATGCAAACCCAAGGAAAAAGAAAAATGATTCCAAGGCCTTTCGTGTATTCAGAAATGTATTCCCTTGTATTTCGTGTATTCCCTGACGAGATGTACTTCTGAATATACGAAAGGCCTTGAAATCATTTTCCTTTTTCCTTGTGGATTTGCATCATATATATATATATATAAAATTGTGTAAATATAATACACATAAATATATTTATACAAATATATATACACATAAACAGGTGCATCTTTCTCCTGAAGAATCATGCACCTGGACTGGTAATAACTAGAGGTGTCTGCATTACAAAGTGACGAAAATTTCACAAAAACTTATACGGATTTGGATATTCTTTGAGCTGAGAAACACGGACCACTATTGCTTTCAGTGGTCATGAACTACGTACGGAAACCTCGTCAGTACATTAACCCCGTGTTTACTTGACAATGCTGCTGCGAGCTGCTCGTGCCCTGAAATGAGCGTATGGGCGGAATGAATGATGCTGTCGGTGAAAAATGTTAAACTTTTCACCTTATTTCCACTTAAGTTGTAATTACAAATATCTTAACTATATATACACAGCATTATATATATATATATATATATATATATATATATATATATATATATATAGCAACAATGTACAATGTCTCAGAGGCCGTCAGTACCGTAGGTAGAATGCAAATTATCTCTGGAATGAGACTGGTGTTTGTAACCTCTAAATTAATTAATTACGGGGAAAAACACAAACGAAAACCATACTTAGTTTTCGATTTAAAGATTTGACCAACAAAGGTCAATCTACAACAACAAGGTTTTTAATGAAAATTTATCCGTAGTGTTTATTGTAACTATTTAAAATCTATGTCATGAGATTAAATCGAGTTATCGTGATTAGGATGTAGAACGAGACACACTTCAAATTCTCTAAGGACGAGAAATTATTTTAAGTATATTGAACAATAGTTAATTATTCCTAATTACAAAACTCTCGTAATTAGGAATATTTGCACTAATTTGGACAATCAAATGTGTTTTGACTAAATTTAACTCAGTGAATGGAACTTTGCATTGTCGACGTTTTCAGTGAAAGAAGGCAAATATTTACTTCATGTGTTTTGACTGACATTTTTATAAAAGCATATATATATATATATATATATATATATATATTATATTATATGTGTGTGTGTGTGTGTGTGTGTGTGTTACAGCAAGATTGTGAAACGACTAATTTCGCATAATTACGGTTTCACTCAGGGACTTCAGGGAGCTACTGTAGGTTAGGTTAGGTGATATTCTTAAGTATTTCAGTAACTTACTGAAGTCCTTGAATGAAACAGTAATTACACGAAATTACTGAAAATTTCAGGGATTTCGTGAAATCACTAGTTTTACCATCTTACTGTAACATATATATATATATATATATATATATATATATATATATATATATAAAACGACTTTAATGTTTTAATTATTGAATTTTCCTTTAATAAAGCTTATTAACGAACATACGAAATATAAGATATAAATTGCATAATTATTATAATTAATGTTACAAAATATAAGTAATATTTATAATTACGTGTTTCTCTTTATGAAAAATAATTATTTCAAAAATGTTTTTAATTATTGTTCCAGAAAATTAAATGCAAAAATGTGTTGAGAAAGTTACATTTATCTGACTGACAGAAACTGACGACTGAAAATGATTTAATATATATTGAACACTTTAATTATATAAAATAATATAAATTGAAGAAAGAACTTTCCGGAATAGATTCTAGAACAAACTTCGCACATCATATTTATTTCGTTCGCTCCATAGATAATGATTGAAGACGGCCAGAAACTGGTACAGTGTTCAGGCCAACTAATGCAGCCCACTGCTCTAAAAATCCTTTATTATTATTATTATTATTATTATTATTATTATTATTATTAGCTTCATCGGGATTCAAACCCCCTACCTCAGAGTCTTCACTTCGCTTATAGGGAAACGGTGTTACTTACTCGGGCATAAATTTTTCACATTCATTTAAATATGATGAATGGGTAGGAGTTTTGAAGGGCAATGCCCGGTACTTTTCATAAATCTCCTTGTGATGGACTTCTAGAAGTCTCCTTGTGATGGACTTCTAGAAGAAAATTAACCAGATAAAAGGAGTGAAAAGGCGTTTATGGACTCGTCTCGTGTCGAGAAAACGTTTGGAAAAGTGTTATGATAAACGACCCTCATCGTTTCGATAGGAATTCAGTGTTCAAATAAATATTCACTTATAAACTGCTTTCTTATTATTTTAATTTAAGAAATTGTGGAAATAGAATGAAATGTCTATTAAGTAGAGCTTTCTCTAAAAGGGTTTTAGTACGAGGTCGAAATGTGAAGTTCCTAATATATTATAAATTTCACGGCCACTTCTTAGCACGTGAAACTTTGCCTATTTCAAAACGAGAAAAAAAAACTACCATTACTGCTACAGTAGAAGAGCTTCTTTTACTTTCAAGGGAGCGTAAACCACTATGCCATTTTCAGCGTATGCGAAGGAGAAAACTGGTAACACATGCAGAGATCAAAGAAAAAGAAAATTCTCTCTTCTCTTTGCGGCAAATCCGACGGAAATGATTGCCTTTTCGACGAACTTGAAGGATTCGTCAATCTCATTCGGCGTTGAAAGACCCGTGAATAGATTTCCACTCGTGTAACATTATAGAAACTCTCTTTTCGTTTCCCGTGCGGGGAAGCGAGTAAGGAAAGGCTGTTTACTTGAATCAACGTCCGCCATTCTGTCTAATCTCACTCTTAACGTTCTCTTCACAGATTTTTTCGTTCGAGGAGAGATTTTTCCCGTCTACAAATGCACTTTCATTTTATATAATACATATATATATATATATATATATACACACACACACACACACACACACACACACACACACACCTTTGGTTACCTTTGGTTAGCTTCCGCCTGAATTGTTCATTCTGACTAAGGTCAAGCTTTTCACTCCACCTTAGACCTACAGTTTAACGTGGAATCCGAACCACGCCCCAACAGCAGCCCAACATCTTAACCACTAAGCCACCCAGGGTACCCATTTATCTACCAACCATTTTTTTTTATTGTGTGGAAGGATGAACAGCTGGGTTTTGCTGCGCGCCGGCTGCAGTCACCGGTCTTGATCCCGGGGCCGATGGGTTCGTAGTCAGCGATGCTAACCACTACACCACTACACACCTAATTATACAGGGTGAGTCAAAAGTCTCCATACATAGGCAAAATGGTCACTTTATTATGCAATCACTTGTAATTCACAAAATATGCTCTATGTAGGCACCATTACACTGACTGCACATACGGATGCGTTCCTCCCAGTCATCTCAGCACATCACCTGCAAAAAAATAAAAAATAAATAATCATTTATGTATCATGACCATTTTGCCTATGTATAGAGACTTTTGACTCACCCTATATATATATATATATATTATATATATATATATATATATATATATATATATATATATATATATATATATATATATATATACAGTATATATAATTTTTTTTAGTCGTTGTTCTTAGGGAAAGTCAATTTAATGACAAATAGAAGAACCAAAGCTGTTAACATACTTCAGTAACTCATTGCAACCTTTTCAAAATTTCTTCCATCATCAAGTTCAAATTAACCTACATTTTTGCCAACTTTGTAGAATAAAATTATTCGATTATGTGGAGTTACAATTATAGGTAAAGGTTCATTTTCGAACAGAAAGGTTGAATAAGGAAGTAGAGTCGTTCAGGGTGTGTTTTATGTAATATGTTACAGAGTTACATAGTTACAGGCTAACAAACACCTTAAGATCCAGTTTAAGCAAATGAAAATAAAAAATACTGAAAACTTACACAATGCTTACGCTTTTATAGACTTGTAAAACTCCTACGCAGAAATAGTAGTAATAATAAAGCATAGAACAGAGAGGCTCTCCATCCTCTGCCAGCCACTGCTGACAGAAAATAGTTGTGAAAGAAGATTTGTGGAAAAGTATGGAAAAGTATAATGAAAAAAATAGCTTCAGAGTTCATTCATATCATGCGTACACTTATCTCGTGTATATAATTAAGTATTAGAGGACAGTGGGAAAATAAAAGATAACATGAAACATTAAACTACTTAATCTACTCTACACCATTAAATTTTTAAAGGATTTTATGTATTTATTTATTTATTATGAATACAAGCCATCATTTATCGTTGCAACATTTCTCCGACAAGTGCCAAGCCATCGTGCTGAGAAACGTTTGAAAATCAACCGTTTTCATTACCATCTTTCGATCTGGAATTGCTTAGAGGGGAGCACTAATCTAGAAGAACCTCCAGCTGGTCAGCACCACCCAATTTAAGAATTCACTCGGCAGTATACATAAGCATAATTTTTTTTTTTCAAAATTTTTATATTCATTATTTAAAAATAAAATTCGACTCTAGCTAACAAGTAGCTTCCCTGAAGATGAGTATATCTATTCGAAGGTTTTAACTCCCGAGAATTCTCATCAAGCTTCCCATCATCTAAGAACTCCCATGCTCTAAAAACACCCGGCCAGTGCCTCCTATGACATGTGCAATAATTCTAAAATATATAAGTAGGGATGGGGGAATAATGACTTTTTTTGGAAATTGCCAACAAGACGTGGTTTCTTTGGCCATTTTCGCTGTTGAATACGAATCTGGCTAGTTCTTGGACCTAAAATGAAGTTTTGACCTGGTTTGGTGGATTTTTTCAAAATGGCCGGCAAAAAAATAGTTTTCTCTTTTTGATGCTTAAGAAAACCGCTACCCCTCATATGTAATGTCTTTTCATATGTTTTCAGGGTCGGTGAAGTGGAAAATTACCAAATCAGAGACATTCGATGCGTAGTTTAGGGGTTATAGGCAAAAAATAGAAAAAAAAAGGTATTATTTTATTAAAAAATCATGTACAGAAGAAACACAAGGCATTCATATCAGTTCCATGATATAATTCAAATCATGATATCATGATATTTACAACACATTGTTCAATAAACATTCAATATCACTAGTAACATTGTCCTCTGGTCGTAAGGTATTCTTAATAGAATTTTCAGTTCATCTACACTAAATTTTTCCATTTTGAATTTCCCTTATCTCAGTTTAACACGTCAAATTTGACGAATATCTGGTGTGATGATGAGTCTCAAATAGGCAGTTTTGGTGAGGAGCTGATTTTCGTTCAGTTTGTACAGAGCATCCAAGTTGTTTGGAGTCATAGGGCCTCCATGTTTCTTGCAATCCCAAAACCGCCAATATTTTGCCAACTTTTTTCTTTTTGAGCTCTTCTTTTCTCAGTAGGGACAATTTCTTTGCAGCATGCACAGTAGCTAGAAAATCTTCCTCTAATTTCTTCACTTTCTTGACTTTTTCTGAACCCCGGCCCATTTCCAGGATGCCTTCCTATCCTCAAGAGACTTTGATTCGTCAAGTCCTACATTCACAACGTTATCCTCTTTGTTGAGGATTTGTCGAGTGACATACTCTAGATTCAAGTATGAAGTATCTTCTAAGTATTTCACTATTGATCTGCGGCTCGGAAATACATATGTGAAGTTTGAATAATGGTGACGGACTTGTAACTCTTCGTCTTCACTCTCCATCTCACCCTCACAATCTTTCTCATTATCATCTTTCTTCAGCTTCCAATCTTGATCAAAAACCATGTCAGCTACTCTTACTATCATTCTCGAAAGCTCTTCAGGAGAAGTTCTTGCCTTGGCAAGACACTGGACTATACACTGCATCAAGTTTTCATTCAGACGTTTTTTTCTGATTTTCACTGTCGGAAATGCAGCTTCTTGCTCTTTACTCTTCTCCTTGCTTAGGTCTTCTTCCGATAAGCGAAGTTTACGATCAGTAGAAGGAACTGTCTTTGCCGTTGTTGGTTTTTCAAAACTCAAATCGTTTTCAGAATCGACTGAAGTTGCTAACATTTCAATAATTTCTGATCCCTCTAGCTCTCTTTGCTCTCTCAAGTTGCTTTTTGTTGCTTTTCGCTTTTTCTCTGCTGATCTTTCACGAGTTTCTTTCCTCTTTTTCTGTCTCACCCAATCTTTTGGTACTGCATTTGTACATATGGCCTTATACGCACCAAATCAATTATCCAATAAAAAGTCTTATCCTCATCAGTCATTTTGACCCCAAATTCTTCTGCAAGTTCTGCTTCGTAATCCTCATCGTCAGTTCTAATGTTGTAAGGCTTTCTTAGTGAGCTGATCCTTAAAGCCGCTCGCTTTTTGGTACCATTCGACACTTTTAGCTTTTTGTTGGCAGCGTTCATTCTTTCTCAGTTTGTTAAAATGTTCATAATCTTCTCTTATTTTTGTCGCCACTGGTTTTTCATGCATGGGATACACATTTTTATTAATCCAATCTCGTTTTAGTTCATTTGCAACTATCTTGTTCGCATCATCTCGAGTCATTGACTTTTTCTGTCCTTTTACTCCTTTTTTGCAAGTGCAAGCATCCAACCAATCACAACTGTCCCTGGTGGCAACTTTCCAGTCGGTTTAAATTCGTCCACTTCTGTGTAGGTTTCCCCAAAAAGTTCTTTTCTGCCGGCACTACGTGATTTCCTTTCACCAGCCATCATTACCAATCAGCAATCACTAAGCATTAGGATCTGCAAGTGCAGTAAAACCCCATTAGTCGGCATATAACACCGAAATATGATAAGCAATACAAATTATAGTCCTGCTAGATGTATCATATATATTATTATTATTAAAGTAGATTATATCAAATATTGTATTTGATATATTATTTACTATTATTATTAAAGTATATACTATATTATTATTAAAGTAATATATGCAATTATTATTAAAGTAAATTAGCACAACATTGAGAGTACAAGAAACCACAAAAGAGATAGCAGCCAAACACCAGAACACCAGAACAAGCTAAAACACTAAAGTAAGCCTAAATAAAGCATCATTATTACAACAGACTAGATACTTAACAACATTGAAGAATGAACATAACCATGATTAAAAATATAGCAAGCATTTATCAACTAATTATTTTTTCTATCAGTTATAAAGGTTTGGAGGTGGGAGGCCTCATTCATCCTTTATGTTCGATATGGATCGGGCATTTTTTTCAAATTTTTCGTCATTTATCTGCTTAACCACACTCTTAATGTCTCTCATTTGTTCATTTTCGAGTTCAGCGACCATGAAAACATATGAAAAGACATATTACATGTGAAGGGTAGCGTTTTTTTTTTTTATCATTAAAACAAAAATCGATTTTTTTTGGCCGCCATTTGAAAAAAAACCACTGAACCAGGTCAAAAATTCATTTTAAGTCCAAGAACTAGCCGGATTCGTATTCAGCAGCCAAAATGGACATATAAACCACTCGTCCTAAAAAAATGTTAGATTCCCTCACCCCTAATATAAGTCCGTTAATTGGTTAGTGTTGATAGTGTCAATAATTTTTGGATCTTTTCCTTTAGAGCACCCCCATTTTCTTCTTTTTAGTTAGTAACAATTTTAACACAGAAAACTTTAGAATGAGACGTGAATGTGAAAATCAACCAACTAGTTAGGTTAATTGAATGCCTGGTTAGGTCAACTGTACGCCCTTGACAATTGGTTAGGTTAAGTCGTGATATTTTCGTTAAAACTCACGAAAATATCACGATCAACCTAACCAGTCGTCAAGGGCGTACAGTTGACCTAACCGAGCATTCAATTAACCTAACTAGTTGGTTAATTTTTACATTCACGTCTCATTCTAAAGTTGTCTGTGTTAAAATTGTTACTAACTGAAAAGAAGAAATTGGGGGAGCTATTAAGGAAAAGATCCTAATTTTTAAATGTGACGTGTGTAATGGCTGATTTTTTTAGTATGTTTGTTCTTTAATAGAAGATTTTGAAGATATATATAGAGGTAGTGGCCAAAGTATTCGTTTATTTTTAGTTGATATTGGCTGTTAATGCTACTCATATAATTCGCATGGTGGGGAATATAACGAAAAGAAATATAAAGAACAAAATCAGAGCATTCAAAAGTTTTATCTGTGGGATAGGTATGATTTTATACCGTGTTTAATAATGTGTTTAATTGTAAATATCAAACGAAAATTCATTTGTGGGTATACGTACGTTTGTCAGTAGTGTTTAAGGTTATTTTTTTTAAAATTTTAATGCTAATGACAATATGGAAACTTAAAATATTTTAAGTCTTTATTAACTGTTGGAATTTTACATCAGCATACCAACCATACTGTATATAAAATTAACAATATAAGAAGTTAATTTATCGATCATATCAGTTTTCTTCAACATACAGTATATACCCTTCCACCATCAAATAATATACCTGAAAAAATTTTTATGGACAATTCCTATCCCAAGGACATTTTCCAATAAACACTTAAAACGATTTTAAATAATATTTGCAAATCAACAAACAAAATTCCAACAGTTAATAAGAAATTTCATACATTACTAACAAACTTATAATCACAAATATGATTTTGTTTGATATTTACAATTAATCACAGCATAAAATGGTACTTATCCCACAAAGAACAACTTCTGAATGTTCTGGTTTCGTTTATTATACGAGTATATTCTTTTGATTATATTGGTACACTATCCGCATATATCAACTAAGAATAAACGAATACCTTGGTATTTCATTAAGGACATAATTACCTCTACGTAAACCTTCAAAACGTTCCATTAGAGAACATTCATACTCAAAAAATCATCCATTACACACGTCACATTTCAAAATTATTAACACCATAAACGCTAACCAATTAATGGACTTGTATATTTTAGAATCATTACACACGTTACATAAAAAATAAAGCACCCTGAACGATAATACTTCCGCATTCAACCTTTTGGTTCAAAAATGAAGCCTTCACCTATAATTGTAACTCCACATAATCACATAATTTTATTTTTGAAAGTTAATAAAAATGTTGATTAAATTGAACTTTATCTTTTTTGTACCTTTGGTTGTTCATTCTGACGAAGGTCAAGCTTTTCACTCCCCCTTAGACCTACAGTTTAACGTGCAAGAAGAATCACGTCCCAACAGCAACCCAGCGTCTTAACCACTAGGTCACCCACGGTACCCATTTACAGGGCCGCCGAGAGGGCGGGGAAGCCGGGATAAATTCCCGGGGTCCGGACCTCTACGGGGCCAGGAAAGAGTGGTGATAAAATCTAAAAATATTAATAAAGCAATTGATTAAATAACAGAGAGGAAATATAATTAATGAACATACATTTTATAGAGATTATCATAGTCAAACTGAAACAGATAAAATATTATCTGCGGTCCACCAATGCCCAAGACCGACTAACAGACCTGAGAAAGCCAGTTAGCCCGTACTTTAAATTTCATCAGAATCATTTACCACTTTGCTAGAGAGAAGGCAAAGAAAGTACACTTCTAATTATGAAAATCATGCAGTAAACAATTGTCTTGCCTGTATGGACTGGTACTGCATTTGTAAATTGTATGGTGATAGAATTAATATAATTGATTCGAAAAATAAAATGATCATTTTCCTCTGAGTTGTTTATTCATACTGTATGTTTTGAATAGTGACTTGGACATATAAACAGTTTACTTGTTATGAACACAAAAAACATTCATAATAAAATACTGAGTAAACAGGGGGGGGGCCCATATATCAATCCTTCCCCGGGGCCCGCGGCAGCTCTCGGCGGCCCTGCCGATTTATCTACCAACCACTTTCTTTTATTGTGTGGAAGGATGAACAGCTGGGATTTGCTGGGCGCCGGCTGCCGTCACCGGGTCTCGATTCCAGAGCCGATGGATTAGTAGTCAGCGACGCTAACCACTACACTACCAAGGCGTTTTATGTAAATAAAATAATTACATTTAGTATTAACTAAGAACTCATGATAGAAAAAATTTCGAAACGTTTACAGTAAATTACTGAAATATGATAATAGCTTTGGTTTTCATATATATATATATATATATATATATATATATATATATATATATATATGAATCGGTACAGAATTTAAATTCTGTATCGATTCATCGATTTGTTTGTACCTGCTATTCCATACATGAAAACCAAGCTCACTCTCTTGTCTATTGTTAATTTTGCAACCATTACCTACCTAAAAGAAAAAAAATAATATATAATAGTCAACACTGAAAATTCCTATGATGCGCGACTTCTTCGCCACCCTGTATATATATATATATATATATATAATATATATATATATATTTTTTTTTTATTTTATTTTTTTTTTTTTTCTGCCAGGTGACGGTTGCACGTGTTCCGTTTGAAGTCCGAACGAAAGTGGTACTACAACAAAAATCTCGAAGCTAATCAGTTTTAAGCAGTGGCAATATATAAGTGAATATACGAGTATACTACAAACAGTGGCATTTCTCTTTAAGTAGTAAAATTCCGGCGTATGTCAAAATAAAGTAGATACAAATATATCAATTAAACCTGTACGGTGTTTTTCAGAGTATTTTCGTTTCGAAAGGAAATTAGTTGTCCATCGAAAGGCAACATCCCTATTATTCCCTGCGGCCACACTCTCGGCACCAATCAGTGAGATTCTACAGCGTGCCACATCCCCTATCCCCCGGAGTAACGGAAAAACGTTCCCTCACCTAGTTTTTTAGCCAGACCAACTACCTCTCTTAATTACTATTTTGAGTCAATTTTCGGGCCCCATCTTTTACCTACTATTAGTAGCATGGCAACGGCAAATAAATTCCAACAACCCTGTGGGTACTGTAAAACAGTAACAAATGACGCAAAAATAATTAGGTGTGACCTCTGCCAAATCCTATTCGAACTCAAATGCCTGAAATGGCAAGATGAAGAAATCTCTCTTATACTGTAACAGGCGCAAAACAGCTGAATGGGATAAAGTTTTTCTGCAAAAACTGCAAGATCAAAATAAATTCTTCTCCGGTCTTTAAAGCAGAAAATGACTATGAGGAGAGAGAAAAAGAGGAAATTGTGAATAGCGAATAGAGAAAAATAGAAGAAACGAGGAAAGTAAAAGAGGAAACTGTGAAAAATGAACAGAGGAAAAACGGAGGAAACGAGGAATAGGAAAACAGAAACAAAGAAAATACCAACACGGAAGGAGGGCGAGAATATGAATGAGAATATAAATACAAATGCAACAGAGAGTAAAAATGAAACACAGGCACAAAACCTAATCCAAAAAGTTCAAACAAAAGACATTAGCATCTATAGGGAAAAACAAGTAGGAAATCAAGAAAGTAGACTGAAACGGTCAAAAAAGAAAAAGTCCCCAAGTAAAAATGGGAAGAAATTATATGAAAGGAAATTTAGATATAAGGGAGCATATATGAACACCCTCCGTCGTGCAATTTCTTCTACAATAGCGGTCACTGTAAATTCGGTGACAACTGCAGATTCTACCATCCAGAAATTTGCGAGACTTACGCGACATATGGAACCTGCCAATACGGGAAAAACTGCTACCACCATCATCTCCCGACAAATTCAAAGGAAAAAGTTCAAAAGACAACAGGAAAAATGCCAAAGAAAATATGTACACCAATAGCGAACAAATTTTTTTCAACATCACAGAAACAACACGGCTGCTAAGTCTCATACAGCGCATGCAGTTAACAGAGCTGGGAGCCTCCGAGCTAGATTGCTTCCTGACAAGAAGAGACCAGAACAGGTAGGTGGAAACGGATCTCTCTCGGAGGACCACAAGGTTACTAAGCACGCGATACCGAAGGAAAACGAACTGGAAATGCACAAGGGGCAACGCAAAACAAAGAACATAAACATTGTCCTAGCTAATATTCAAAGAATAAAATCAAACAACTCGCTCAACAAAATTTCGTGCCTGAAAGGATTAATGAGGGAAACAAGAGCGGACATCGCATGCCTCACGGAAATGTATCTTAAAGATTGCCAAGAAAAATGGGATAACTGCGAATACTGTATTGATGAGAAAGAGTTGTATATCGAGGGTTTCAACCTACGAAGAGCCGATAGAACAGCGAACTGTAAAGGTGGCTGTACTATTTATGTACATGAGATTCATATGACAGAGACGGTAATGAGTAAATCAAACAGTTTCGTGGAACTCCTTGCAGTGAAAATAGGGAAACTAAACGTGGTACTGATAGTCAGGGCCGCCGAGAGGGCGAGGAAGTCGGGATAAATCCCCGGGGCCCGGAAAGAAGGAGGATAAAATCTAAAAATATTAATAAAGCAATTGATTAAATAACAGAGAGGAAAAATAAATAATTAATTAACATACATTTTATAAGATTATCATAGTCAAACTGAAACATAAAATATTATTTGCGGTCCACCAATGCCTAAAGACCAACTAACAGACCTGAGAACCATTGTAATTGAAAGCTACTTAGCCCGTACTTTAAATTTCATCAGAATCATTTACCACTTTGCTAGAGAGAAGGCAAAGAAAGTACACTTCTAATTATGAAAATCTTGCAGTAAACAATTGTCTTGCCTGCATGGACTGGTACTGCATTTGTAAATTGTATGGTGATAGAATTAATATAATTGATTCGAAAAATAAAATGGTCATTTTCCTCTGAGTTGTTTATTCATACTGTATGTTTTGAATAGTGACTTGGACATATAAACAGTTTACTTGTTGTGTACACAAAAAACATTCATAATAAAATAATGAGTAAATAGGTGGGGGGGGGGGGGGTCCATATACCAATCCTTACCCGGAGCCCGGGGCAGCTCTCGGCGGCCCTGCCGATTTATCTACCAACTACTTTCTTTTATTGTGTGGAAGGATGAACAGCTGGGTTTTGCTGGGCGCCGGCTGCAGTCACCGGGTCTCGATTCCAGAGCCGATGGATTTGTAGTCAGCGACGCTAACCACTACACGGTTCTAGGACAGTTCATACCAGGATACCTCATACCAGGACAACTTATACCCAGACAACTCATACCCGGACAACTCATACCTAGGACAACTCATACCTAGGACAACTCATACATAGGACCAGAAAAAAAAAAAAAAATTATTGAAAACATTTATTTTGTAAAATTAAAAATTAAATTTAAACATTTAGAATTCATGCAAGTTATTAATGAAAACATTTTGAAATGAAAACATTTATTTTTAAAATTAATGAAAACATTTATTTTGTAAAATTAAAAATTAAATTTAAACATTTAATATATATATATATATATATATATATATATATATATATATATATGCCCAGTTAGGTCAACTGTACGCCCTTGACGATTGGTTAGTTAAGTCGTGATATTTTCGTTAAAACTAACGAAAATATCACGACTAAACCTAACCAATCGTCAAGGGCGTACGTTGACCTAACCGGGCATTCAAATTTTATCCTATGTAAATAATGGTTCTCTATTTATTATATGTTTGCAATACATAATAAATTTGTTGTTATTGGTTTCTTATCTTATTTTGGTTAATTTGCAGAGTTTAAACTTTCGGGGTGGATATAGATGAAAAGATCAACATTGGGGTGGTAATTGTTGAAGAGAATATGAGTTGTCCTAGGTATGAGTTGTCCGGGTCTGAGTTGTCCGGTATAAGTTGCCCGGGTATGTGTTGTCCTGGTATGAGCTGTCCGGTCACGCCACTACACTACCGAGGCATTTTATGTAAATAAAATAATTACATTTAGTATTAACTAAGAACTCATGACAGAAAAAATTCCGGAACGTTTACAGTAAATTAGTGAAATATGATGATAGCTTTGGTTTTCATATATATATATATGAATCGGTACAGAATTTAAATTCCGTATCGATTCATCGATTTGTTTGTACCTGCTATTCCATACATGAAAACCAAGCTCACTCTCTTGTCTATTGTTAATTTCGCAACCATCACCTACCTAAAAGAAAAAAAATAATATACTATAGTCAACACTGAAAATTCCTATGATGCGCGACTTCTTCGCCACCCTGTATATATATATATATATATATATATATGATGAATAAAACCACGAAGGAAAAAAGAAACACAAAGGGGTGCTCAAGCGCTTTCGTCTAATGACATCCTCAGGAACACTGGAGTGAAAGGACAGATCAAGGCAATATATAGGTTACAAAAATAAACATACATACATACATATTCACATATATATACATATATATATATATATATATATACATATATACATATATATAGTAAGCATAGAAAAAAAATTGTGGGGAGCCAACATTTATATGGTCACAGAAGAATAAAGAAATAAAAATAAATATAAATATAAATTGAGAAAAAATTAATTACAAAATAGTGCCTTAGTGATATATATGTCACAGCCTAAATAATCATAAAGAAATAAACAGGCAAATAAAAAAAAACCATAAATATACATACATACATATATATATATATATATATACATATATATATACATATATATATATATATATATATATATATAAAGACACTTTTAGCACTTTGGCCGACCTTCAATATAAATTCAAATGGCTTTTTTATGGAACAGGTGACAAAAGAATAAAGAAATAAAAATAAATATAAATATTGTAAGTGGAGTCTACCAATTCAAGCTCAAGAGGGAAGTTTTACAATCGATTTAATAGATGCTGCCAAATTGATATATATGTCACAAAAAAATAAAGAAATAAACCAAAAAAAAAAAAAAAAAATTATTAAAAAAATAAAAAATAATAATAAATTGAAAGATAAATTTTAAGAGAGGCACACCAATTTATAAGGGAAAAATTACCACATATGCATATTATAGTCACAACCGAATAAAAAGTACAAGTAAATATAAATTGGAAAACAAAATGATGCCTAGATGATATATAAAGAACAATAAATATATATACAACATATATACGGTATATATACGAAATATAAACGCAATATATACAGAATATATATATATATATATATATGCATAAGGGAAAAAAAATTACCAAATTTGTTTTTATAATTATTGTCTGAGAAAACGGTAGGTCGCAAAAGAATAAAGAAATAAAAATAAATATAAATTGAAAAAATTACAAATAATACACGTACACATGTATACCCACATAACCAAATATATATATACATATACACACATATATACAAACACACACACACACACACACACATATATATATATATATATATATACAAGCTTGACCTTCACGAAATGAGAAATCATCCCGCAGAACCTTTGTGAGGTTGTAAGGTAAGGTAAGGTACATACACATATACATATATAATATATATATATATATATATATATATATATATATATATTTAACTGCATACATACATACATACATACATATACACACATACATACATACATATACACACATATACATACAACACATTTAACTGCAATGACCACACACATACTCACATACACATACATACATACACATACACGCATACAGCAAAAAATTGAAAAATAAAATTGTAAGGGAAACAACAGACAAAAACAAATTTTTTTTACCAAAGATTTAACAACCTGCCCTTTTTGTTTAAATCCATTCTGAAGGAATTCAGAGCAACAGGATCAAGTTGAAACAGACCTTTACTCATGTTAAGGTTATTTGTAAGTTGAATTATAGCCGACTCAAGAATATTTCTATTAACAATGTTGCTAGAGTGAAACAAAACTGAAACATTATTCCAATCAATACCATGGGATAACTCTGACAAATGGACAAAAAGGGCACTGGACAACTGTCCCGTTCTAACGGAATATTGATGCTGTTTTACACGCGTTTGCAAATCCTTTCCGTCTGACCTATGTAAAAGGAATCACATTGCTTACACCCAATTTTATAGATAATGCCTAAATTATTGGTAGGGCTATTTTTTACTATGATGTTTTTCACAATATTGTTATATGAAAAAACTACACTGATATCCAAAAGTTTAAGTACATTAGCAATGCCTAAGAAGCCCGGGAAAATGGAAGTACTAAAATATTCTTTGACAAGGTGCGAGTGTTATTATTCACACGATAGAAGGTTCGTTTAGCCTTATTAAGACAAGATTCCATGAACGCAGATGGGTAACACAACTCACTTCCAATAACGTTGATATTTTCCAATTCGGCATCGATGTATTCCGGACTGGCGATCCTAAGAGCGCGGAGAAACATTGAGGAAAAATGGCCTTTTTAATAGGGGTGTCATGTCCAGAGTAAAAGTGTACGTAGGACAAATTGTTTGTTTTTTTCCGATAGATACTAAACTTAAAACCCGGGCTATCCCTATGAACACGCACATCCAAAAACGGGATTGAGTTGTCTTGTTCCACTTCTAAAGTAAATTTAATGGAGGGGACTTGGTCATTTAACTGAAGGAGGAAGTCATCCAGGTCACGATTCATGGGCCAGATACACAAAATATCGTCGACGTACCGCAACCAAGGGATGCCAACCCCAGGATTCTCGGAATGTAAGTAATTTCAAAAAACTCCATATAAATATTGGAGAGAAGGGGCGACAAAGGGTTGCCCATGGCCATCCCAAAAACTTGTTGATAATGCTCGCCATTGAAAGTGAATTTACAATCCTTGATACAAAGCTTAATAAGCTCCAAAACAGTGTGTGCAGGTAATGGTAAATCATAATTATGTAATTCTCTGGCGAGAAAGTCAAGCATATCATCAATCGGCACTTTTGTGAACAATGAACAAACGTCGAAACTGATCAATCTATCGTTGGTATTAATGCGAACATTATTCAATTTTTCAGTGAGATCCATGGAATTTTTTACGTGTGAATCAGAGACAGTTCCAAGAATGGGGGACAAAACATTAACAAGCCATTTGGAGAGTTTATAGGTAATAGAGCCCACCGAGCTAATAATAGGGCGCATAGGGTTACCCGGTTTGTGGGTTTTAATAAGACCATAAAGATAAGGCAGAGCAGGTGAAGTGGACAAAAAAAGGGGAATTAAATCCTTATGATCTTTGAGAATGCGTTTCAAGCCACTATTGAATGATTTGATGACATCATCCTGTGGGTTCTTCCTAAGTTTCACGTATGTGGCGGGGTCCTGAAGCAGCTCATTCATCTTTCCAATGTAATCCACTTTGTCCATAATGACTAAGGTGTTAGCCTTGTCTGCTTTAGTAATATGGAGCTCACTATCTTTTTTTAATTGTGAAAGGCTATTGCGGAAACGTTTAGGAAAGTTATCTTCGTAAGAAATATTCGCAGCACCATAGACCAGGCCTTTAACTATGTTAACTAAAAACTGAGGAAGGTTACACTGTTTTTCAAAACGAGCAAGACTATGACAAATTTGTAAAGCAGTAGGTTTTTTAACAATATAAAAGGACATACCAAATCCAAGGGCACTTTTTGCATCGTCACTAATGTTTTTCGAAGAAAGGTTCAAAACACACTTTGAGCTTGCTTTTTTACTCCACTGACTATTTCGAATGAGACTTTTAATTTTGCGTATATGTGTGTATATGTATATATATATTTGGTTATGTGGGTATACATGTGTACGTGTATTATTTGTAATTTTTTCAATTATATTTATTTTTATTTCTTTATTCTTTTGCGACCTACCGTTTTCTCAGACAATAATTATAAAACAAATTTGGTAATTTTTTTTCCCTTATGCATATATATATATATATATATTATATATTCTGTATATATTGCGTTTATATTTCGTATATATACCGTATATATGTTGTATATATATTTTATTGTTCTTTATATATCATCTAGGCATCATTTTGTTTTCCAATTTATATTTACTTGTACTTTTTTATTCGTTTGTGACTATAATATGCATATGTGGTAATTTTTCCCTTATAAATTGGTGTGCCTCTCTTAAAATTTATCTTTCAATTTATTATTATTTTTTATTTTTTTAATAATTAATTTTTTTTTTTTTTTTGGTTTTTCTTTATTTTTTTGTGACATATATATCAATTTGGCAGCATCTATTAAATCGATTGTAAAACTTCCCTCTTGAGCTTGAATTGGTAGACTCCACTTACAATATTTATATTTATTTTTATTTCTTTATTCTTTTGTGACCTGTTCCATAAAAAAGCCATTTGAATTTATATTAAAGGTCGGCCAAAGTGCTAAAAGTGTCTTTATATATATATATATATATATATGTATATATGTATATATATATATATATATATGTATGTATGTATATTTATGGGTTTTTTTTATTTGCCTGTTTATTTCTTTATGATTATTTAGGCTGTGACATATATATCACTAAGGCACTATTTTGTAATTAATTTTTTCTCAATTTATATTTATATTTATTTTTATTTCTTTATTCTTCTGTGACCATATAAATGTTGGCTCCTCCCACAATTTTTTTTCTATGCTTACTATATATATGTGTATATTATATATATATATATATATATATATGTATATATATGTGAATATGTATGTATGTATGTTTATTTTTGTAACCTATATATTGCCTTGATCTGTCCTTTCACTCCAGTGTTCCTGAGGATGTCATTAGACGAAAGCGCTTGAGCACCCCTCTGTGTTTCTTTTTTCCTTCGTGGTTTTATTCATCATAAATACTTTTCACGTGTCACTTTCGTGAAATAATTTTTCATATATATATATATATATACACAAACTCAGAATGGTCCCCTGAGAAATTTATATGTTAAACACAGACCGTGCATGGAACAAGGAACTCTTCTGGGAAAATTAAATCCATTATAGTCTGAATAAGTAATGGTAAATGACAAATACCATAGTTTTTCTTTTTCATGATGCTAGCCCGACGTGGGCAACGGGTCTTTCGCAAAGAGATCCCATAAATATAGCTTCCCTCACCAGCAATCTGCAAAGCAGACAGGATCCAGCTTTGGGACATGGACCTAGGGTTTAAAGCAAGCCTAGTCCCTACACTCATCATGAAAAAGAAAAACTATGGTATTTGTCATTTACCATTACTTATTCAGACTATAGTGGATTTAATTTTCCCAGAAGAGTTCCTGGTTCCATGCACGGTCTGTGTTTAACATATAAATTTCTCAGGGGACCATTCTGAGTTTGTGTATATTAAACGGACGTTTTACGTGCCTTGAAAAGTGGACGCTCAATGTCCCGGTTGAGGTTTAAGTTTTGTTTTTTTTTGGCTAAAAATACAATAGTTACACCTTTTTCTTTGTTTATTCAATCCGACGTGAATGCAACGAGTCTTTTACTTATATAGAGGTTCTGAGTGTAGGGACTAGGCTTGCTTTAAACCCTAGGTCCATGTCCCAAAGCTGGATCCTGTCTGCTTTGCAGATAGCTGGTGAGGGAAGCTATATTTATGGGATCTCTTTGCGAAAGACCCGTTGCCCACGTCGGGCTAGCATCATGAAAAAAAAACTATGGTATTTGTCATTTACCATTACTTATTCAGACTATAGTGGATTTAATTTTCCCAGAAGAGTTCCTTGTTCCATGCACGGTCTGTGTTTAACATATATATTATATATATATATATATATTCTTTCTGCCCGGTGACGGTTGCACGTGTTCCATTTGAAGTCCGAACGAAAGTGGTACTACAACAATAATCTCGCAGTTAATCAGTTTTAAGCAGTGCCAATATATAAGTGAATATACGAGTAAACTACAAACAGTGGCATTTCTCTTTAAGTAGTAAAATTCCGGCGTATGTCAAAATAAAGTAGATACAAATATATCAATTAAACCTGTACGGTGTTTTTCAGAGTGTTTTCGTTTCGAAAGGAAATTAGTTGTCCATCAAAAAGAAACATCCCTATTATTCCCTGCGGCCACACTCTCGGCACCAATCAGTGAGATTCTACAGAATGCCACATCCCCTATCCCCCGGAGTAACGGAAAAACGTTCCCTCCCCCAGTTTTTTAGTCAAACCAACTACCTCTCTTAATTACTATTTTGAGTCAATTTTCGGGCCCCATCTTTTACCTACTATTAGTAGCATGGCAACGGCAAATAAATTCCAACAACCCTGTGGGTACTGTAAAACAGTAACAAATGACGCAAAAATAATTAGGTGTGACCTCTGCCAAATCCTATTCGAACTCAGATGCCTGAAATGGCAAGATGAAGAAATCTCTCTTGTACTGTAACAGGCGCAAAACAGCCGAATGGGATAAAGTTTTTCTGCAAAAACTGCATGATCAAAATAAATTCTTCTACGGTCTTTAAAGCAGAAAATGACTATGAGGAGAAAGAAAAAGAGGAAATTGTGAATAGCGAATAGAGAAAAATAGAAGAAACGAGGAAAATAAAAGAGGAAACTGTGAAAAATGAACAGAGGAAAAACGGAGGAAACGAGGAATAGGAAAACAGAAACAAAGAAAATACCAACACGGAAGGAGGGCGAGAATATGAATGAGAATATAAATACAAATGCAACAGAGAGTAAAAATGAAACACAGGCACAAAACCTAATCCAAAAAGTTCAAACAAAAGACATTAGCATCTATAGGGTCGAAAAAAAAAAAA
>JAJOZX010000167.1:1747500-1903939 GCA_023014485.1 Bathynomus jamesi | reverse complement strand
CATCTGGTCCTGATGGCGTTTAATAGAACGACCATCTTCTAGTTGGCACTTGAAGGAAACAGGGCCCGTTCTCTCCTGCACAGTTGCAGGAACCCATTTTGGTCCAGCCCCATAGTTGCGAATCATAACTGGATCATTAGGTTGCGCTTCTATAACTCTCCCTCTTTTAGTGTCGTGGTACAACTTCTGTTTTTCCTGATGGCGTAAAACTCGTTGTTGTAACGTTTCGTTTGGACGTAACAAATCGAAAACTGAACGAATTCCCCGGCCAATCATAAGTTTAGAGGGAGACACCCCGTCGTGGTGTGAGGTGTTATTCGATATTTAAACAAAAATTTATCCAACACCACTTGCATTTCCTCCCCACGAGAATGACGCAAGGCCGACTTGAAAGTACGGACCATGTTTTCCGCGAGACCGTTAGTAGACGGGTGGAAAACACTAGACCGGACATGTCTAATGCCATTTAGGTGGACAAAAGAACGAAATTCCTCACTGGTAAAACAAGTACCATTGTCGGAAACCAGGACTACGGGTAAACCCCATCGAGCGAAAACCGAACGGAGTAAGCGAATAGTAACACCCGAAGTCGTGGAAGTGGTTGGAAAAATTTCCACCCACTTAGAGTAGGCGTCCACAATGACTAGGAAATAAATATTATTTATAGGACCTGCATAGTCAACATGGATCCTATGCCACGGTATAGTAGGCCATTCCCAAGGATGAAGTGGACTTTTCCTTGGGAGATCTCTGTTCTCTAGGCAGCTTTGACAGGAACGAACCAATGATTCGAGTTCTCCATCTAAACCAGGCCACCAGAAATAAGCTCTCGCCAGCTCTTTCATTTTTGTTGCACCCATGTGTTCAGCGTGAAGTTCCTTCACTAAATTCGACCTGCCTTCATTTGGAATTATCACTCTGTGGCCCCATAAGAGACAGCCATTTTGAATCGAGAGGCCAGACTGACGTTGATAAAAAGGCTGTAATTCACTCTCAACCTTAGTAGGCCAACCAACTGAGCAGAAATGGATGACCCTAGACAGAATAGGGTCTGATTTTGTCCACTGCTCTATTTGTACCGCAGATACTGGAGTGGATTCCAAAAACTCCACCAAGTGAACCCATTCTGTAGGTATAGGTACACAATCATTTGGATTTTCTAAGGGCAACCTACTTAGCGCATCAGCCGTACCTAGAAGTTTACCTGACCGATGTACTAAGTCAAATTTATAGGCTTGTAGAATCAGTGCCCATCGTTGAATCCTACCTGAGGCCATAACTGGAATATTTTTATTAGGTGAAAATAAACCTAAAAGAGGCTTATGGTCAGTAATTAGTTTAAATTCATGACCCCATAGATAGAAATGAAATTTTTTTACTGCAAATACTAAGGCTAATGCTTCACGTTCCACTTGTGCATATCGTCTTTCAGTCTCAGTTAGTGTTCTAGAAGCAAAACAGATAGGCCTATCTACACCATCAATGTGGTGAGATAACACTGCCCCAATTCCATAAGAACTGCTGTCTGCTGAAACTACGAGAGGAAGTTTAGGATCATAATGCACTAGGAGAGTGGACTTTAGTAGTACGTCCTTGGAAGCCTCAAATGCTTCCTTTTGAGTTTTCTCCCATCTCCACTGTTCCCCAGATCGTAATAGCTTATTTAGGGGTTCAAGGAAAGTCGATGCATTAGGCAAAAATTTCCTATAAAAGTTTAGGAGACCTAAATAAGCTTGTAACTGTGTGATGTTTTGTGGAGGTGGTGCATTTTTTATTGCTTCTAGTTTATCCACCGTTGGATGAATGCCTGAGGCATCTATGCGGAACCCTAAATATGAAACCTCGTTAGTGACCCATGAACACTTTTCTCTCTTTAGCTTAAGTCCGGCATCCCGGAGTCTTTTTAGAACCGTGGTTAATCTAGTTAGGTGTTCTTTTTTAGACGAACCTGAAATGAGGACATCATCTAGAAAGCAAAGTACCCCTGGAATGTGACCTAGAACTTGGTCCATTGTCCTCTGAAAAATACCCGGAGCCGATGCTATTCCATAGCATAGCCTATTGTACTTATATAGGCCTCGGTGCGTATTTATGATAGTTAGTTCTTTAGAGTTTTCATCTAAACTTAGTTGAGCATAGGCTTGGGACATATCGAGTTTTGTGAAATATTTACCCCCAGCAAGAGAGCTAAATAATTCATCAGGCTTGGGTATAGGATAGCAATCTAGAAGGACGGCTCTATTTGCTGTTAAACGGTAATCCCCACATAACCGCACGGACTTGTCCGGTTTTAGTACAGGAACTACTGGGGCAGCCCACTTAGCGTGTGTGACTGGTTCGATAATTTTATCTTTGAGCAGCCTGTCAATTTCTAAATCTACCTTCTCCCGCAGTGCATGCGCAATTGAACGAGCCTTACAAAATTTCGGAGTTACATTAGGATCTACTTCTATGCAGACCTGATGGCCTTTTAGGTTGCCTACTTCAGGCCCAAAAACAGAAGAAAACTCCCTTAACAATGAGTCTATGTCAGATGGATATGAGAGTGTATGCACATCTGCCTGACCCTTTGGCAAGATTTTGTCAATCGGCATTTTCAAAGCATCAATCCAATCACGGCCTAGTAGAGTAGGCCCTTGCTCATCCACCACTAAAAGGGTTAAGGGATGAGACAAAGTTTTCTGGTTGAGTGTAACTGTGACGGATGCTTCTCCACAAATAGGTATTTGTATGTCCCCATATTTTTAATATAGTTTTAGATGCATGTAGTTTAGGTATTTTTGAAAGTTTTGTCAAAAACTGTTTTGGACATGACAGTTCGGGCAGCACCTGTATCTAGTTCTAGAGGAACTGTAATTCCATTTAGGCCTACCTCTACAATATATGGGCCTGTATTATTCCCACTTTGCTGCTCATAAAATAGGTACTCCACTCCAATGTTCGAAGTATTTCCCTTTGAGGATTTACACTAGAAATGTTAAAATTAGAATTTTCACCCTTCGTTTTCTTTGAAAAACACACTTTAGCTATGTGGCCTATTTTACTACAGTTTCGGCAAACTGCTTCTTTAAAAGGGCAGTCCTTCTTCCAATGGTGTTTTCCACACCCCGTACATGGCTTGGAAGGCTTAGTAGAATTAGTAGGCTTAGTCGTATTTGCCTGTCTAGTAGGCTCATTAGGTCTGCCAGGCCTAGAAGATTTAAAGCTATTTACGTGTTGGGCTTTACTACTGTGATTCCAAAAGCTCTAACATCTTTAGCAGCTGCTTCTCTAGCCGTAGCTATTTCTACAGCCTGACTAAAAGTTAGGTCCTGTATGGCTAATAGGGCTCTCTGGGTAGACTCCTCTTTGAGACCCATTACAAACCTATCTCTTAGCATTTCGTCTAATTTGTCCCAAATTTACACGTACGGCTATGGCTTTTTATTCCTGCAACAAACTCTGCAATGCTTTCATTTCCCGTCTGATGCCTCGAATAAAATTTGAAACGTTCATAGATGAGAACTACTCGGGGTTTGTAGTGATCGGTTAGGGCCTGTACCAATTCATTATAGGTGCAGTTTCCGGTGCTTTAGGAGAAACTAGGTCCATAACTAAACCAAACGTTTTAGGGCCTATTATAGTTAAAAAGGTAGGTACTTTCTTAGCATCAGGAATGGAATTTGCCTCGAAAAACAACCTCACCCTAGTGGCATAAGCTTCGAAGTCCTCCCCAGAGTCTTCGTAGGGGCTTATATGGCCAATCACCGACATGCTAGAGCAAAACCGAATTAGGCCAAATAACGTGAAGTAGGTTAGATTTGGTTTAAATTTGATCTAGTTACTCCCCAGTTAGGGCTGAATAGTGAATTGTATTAGAGTTAGGGCTGAGTAGGAATTAGTTTAGAGTTAGGGCTGAGTAGGAATTAGTTTTAGAGTTAGGCCGGCGGGACCTACGCTATAGTACGGTAGCTTACCCACACAAACAAACCAAATCGGACGACCCACTAGGCTACATCCAATTTTCCAAACAACCACTTGAACCCAATAAGCCAAATTAAATCCAATGAGCCAAATTTAATCCAATGAACAAAATTTAATCAATCCAAATTAATCAATGAGCAAATTAAATCCAATGAGCTTAATCGAATCCCATGAGCTTAATTGAATCCCATCCTCGTCGCCAAATGTGATAGCGTGGGGTAGACACCCCAGTTAGGTTACTTAGGTTCTAGCAAACAATCAAAGCACTTACCGGTGCGTTGAATTAGATATTCCTTTGGGAGCCTACCATTAGATTCCTGTGTCCCACAAACAGCCTACCTAACTCTCTCTTACATTACCAATTTAGAAGCTATAGACATTACCCCTAACTATACTTAAGTACGGACAACTTCCTACCCCATTTGTCACCTTAGAAACACCACCTAATTACACTCAGCACCAACGATTAGGTCAGATAGGAAAAAACATCTCTAGGCTAGCCCAAAACAATACGAACAGCCGCGTTGGTTCGTTTATCTTGCTGTTGCCATTCAGCTTAGATTTAGTGATATTTCCCCTTTAGTGACTTTTAGACTATATACATATACAGTGTATATACACACGTCACCTCAATGACTGAGTGAGTTTTTTTATGATGACTATGTGCAGGGCCGGTTTTAAGCCGATTAGACCGATTTGTTCAAATTGGGCCCCGCGCCCCGAGGGGACCTCGCGCACGCGCTCGAGTGGGGGACGCTATGATGAATTAATGAGTGTCCAGTGTGCACGAAGTTTCTTGTTACTGTGAAGGCAGTGAAGCTATTCAGTCCGTCCTCGTATATCTATGTCTCAATGTTTTATTGCTAATCGTTTGTTTATTTGTTTTGTAATTTCAGTTTATCGTCGCCGTTTAGCTTTTTTAAAAAAAAGGTAATTTGTGGACGATATTCAAACCCTCAACACAGAAAGAGCGCTGTTAATGAGATTATATAACATAAAGCTTGGAATGTAAAGTTGTGTTGTTTGTTAAATATGTCCAAATTGTTTATATGTCCAAACTGCAAACTTGAAGTGTCTTAAGCCTGCATGTAACAGAGAAACGTGGTGGTAAGTAGATCCTACATATTAAATTAACTAGTTTTTGCCTCATTATCATAGAGAGCATTTACATTTCTATTTACTAGAGCTTGTTCTTTTGCCCCCTGCGCTTTTCTTCTTACTCCCAGGCTTTTAAAAATCATGAAATCTTTTGCTTTAATCATTAGATGCATACATGCATATCTTGACTTGTAATAAAACATTAAAACTTTCATATGGGCTTTCAATTTTTAGTATATCATTGTGGCTAATGGTGGAGCCTCAAGCCCTCAACGCTTTTTGGCTGGGACTGGCGTACTGCACGAAGTATAAAGCATCGATCTTCAGGTTTTGTAGGGTAGAGGGCCCCGCTAGGCGCTAACAATTTTCTAATTGGGCCCCGCACTTCCTAGCGCCGGCCCTGCTATGTGGTGATCTTACGATGGTAGTGGTGATATGACTGCATGATTTTTTTTAATGCAACTACATGGTGATGTTAAGACAGAGAGGGTGATGATGTGACTGCATGGAGATGTGTTAATGCTTACATGCTTAATATAGTAAACACCGTTTCAGATTTACATCAACAACTACAGTACTATTTTATATTGAATTAGTACTAATGCTTATTGGCTTAGTCAAGTTCAACAATTTTACAATGTCCAGTGTAGTATCATTGTATATTTAATATGTTGTTAATGCTTACTGTTTATTAAATAATGATATCAATTATAATAGCTAGCGTTATACCATACTATATTGAATTAGTGTTAATGCATTGGCATTGATAATATAATTAATTGTCTCTGCTTGTCTGGGTTGATAATTATAATCTGATAACTCAATGGGTATCTGGTTGGAAAAAGTTTGAGAACCACTTGTTTGAAGCTTTTCTGTTGTAATAAATTTTTTTTACTTCTTTATTTACTGGATATACTGTTAATTTTCATTTTGTCAGTGGTCTAGTTATTTGTGAGTAATGCTCATAGTTTTCTGCTTTTTTAGGAGTCGTGTTTGCGCCCCCCCCCCCCCCCCCCCAAATAATAATGACAGTACTGTACTGTTTAAAAATCTACTTGCAAACATAATATATTTTTTTGCGTGCTTAAATTTTAAAATTATTTATGGGGGGTGCCAAAGGAAGGATCCGCCCCGGGTGCCAAATACTTTAGGTACGCCCCAGGTGCCAAATACTTTAGGTACGTCCCCGGTGCAACATACAGTTTTCTCAAACTATACATCCTGTAGTTCCATTACAAATAAGCTGTATACATTGCATTACAAGAAGTTTTGAAGATCAACATCTAAGGTACACGTGAAATTTTCTAATCAAAGTATTTCCCTGAGCTTATAATTGTCTACACTGCCTAAAGAATTTAAAGAATACTTCCCACGTGGTCCCAGCGTGTCGTAAAAGGCGACTAAAATAAGGGACGGGTGCAGGGGAAACCCCTCCCACCTGTATGCAATGCTGTGCTCGTTACTTTATAAATGTAATGCCGTTACCGTTACCGTTACTACAGTCTAAATGTAACGCTGTTATCGTTACAGTTACCATTTTTAAAAAGTAACGAGTAACGGCAACGTTACTCGTTACTTTTAATGAAATGTAAATACTGTATATTATATATATATGCATAGGTATATTATAATTTATATATACATAAAATATTATATATAAACATTCGCTTGTGCGAGTATGTGTTGGTTTGTATCCACTGGTTAATGCATAGGCTATGAAGTCTGTGCATGCTTTCATTGCGTTGTTATGACTTATAAGCAGTGGTGGGCACTGTTAACCAAAAAGTTAACTTCGATAACGATAATCCGTTAACCCCAATTTTTAACTCCGATAACGATAATCCGATAATTTTATTACAAAGTTAACGGAAGTTAACGATAATCCGTTAACGATAACTATTTCTTTACTAACATTTAAAAAAATCAAGGAAAAAAGCTTTAAAACCCATAGAAAATGTTTATTTATGCAAAATCCAACAATAAATAGGTATTTAACTGTATTTTTATCAAGTTTTGCAACTTTTTTGCTTAATAACTTTTTTTTTTATTTTTAATAAAAAATGTACTGATTACATGTTTTGAAACCCTTGTAACCACTAACCATTAACTAAATTTTAATTTACCAGAGAATTATTATGGCGGGAACTGAAAAGTAAAATTAAATTTTAGGCACATTTATTAAAGACTATGACACAATGTGCTGGTTGCCCTTCAGAAAGACCAACTTCTCAAAGTTAGGCCCAACTGCCAGTCTTGACCTCTTGGGCCTCAGGATGTCCTTGCCGAGAGAGAAGAGCCGTTCCACTGCGGCAGAGGACGGAATTGGCAGACTGAAGTTATGGCGGTTTGAATTCATTCGCGGAGCGGTGATCTTCCGTGAATGACTCCTCGCAGTTAACGTGTTAACGGACTTTAACAGACTAAATATCGAGTTATCGGAAGTTAACTGGTCCGATAACGATAAATGGAAATTAACTTCCGTTAATAGTCCGTTAAAAAAGTTAACTTCGTTAATTAACTGTTATCGGATTAACGCTTTAGTGCCCAACACTGCTTATAAGGCATAATATTTTCAAAAAAGTGAAACAAAATTACTGCAAGATTTATTACTAGGAATTGCAACATAACAGAGGATGTAGCATACTATTGATACTAATTTACTAATGCTAGAATATACCAGGAAAGTTTAGTTTTGCAAAACAATAATACGAAATATTAAAGAAATGAATCAAATGAGTTATTGTGCATGGCAATGATAATTGACATTTATTAGCTAAATATACAAACTTAAGAACTATTATTCAAAAGATCTTTATTGGCCTTTAAGAAAACAAGCTTCTCAAAAGTTGCATCTAAGAGCGAGCCTCGTTTCCGACGCAGTATATCCTTCCTTACTGAAAAAAACCGCTCAACAGCGGCTCTAGATGGTATAGGAGTGTTAAGTTTAATAAACATATTTTTAAAGTTAGTGGATGGGAAGGATGCAGAGCTAACGTGCCGTGAAGGCCCAGATGAGAAGAATGACGAAACCTCTGTCGAACTTAGGTCCCTCCCTGCTCCAGGGTTCTTCGCTTTTTACTTTGACAGTGCTGTCAGTATAGGGGGAGAGGGTGGATGGGGTTAGGCTGCCAGCATGCCAACGGCTAACATGCACACCTCGCTCATAGAGAAGGGACAAATTTTTAACGGTTAATGAATAATGAGTGAGGATCGAAAGAAACTAATTGCGAGCTACGATAAAAAGTAATGAGTAACGACTAACGAATTATTTCCCTAAAAAAGTAACGTCGTTACTGAAAGAGTTACTATTTGATTTGAAATGTAATGCCGTTACCACTACCGTTACTAAAAAAGTACCGCGTTACGTAACGGCCGTTACTTGTAACGCGTTACTGCCCAGCTCTGCCTGTATGTAGCTTTCCACAAACACTGGCAAGACGTCACCCAGGATGAAAGGGTTCCCTCAACCAGCTTACGCACCAGGGTGGGTGAGGAGAGCAATGGTGCAACTTTTCTCAGTCCCAGAGGAGAAGAACCTTCACTAAAGGGATCAATGCGGGGGATCCCACCAGGTCAAGGTATTGACCCTAGACCCCAGCAGTTACGTAGGACAATGGGCCCAACAGGAAACATATGTCCGTATGGCACAATACATTAGACCATTGGAGAAAAGAAAAGAACGCAATCTTAGCGGCAAATCAACGCTAGGCCAAGTTCAGATATAGTTGAAGTATTTGGCTTCGGGTGGAAGCCCCACTTACAGCTATTAAAAATACTAAAAAGAGTATAAACCTTTGAATATCACAGTCATCTGAAAGACTATCAGTTAGTATGTGACCAAGACACTTAGTCTGGGTCACTTTTGACAGCACCATACCATTCAATTGAAATTCAGGAAATTTTATATACTTGTGGGCCTTAGACCTCATAATCATAATGTGACTTTTAGCAGGATTATATTTTATGTCGTTATCCTTCCCATACCTTTCACAAACTTTCAAAAGCGTGCTGAGCCCTTTCACAGATGGAGAAATATGAACTAGATCATCTGTACACATCAGATGATTAACAATCATTGTACTAAGATAGCAAGTGTTCAGTACAACAGATAGATTATCCATATAAACATTGAATAAGTAGGGGAATAATATCTCTCCCTGCCTGACACATTGGTCAGAGAGCTCTCTATAAGACCACGTCCTATCAGTGCCGCATTCAACAAACGAATAGAAAGGACGCTACCAGCGCTCCAAAAATGAATTTTTTACTAACCTTACAATTATGAGATGGATATATACACACACACACCTTAACTTAATATATACAAGCATAGGCGTACGGGCTTCATTTTTTCGGGGGAGCGGTTCGCAATTTGTCCGAAAAATTTCCAAGGTGTCCGAATTTTCCGATGTCGACATAATGAACTTAACATTGCAAGGAAATGAAAGATTTGGTTGCAATAATGCGCATATATTCACAGAGCATTATAAAATATACATATTTTTCATGCATATTCTAGAAAAAATTTACTCTAACAAAACACTGAATTTTTTGCCATCAGATAACCCAAATTGAAAAGGTTGCACGAGTACCTCAAAAATGAAATTACAAAACAAATTTTGGTGCTCTTCCAATATGTGCTCAACCGCGAAACTGTGATCTACCATATTCCAATACGTGCTCTACCGTGAAACTAGCCTTATAAGGCTAACTAACGAAAATATCATGACAACCTAACCAATCGTTAGGTCAACTATACGCCCTTGACGATTGGTTAGGTTAAGTCGTGATATTTTCGTTAGTTAGCCTTATAAGGCTAACTAACGTACCTGCTGCTAATCCGAATAATCTAAGGTAGATCACGTATTGGAATGTAAATTTCGCGGTAGAGCACATATTGGAAGAGCACCCAAATTTTTTACGAAATACATAAAGCAACAAATTTGTTTTTAGAAGTTTAAATGCGACACGTTTATGCGACATTGCAGCCAAGCAAAAAAAAAAGTTGCAGAATTTATTATGTTTGGTTTAATTAGTACATCTGAGTCTAATTTTAATAAACTCCAATTTTTCCGCCATTGTTTTGGGACTGCCCGAATTTTGAGGTATTTGCTAGAAAATATTTGGAAACTTGCGAACTTGGGGGGTGGGGCTGCAGCCCTTCCAGACCCCTCGTCCCGTACGCCTATGTACAGTATAAAAGCAATGCTGCATTAATTAGCTTAGTCATCATATCGCTTTGAGACAACAATGGTTCTTCCTCTCCTAGATTTTCGAACAGTGTGTCCCACCTTAAAACACAGAAACGGCTTTTTGGAGAGAGAAAATTATTAAGTAAAAGTTGTTTAAAATTAATCAGAACCTACGGGAAAATCTGTCTGTCTGTCTCATCCTACAACACAGAAACGGCTCCTCGAGAGAAAAAATGATGAGGTAAAAGTTGTTTAAAATTAATCGAAACCTACGGGAAAATTATAATCTATATATATAAAGCTGAAATCGGATAATGTTTGTTTGTTTGTGTATGTGCTCATTCCGAGAAATATTATTAAAAAAATAAAATTGCCCCTGTTGATTGTTTAAGCGTGGTATTTTTAGAACGGGCTTCTGCTAGTTATTATTAAAGTTACCAAGCTACAGTAGATACGTACACTCCTACAAATTTTTACACATAAGTTGCACGTCAGTTACACATTTTAACGTAACCTTTTTGCAGTGCCGGATTAAGACCCTCTGGGGCCCCTAGGCACCAAGACTTTAGGGGCCCTTCCTCGCAGTTTGTAATGTTATAAAAAAACTATAGTATCATACTGAAAAACTTTTGTTTTAGTATTAAAACACTTTTTTAAAGGAATAATAAAAAAGCATAATACCAAAAGCAGGCTTATTGTTTTATTTTATTTACAACATACATTTTACAACATACATTTGTCTGTGAAGTCGAGGCTTCTACCAATCAAGTGACTTGGATCATTCAAGTTACTTGATATACCGTAATAAAAAAAAATAATTATATTGTTCTAAACATTTATGATCCAAGTACATCAAGTGACTTGGATCATCTAATTTCACTTTTGATGTACCGTAAATGAAAAAAAATTATACTATGGTTTTAACAGTTGTAATCTAAGTCACTTGATGCACTGCAATGAAAAAAATAATTATATTACAGTATGTTTTTAACATTTTAATTTATATTTTAAGATTGAAATATAAAAATAAGCTATTAATACTGCTCTTTTTCTATTTTTAGAACGTAACAAGGACTCGTAAAGTTGTAAAAGAAAACTGGATCCAGAAAATACAAAAATTATATTGATTTTAAATTGAATGAAACCATAACAAATATAAAATCATTGAAGGAAAAGAATTTGAGAAAAGCTCACAATCACTAAATAAAATAAAAAAGATTGACAAACGATTTTTCTTCCAAATAACACGAGAATAAAAGTTTCACATTTTGAAATCGTGGTATATTAACCTAATAGATTTTGAGGGGTTTCTCGTCGCAAAAAAAAACAACTTTTTACTTATTTATTATTTTTTTAAATTTATTTATTATTTTATATTTCAATAATACTGACTATATAACAGTCAACCTACGGGGCTCCCTAACCTTGGGGGCCCCTAGGCACGTGCCTACTGTGCCTATTGGGTAATCCGGCACTGTCTTTTTGTAACACTGAATTCAATGTGCAAAATTAGGGTAACTTCTTCAGCTTTAACAAGAGTAAGGCTCTTTTTCTATATTTCGTTCCGTAACTTTTTGTTGATGAAGAAGTAAAACCCTTATCCAATATTTCGTTCCGTAACAATTTCGTAACTTTTGTTGCTATTTTTCTCCTTATTGCATAACTTTGCGGTAACATTTTTAACAATAAATCGTATATGGATACTTCTAGATAAATATAACCTATAAAATCCGATAATTTATATTGGATAATATGCATATTATCAAATTGAGATTGTAATTAAAATCAGGTAGCTAGCTGCACTCTGAACGAAAAAGCGACAAATTAAAATCTGCTTTGTAACAAATGCAGAATTAATTTCATGAACGTGTTAAATTATGTGCCATATTATGCAAACCGACACACACACACACACACATATAGTTGGATGTTGTATAGATGACACGAGAATAAATAACTTAGTCTATATGATAATTAAAACCCACTCTAATAGACAGAGTTTATTTCCACAGCAGTTTAGATGTCCACTGGCATCCTCTTCGGGTGGATACAGAAAAACGTTTTTCTGTATCCATCCGAAGAGGATGCCAGTGGGCATCGAAACTGTTGTGGAAATAAACTCTGTCTATTAGAGTGGGTTTTAATTATCATATTTTGACCTTCACGTAGAAAAAAGTGGTTTTTTTTTAACTTAGTCTATGCTGCTGATATGATGTTAGTAATTCCCTCAGTTAATTAAAGGTCTGGATCGGCTGCTAAAAGTTTGCGAATTATATACGCAGAAACATGATATTCTTTTTAATGTTACAAAAACTAAAGTTATGCAATTCTATTCTAAAGCTCTAATCAGCCAGCTGATATTAATTTTAAAATGAGAGGTAAAGCAATAGAGGAAGTATAAGAATTTAAGTGTTTATGTCAAACTATCACCGGCTGCCTGAGTGATATATAAGAAAACAATATCGAAGCCTCTGTACTAAAGCGAATATGATTATAAGGAACTTCCGGTTCTGTACAAGTAAAGCTAAAGACATTCTCTTTCGTACTTTCTGCAGTAATATATATATGGACAGCAACTCTGGGTGAATTACTAAAAAGGTTCTGGCAGAACCCTAAATTTGCTATACAACAGATCTTTTAAATACCTACATAAATTATCCCCGAAATGCTCAGCTTCGCAAATGTTTGCTACCCGCAATGTCCCGACCTTCCCGGAGGTAACAAGATGTGCTCAATACAGTTTAATGCAAATAATTAAAAAATCAACCAACCCGATTATCCAAGCTATTCATCAGTCCTGCCGTATGTCTTCTAAGCTATGGAATTCATGGTATGAAAACGCAGGGCTGTATCCAGAGCATGAGGGTTTACAGTGTTGGACAAATATTTATTCACTCCCGCCCAACAATACTGTTTTGCTACCCTGTGAATGATCATCACAACAATGTGAAGCAGCAGAGGTGAGTAGGTCAGCTGGGTGAAGGTGATCTGAGGAGCTACATACATCATACAGTATATCAAAAGATTTGGCAAATTTATTATACTACAGCAATTGTTATTATATTTTTTTATTGGGTTCAGAATCCCAGCTGAGCCTTGAGCGGCCAAGCTCTGAAGGACTACTTTAACTTACAGCCTAAATTAAGTTTGACTAAAACAAACTTTACAGACTTAAAGGTCCTATTCGGCCCTACCTCACGGTTGCTGACTGGATGTGGGTCTGCTTTAGGCCTCACTAGCATAAATTAAGAAAAAAAAGGGGCACTATTTTTGGTCTACTTTCTAACCCTTGCAACAACAATACAACCTGCACCATTGAATGATGCAATAATCCTGTATTTAAACAACCAAACTGAATTGCAAGATAGCTCTCTGTAAGACCACACCTTATCAGTGCCGCATTCAACAACCAAGTAGAAAGGACGCTGCCAGTGCCCCAAAAATGATGCCACAAGAGCCCAAAAATGCTAACTCTAAATTAATTGAATTTTTCACTAACTTTACACTTATGATATATATATATATATTATATATATATATTATATATATATATACACAGTACTTTAACTTAATATATACAAGCAATGTTGCATTAATTAACTTAGTCATCATATCGGTTTGGGACAACAATGGCTCTTCCTCTTCTAGATCTTTTACAGTTCCCACCGAAGAGGCATTGTTGTCCCCAGCAAACACACTACGTAAATACAACGTTGTATCCTGGTTGAAACTTGGTCATGTCAGAAATTGACGTTGAACTGACGTAGTCACAACGTAAAACTTAAACGTTATATTGCAACGTTGATACAACGTTAGATAATGACGTTGTATACACGTGAAGAAAAAGTAAATTTCTGACGAATGTTTTGTATGTAGCATAGACGCTGTCTGCACATAGCATATAGTTTCGTATTAAGTTATTCTTTGTTACAAAATTGTAACGGAGTTACATACGGCATAGGCACCTTTGTTGGACCAAACTCTATCCTCTGTAATTAATTAGAAAAGTAATTTTCGAAAGCATGTACATGTAAATTTAATAGTAAAATAATATATAAATTACCTAGTGTTGCAGTACATGATTTAACGTAATTAATATAGTAGAACGCCTGCTTCCGTCATTTGTTTTCGCAATTCTCCTCAATATCGGTAAGTTATGCGTTGTCTGACTTCATAACTCAGAGATAAATGTCCTGTATATACTGCATTATCAGAAAAGCAGGACCGCATAATACAAGGAAATCTTTGCAACTTTCAGAAATGAACATGTTCTTATAGACTTACTCAGTTTCTGATCAGTTTATTTTAGATTAGGTTAGTTAGGTAAGTTATGTTAGGTTTGAATCACTGCTGCAAGTGGACCGAGATCACTAGGCCGAAGTCATCAAAGGCCGACTTCACCTGCAGGCTAACCCCGCAAAAATTAATTTAGGTTAGGCTACATTACAGGAACCACAATCGCCGTTGGCATGCCAATTTTTTATGTACTGCGCTGTTCCATTTAAACATGTAATAGGGGGAATGGGACCTGAAGACCTTTTTGAGACTTCTTTGTATCCCTCCATCTGAATGGCATGTATTATTTTACATTCCCCTGGTGTCAACCCCCCTCCCCTTCAATTGATTTTTTCTAACCCCATACCATGGTATTTTTCAACGAAACAGCCCTAAGCAAGGGAGGAGCTGGGCATTTCAGCAAGAGAGGGGGTCCAAAGAAAAAAAGGGCGCCCCCTAAAATAAAAAGGGCACGGTACTAAAATTTTTCTCTTAAAACAGACCACCAATGAGCGAGTGTAAATCAATTGTATTGTTTTATTAGATCAGTCTCATTCAAATCTTCTATAAATAAACTTTGCACGGTTTTGAGTGGTTAAGCAGAGTAACAAATATCTCTCGCTCAGTCGCCTGTTATGATTGGCTGACTCGCGTAAAGTGGGTGGAGCTAATGTCTCTCGCTCAGTCGCCCGTTAGGGTCGGATCTATCAGTAGATCACGAAGTCGAAAGCGCGGCTTGTATGATACAAAATAAAAATCTAATTGGATACAACAGTTATCACAGAAAAATTTTCAAACAATTACAAATGTCTTGCCAATTAAAAGAATTATCAGAAGAAGATGAAGTTAAAATAGTGATATGCAGTCCCGTAGACAGGACTTCCCAGGGGAGGGGGGGGCCGGGGGGGTCGAAATTGTAGAAAGGCAGGACATTTTGGCGCAATGACCTAGTCACTGCGGAGGAGGTTTAGAATAGTTAAGTTTAGAGTAGTTTGTGAAGGTTAAAAAAATGCATAAAATGCACGATGAATAACTGAATGATGTTATATGTACTGTACATATATTATAATATCACAGCATAAGTTATAACTATGGTTACAAAAGTGGACTTTTCCTATCAAAGGAAGGTCGTTCGACCCCCGACCCCACCTGGCTACGGGCCTGATATGGTTGCACCGGTACTAGGGGCACCTATGAAAATCATTACACCTATAAATTTGGAAGTACAATATCTATGGATAAAGACTCAAAAAAAATTTGAATAAAATAACGATGATCTATCTACAAAAACAAAATTTGTTTTCAGAGGCACACATATCGTTCAAATAGGGCACTTGCAAGAAATTGAGGGGTCCAGACGTCGTCGACCCCTCCCCCCTAGATCCGCCAATGCTATGGGTTGCTAGTTAGTCCTAAAAAATCTTTCACTGCTTTAATTTTTTGTCTCTCCGTTTCTTATAAATATTTATTTGTTGATAGGAGCCTGCCTCTAAGAGAAACAGTTCCAGACCAGTGGTGGCAGTAACGTGGCAAGGGGGGGGCCCGTGCCCTGGGCGCCGGTTTTTTGGGGGGCGCCAAATCGGCCGAGCGAGCAATTTTTTTTAGCATGACATTTGTTTTTTTTACATCCGCGGCCGGGAGGCAAGTTTGGACATGTATCATAACCACAGACAGGGTATTAATAATAGTAATAATAATAATTGTTTATTTCTAGTAAAATTAAATTTAAAATTTGATTTATTGATAAAAATCGGTACATATAGAAACAAATTGATAAATACATGCTAATATAGCAAATGTATCAAAAGAAGTGTATTAAATAAAATCGTAACAAAAATATAAAAATATGATGTGCATTGCCACAAGCTTTAACCAATTGGGCTAACGGCCTAGCAGTTAACCACTGCCTTAAGTGTGCTATATAAACTATTGTGGTTTTGACAGATTATAATGTATTCACATAGTTAGTGAATGACAAATATTTAAATAACCACTATTATAATTTTGATGTCGAAAATTCATTTCGTTTCTGCTATCAACGGAGTAACCTTCAAACAGAATGAGTGAAATATGTATAATTTGAGCGCACAAATAGCGATGAAAACTAGACACCGACCGGTTCGAACTTATTTGTTCTCATCAGGATGTCACAAGCTTTAACCAAATTTGTTCGAGGATCTACAGATCTAAAGAAGCTAAGGCTAACAAAGACCCTAAGATCCACTCTAAGGTTAGCCCGAGAGAAAGGAAAGAGTAGCGGGTTAAGAGAAGAGAAGAAGGGGTTAAGTAAGAGCAACACCTATCACTCTGGGTAACATTCATTCAGAAAAAGAGGAAAAGTGTCTCACCATCATCATCCGCCGGCCACTGCCGACAAGTCAGAAAAATAGTCGGAGAGAATAGGAGAGGGGTGAAAGATGAAAAGAAGTAAAATAAGAACGCTTACAAACCATGCAAACACAGTCTTAACTCACTGTCATACCATGCAAACTACAAACATGCAAGAAAAGAGTTAGAGACATGCAAAGTAAGGAAAAAAAAATATATATAAAAAAAAAATAAAAAAAAATAGGTAAAGTTAAACAAAAAGTGGGTTAGTTTACGCTACGAGCTACATCTACGTTCGTGTTAGTCTAATTTTTTATTTTTTTATATTTTTTTTTTATAATTAATTGCTGGCATCACACGCTGGCATGTCACAAGCTGGCATTCATCGTCAACAGACTCATCCTCGAGCACCACCACCAGAGCTCCTGTTGTTAACTTTCTTTTTTAATTTTAAACAACGTTAATATTTTTAAAATGTCTGTCAAGACGGTTCTTAAACACATTAACGCTGGTAGAATGAACGACTAACGCGGGAAGATTATTCCATTTATCAATTACTTTAAACGTAAAGAAGTTTTTAGCGATATTAGTAATGAAACGTCTGCCACGCAACTTGAATCCGTTATTGCGAGTATTACTATTATCGAAAGTGAACAATTTGTCAAAATTTACGTTATCGATGTTATTAACGATTTTGAAAACTTCAATAAGCTCCCCCCTTAATCTCCTAGTTTCGAGTGAATACAAGTCTAACACTTTAATCCTATCTTCATAAGGCTTGTTGCGCAATGACGGAATAAGTTTCGTGGCACGACGCTGAACCCTTTCTAACCTATCAATATCCTCACGCAAGTACGGGCACCAAAACTGAACGGCATATTCTAAATGAGGCCTGACTAGGGACTTGTAAAGGGGCAATATAATATCCTTCGATTTAAATTCGAAATTACGCGCTATGAAGCCTAACATCCTATTCGCTTTTGCGCAAGACTCCAGGCACTGGTTCGAACCTTTAAATCCTTAGATACGCGTACGCCTAAATCTACTTCCTCGTCAACGCTCGCTAACTCCCTATCATCCATCGTGTACGCGTAATTATTGTTGCGAGAACCTATATGCAAAACTTTACATTTGTCTACGTTAAATTGCATCTGCCACTTATCTGTCCACTCCATAATCCTATTACATCGTCTTGAATCCTATTTCTATCGTCCTCGTTAACAACCTTACGCCTATTTTAGTATCGTCCGCGAATTTTGAAACGTTACTAGTCAATCCTACATCTATGTCGTTAATGTAAATTACGAATAGCAATGGGCCTAACACTGAACCCTGTGGGACACCGCTACCTACATCTAACCACCCCGATTCACTACCATTAACTACGACCCTCTGTCTCCTAGCACGAAGCCATTCTTCTAACCAGTTAGCTACCTGACCGCGTATACCGTGCGCTTTAACCTTCGCAATTAGTCTCCTATGCGGAACTGTATCGAACGCCTTTTTAAAATCTAAATAAATAACGTCAGCTGCCCTATGCCTATCATTCGCGCACTACTTCGTTATAAAATTCTAACAAATTAGTTAAACAAGACCTATGGCGTCGAAACCCGTGCTGACTACTATTAATCAAATCTCTACTTTCTAAGTGATCGATAATACGATCCCTAACTACGGATTCCAAAAGTTTACCGACAATTGACGTTAAGCTAATGGGCCTATAATTGCTAGCTACCGCGCGGTCGCCTTTTTTAAAAATAGGCGTGACGTTAGCTAATTTAAAGTCTTCAGGAATAATCCCCGTTTCGAGTGACTGATTAAAGATCTTCGTTAAGGGGCCTACGATAACTTCTTTCAAATGTCTGGGAAAAAAGCGTCAGGGCCTGGAGCCTTGCTAACTTTTAGCCTATCGATATAATGCGCAATCTCAGCCTCGTAAACAGTTATTTCATCTAAAATAGTCTCGCTACTAAATGGAACGATATCATCCACGTCGGGGACATTATTTACGTCCTCTACGGTAAAAACTGTCGCAAAAAAGTTATTAAAAATACCCGCATAGCCTGAGCGTCAGAAGCCAAAGCACCATTAACATCCACTAGAGGCCTATGTTATTTTTTACCGGCTTACGATTATTAACGTATTCAAAAACTTTTTTGGATTATGTTTACTATCCGCAGCTATAAGTATCTCTAAATTACGCTTGGCATTCCTAACTGATCTTTTAACCTGACGTCTAAGCTCGATATATCTATTAAAGTTAGCTACCTCTCCATTGCGCTTACTAAGTCTATACGCTCTATTACGCTCGTTTATAAACTCTCCTATTTCCCTACTCCACCACTTCGGCCTACCGCGATTTCTAGCGCGCTTGAGCCTACGAGGAATAAACTCCCTTTCAATATTCCTAAAACTTTCTTTAAACGCCACCCAACGCAAATTTGTGTCATTACCCATAAATAAGTTATCCCAGTCCACTACTCTCATCCTATCAGCAAAACTATCAAAATTAGCCCTACGAAAATCAGGACTTCTATTACGTTACTATCCTTACTGTTTTCTATCAATAACTTAAACCTAAGAATTTGATGATCGCTACATCCTAAACTCTCGCCTACTTCTAAACCTTCGACTATATTCTCGCCGTTCGTCATCACCAAATCTAAGATATTATCACGCGCGTTGGTTCGGTAACTATCTGTCGTAAAAAGTTATCGTCCATAAACTCAACCAGTCTCAAACCCTCTTCATTACCCATAAAATTCTCGTAATTAACATTAGGGCAGTTAAAGTCTCCGACAATTACTATTCCGATTGTCAATAAAATTACCAAGAAGTGAGTAAAATCTAGTATCTATATCGAGGGGTTGAACGGGAGGTCTATAAACAACGACAAAATTAAAACTAATACTACGCGCCCTAACTTCAACACAGATCGCATTAATTGCTGCCGGAAAATCTAACTTAACCTCGATAACCCTAAGGGAATTACGAATGTACAGCAAAACGCCGCCTCCAAATCTATGTAACCTATCATTAGTAAAGATTTTAAAACCCGGTATATCAAGTTCCCCCAACAAGTCCCGAGTCACGGTATTTAACCAAGTTTCAGTGATAGCAACTATATCATAGTTGCCGGAATAAATTACCGCCTTAAATTCATTTAATTTATTTCTAATACTACGCGCGTTGCAATAAAAGACGTTTAAGTTATTTTTTACCACGGGCGCGTGTTTTAAACTATTTATCACGTCGGGCCCGCGTTTCCCGGACCCACAACGTTTAAAGAAGGCTTCGACCTATACAGCTTTCGAACGTTTTCGTCTATTAACCTACCTAGCCTAGCATTACCTATTTCATTAAAATGCACCCATCTTTTATAAAAAGGCTAGGATCATTGAATTCGGACCACAGCTTTACGAAGGGTACACCTTCCTCAGCACAAATCTCTTCTAATTTGTTATTCAAAAATATTGTTTTAGACGTAATTCTAAGACCCAAACCGTGCCTAGGGGTAATACCTAGAACTAAAGACCTATCTGACCTCGCCTTCAGGGACCTAATTAACCCCCTATATCTCTCCAAAAGGTCAGGCACTCTCGTATCGGGCCTATACGAGTCGTTGCCTCCTACCATCGTCACCAACATTGAGTGACGGGAAGCAACGTCAACCCTATCCACTTCGTCTCTAACTCTGTCAACCCTGGCCCCCGGGAGACAGACCCTCCTCCTATTGGTTAGATTCCGTTTAACGAACTCTTTGTCCATGTGGCGCACTAAAGAGTCCCCAATTAAAATAGTTTCCCCCTCATTCACGTCCCTTTCCAAATGGGCGAAAGGGTTCGAAACCTCGATAGGGGAGGATTCCTATCACCTAATGTACGCGGCCTAGCTCCACCCTTAACCTCTCTAAATCCCTAGCTATCTACTACTCTCGGACTAACCTTAACCTCTCCCTCGACTCTATCTAACCTTCCGACAAGCTACCTAAACTAGAAACTAAGTTACGCACCTCACCCTTCAAATTACTAACGTCTTCAACGTTAGTATTGGTTCGGCTTCCGTCAACCGTAGCCCTAACCCTGCCCTCATCAAGCGTTGCAAGTCTATCCGCTACCTCACGTACACTGCGTTTTATGTCAACTAATTCCTCCATGAACTCGCAAAAGAAACAAACTGATCTATCGGTAATCGCCATTGGACCGCCGTTATAATCCTTAAATTCCGAATACCACCGATAATCTTATTAATCTACCTTGAAAATAAGTGTTTAAAATAGTTGAAAATAGGGCTCAGATTGCATGAAATCGACTCTTCATAGTCAAATTTTTCCCGTGGGAGGGCCCCCGGATCCTCCGCCTTCGCGTCTAACTCGGGCTGTCTTAGGCAGCCCTCAAGAGGGAAGCACCATCCCCTACCTTTGCCCCCGAGCGCCACGAACCCTCGCTACGCCACTGAGTGGTGGAGCGGGATGATCTGGAGTCAGAACAGTCTGGCCAAGATGACTAAACCGTTTGCAGTTATGAGAACTTGTACATTATATCAGACTATATAAACTGTATTAGAATGATGGTGTACCAAACTAAAAAAAAAATTTGGAAACATAATTTGTGTTTATATATATGTACAAAATGGTGAGGGCTACACAGTGAAAGGTTTGAATTACAATGATGTAACTAGGACCACAAATTTACGTCAGATTGCAATAATCCTCACTAAATCGCAACGTTAAAACAACGTTGTATCTACGTAAAGTTTACGTAATACCACAATGTTGTGAAAACGTAACTGAAATCACACAAATTTACGTTGTATCTACGTCACAGTGCTACGTAATTCTTACTAAAATGCAACGTTGTATCTAGGTGAAAATTGTTAGCTGGGAAGCCCCAACCTGGTCACAGGGTTTACAGTTTAGAAATCAGATATATAACAATTTTTTTCTGGGACAACCAGGGAGTGGGGGTTAGACACCCAATAACCCCCCCCCCCTGGATACGGCCCTGAAAGCGTGTCTGTAGTTCCACTTAACTCGATATTACTGCATTATTTCTCATTAATTGTATTTCTATTTTCTTAGTATTTGTATTGTTGGTGTATTCTATTATCAGTTCGTATACTTTCTAAAGTGTTAGAATATGCCATTTATAATAGGATAAGTACTTACTTGCAGACTTATGACAATCAGTTTGGCTTTAGAGTGAAACATGGTACTGACATGTATATTTATATGCTAAAGGAAGCCGTCCTGAAGTACAAGATGTAAAGTAGCAATGTATATTCCTCTTTTTTGGATGCATCAAAAGCATTTGATAGAGTTAACCATCACAAGCTTTTCAAGAAACTCTTGTTTTCGACGGGTACCTAAATATACAGCATACTTAGGATACTTGCATTCTGGTATACAGAGCAGACCATATTTGTAAGATGAAAAAGCACTGTATCACCAGGTTTTAAGGTAACTAATGGTGTTAGGCAAGGAGATATATTATCACCCTATCTTTTCTGTATATATGTATATATGGATGACCTTACCAATGAACTAAAAACTGCACGTACTAGCTGTGTCATTGGAAAGGAAAAATTTAATAATTTAATGTATGCTGATGACCTTGTTCTTCTGTCACCCTCTCCCCATGGGCTCAGATTATAATTATTAGAGATATGTGAACAATATGGTATAGAAAATGACATCACCTATAATGGGGCAGAGAGTTGTATTTTGATTTTTAGGTGTAATCTACTGAAACATGTATTGTTATTTTATTTTTTTTGTCGGGTTCAAAATCCCAGCTGAGCCGTGAACGGCCAAATTCTAAAGGGCCAGTTCTATCTGAAGCCCAAGTTAAGCTAAATTAAAACTTACGGATTTGAGATCCTATTAGGTCCTACCTCAGGGTAACCTCAGGGTTGCTGACTCGATGCGGGCCTACTTTAGACCTTTGTTACATGAATTTTAATGTAAACAAAAAGGGTACTATTTATGGTCTTCTTTCTCAACCTTGCAACAACAACGCAACCTGGACTATTGCACGGTGCAACAATCTTGTATCTAAACAACCAAACTGAATTGCAAGAGAGCTCTCTACAAGACCACACCCTGTACATACGACATCCCACAAACGAGTAGAAAAGACGCGCAGCGTCCCAAAATGATGCCACCAGCGTCCCAAACACTGATGCCACAAGAGCCCAAAAATGCTAGCTCTAAATTAAGTGAATTTTTCACTAACCTTACAATTATGAGATGGATATATATACACCTTAACTTAATATATACAAGCAATGCTGCATCAATCAGCTTAGTCATCATATCGCCTTGGGACAACAATGGTTCTTCCTCTTCTAGATTTTCTAACACTCCCCACCGAAGAGGCATTGTTGTCGTTACCTTCTGCAAGGTTAGCCAAGCCTTCTCCATGAGGCTGTAACTCAAATGTTTCATCTTGACTATCTGTGTTTTTGCTGATTTCTAAAGCATAGAGTTTTTGTATAGGTCTCTTTAACTTTCCTCCTGAAGTCTTTACCAGTGCAGACCTAACTAAATTGTCTTTGCCAACAAACAACTCTTCAATTATGCCAAGCTTCCAGCATTGCCTTGGTCTTTCATTGCCAATCATTACCACTCTCCACCTTGATACAATTTGCATTGGAGCCCTTTACCTTGCCTGATGGGTAATAATTGAGTTCTGGCAAGTATTCCATCTGCCACCTCTTCCATAACTGATCTTGTAGCTCTTCAAGGTACCTGAACCGTCTGGTTAACTCTCCTTGAGTGCTCTGGATAGGCTGCAAGTCTTCTGGCACACTGGGCTTGATGTTAATCGTTTACCACAAAGAAAATGATTTGGTGTCAATGGCTCTGCATCCTGCATACTGTTGTAAACAAAAGTGATAGGCCTACTGTTCACCATTGCTTCTACTTCACATAAAACAGTAGAGAATTCTTCTTTGCTCAAATGAGCATTAGCTAAAAGTTTCTTTAATGGACACTTTACACTTCTCACTAGCCTTTTCCCAAAATCCTCCCCACCATGGTGCTCTCTCAACAATAAACCCACTGTACCCCTTGGTGTGAAAAGTAGGATTGGAATCCTTCCTTTTAGCACGGACCAAATTTCTTGGAGTTCCTTTGCAGCCTTTTTGAAGGTTTTTGCATTATCCGATATGATTTTATTTGGGAAACCCCTTCTGTTCACAAACCTTTTAAAGGCCAAAGAAATACATCACTACTTAAGTTGCTTACCAACTCCAAATGGATTGCTCTGGTGGTAGCACAGGTGAAAAGACATATATAACCTTTGTTAGACTCCCTCGCTCATACACATAGACTGGCCCTGCAAAGTCTACTCCCACTACATCAAATGGGGCAGTATAGACACACCGTTCTCTTGGAAGTGGAGCCACCTTTTCATAATAAGCTTTGCACTCCAACGCTTGCAAACCACACATTTATGCAAGACCTTTTTTACTACTTGTCTAATTTGGGAATCCAAAATTGTTGTCTGATCTCTATTATCACTTCTCTAACTCCAGCATGTAACAGCTTATGATGAGTATCCAGGATCAAAAGGTCCACAAAGTGCCCCCCAGAAGGTAGCAAAATTGGATGTCTTTTCTCCTCTGGAAGCCCAGAAAACTGTAGTCTACCTCCTACTCTCAATAAATCCTGATCCAAAAACACATCCAAGCCCTTGAGCGCAGAATGTGTTGGTAGAACCTGTAATGGATGGCTGTGAGCAATTCCCGCTCTTCACCAAATTTTTCCTTCTGCGCATATACCACCCAGTATTTCCTGGTTTGCTGAATCTCATTACTGTTCAGAATTCCTTCCCTTCTTGTTTCTCCCTTAATGTTGTTGGTAAATCTATAATCCATGCTGTCACTCTTAACAATCTTTTCAGACTGCTAATGTCCTCAAGCCTCAATATGGGGTCCTGCTGCATAACTTGACAACTGTTCACAGCGCATTTTCTCACCTCACTCACCCATGCTTCTTCAGCCTGGCATTCTCCTACAATAGGCTGATTAGAAGGCCAGTTTTCACTTCCAAGTTTTAGCCACTCTGGCCCATTCCACCACAAACTTGATTGTGAAGATCTTTCACTGAAATTCCTCGTGTTGGTAAATCAGCGGGGTTTTGGATGCCTGGACAATGCTTCCATTGCTTGGGATCTGTGTGCGCTTGAATTTCCTCCACCCTATTGGCAACAAATGGTTTCCATTTCCTTGCCTGACTTCTTAACCAGTGCCAAACTATAGTGGAGTCTGTCCAATAATAGCTTGGAATTTCATGGAGGGCCAAAGACTTTCGCACTGTAATTGCAAGCCGACTAGCAATAACGGCACCCATCAATTCCAACCTTGGAACCGAAAGCCTTTTCAAAGGTGCTACTCTGCTCTTTGCAGCAACCAACCTGCAACTTACTTCCTCTTGCAATGCGCCTCTTATATAAATACAAGTTGCATAGGCTTCCTCACTTGCATCACAAAGATGTGCAGCTCCAAATTGTCTGGACTATTGTTCAACTCTCCAAAGTACCATCTTGGGATTTCAATGTCTCCAAGATGTGCCAATTCTTTGAACCAATATTTCACCTTACCACCATATGATCAGGTAACTCTTGGTCCCAACCAAGTCCAATTTCCCAGGCTCTGAAACCAAATTTTTGACTTTATCACAAATGGAGCCAGGAATCCGAGGATCAAAGACCTTTGAAGCCAAACTAAGAGCTGTACGTTTTGTCCACCTTGTCTCATTCTCAGCCAGCTCTACTAAAGATTTCCCATTGAAGGTAAACAAATCATCATCTTGCTGCCAAACAATGCCTAGCACCTTTGCGTCTATTGCCCACAACTCCTTAATACCAGAATCCTCAATACTTTCTGCTGCATCAGGTACTACAGAGGAATGACTCATAAACTCTTGTAATTGCGAATGATTGGTCTGCCATTTTCTGAGCTCCATGCCAGCCTCCCTCATTATAGCTCTAGCCTCCATGAATATCTGTTTAGCCATTTCTGTATTATCCACGGAACATAGCAAATCATCAACATAAATTTTTTTTCTTGTGTGTTCAATAGTGTTAGGATAGACTTCAGAATATTTCTTAAAATGGTACTGCATAGTAGCTGCCAACAGAAATGGACTAGAGCTGAGGCCAAACAACACTGACTTCATTCTATATGCTTGAACCTTAGGTTCATTTTCCAACAAGTCTTTCGTATCCACCCACAGATACCTTACTGCATCTCTGTCCTCTGGTTTTAACTTTATCCGCAAAAAGGCTTGCTTCACATCTGCAGTCAATGCTACTCTACCAAACCTGAATCTCAGTAACAAGGAAAATAAATCTGCATTTAAATTTGGCCCAGCATCCAAACAGTCATTCAAGGACACACCACCTTTGTCCTTGGCTGAGCCATCAAAAACTACCCTCAGTTTGGTGGTAGTTTTGTCTCGCCGTACCACTGCATGGTGTGGCAGATAATGTGCCTCCTGGCTCACCAGCTCACCTTGCACCCTTTCAGCATAGCCCCCCTTACATAACTTAGGATGGCCTCATCGTATTCAATTAACAACTCCTCATTTTTTCTTAGTCTCCAACCTCCGATTAGCTAGCTGAAGGTTTGAACCGGGTTTGCAAGAATCCTTCCATGGTAGGCCAACTTCATAGCAACCATCTCTAACCCAATCCCTTTTCAAATTGCTCTAAAACATCATTGTTCACTGTACTTGCCTGGTTGTCCTTTATGCCAATAGATTCAAGTTCCCAAAACGCTTTCAAATGCCTTTCCAGACCATGGCTGTTCTCCTCAATCTTAACAAAAGAGCCTTAACTTCCATTTCATTGCAATAACTACCATGTAGCATCCAGCCTAGCTTACTTTCAATAGCTACCGGGCCTTGAGATGTACGGACAATATTACCAGTGATGAAGTCCCAATAATAGTCAGCTCCAATCAAAAGACTAATATCTTCTGTTCCCTCAAACTTATTATTGCTCAAATTAATTCCTTTAACTTGCAATTCTTGGACACATGCCATATCTAAACAAGTAGTGACTGAGCACAAAGTTCCTCAATCTCTATAGCTTGGACCTTGATAGTGGGACTTTGCGGTAACAACCCTTTAACCAGAACTTCTACCTTCTTAAATTTGGTTCGGTTTTGAACGGAACCCCCAAACCCAGAATTCTTAAATTTCCCTCTTAAGTTCTTTAAACTTCAATTTTCTGGAAATTCTGGTCTTAATAAACTACACTGGCTACCACTATCAAACAACACTCTTACAGTAGCTTCTCCCTCATTCCAATTAATAAGGCTGCAGTTGTTTGCAATAATCCCCCTTTACTTTTACTCCCTTGCATAGCAGTGGCATGTGCCACTGATGTCTCTACTTCTGGGGTAAGCCTACTAAGAGTGTTTTCACACAATAATGGCTGATGCCTACCATGACATTTTTTGCACAAAATTTTAAACTTACAAAACCTTGCTCTATGACCTTTCAAAAAACACTTAAAACATGCTGTGGACTTAGTTACCCTGTCCTTTCTCTCCTCAAAGGGTAAGGCCTCAGCCACCTCACATTTATATGACTTGTGGTTGCCTTCGCAAAATATGCATTCCTTGATTCCCTTTAATTTATTCTCAGAGGCGGCATGTAGAGCTGACACTGTACCTGGCTATTCCTTTTTGTGGAAACTTTGGTGCTGTGCCTGCCTTTGTCCCCTTGTTTACCATCCCACTGTGCAAACTCAACTCCCTCTCGTCTTGCTAATTCTGTGCCTAAAAGACTTAACATCTGCTGAAGGGGGATGTACACATGTTCTGCAGTGTCCCCTACTTAATTCAAGCAAAATTGAGCTAGGCAATTTAGACTCCAGTGTAGGAACCAACATTATACCATACTTTTCCATTCCTACACCCAAGTTGTCCAGGGACCTAGTTCTAATTTCAAATTCATCATATAACTGCCGTAACTCCTTGACACTATTAGGATTATTAACAGGAGGTATAGCTAAAAGTGCACGGAGGTAGCTTTTAATTAAGATCTCTGGCTTACCAAACCGTTTCTTTAATATATCCCAAGCCACATTATAATTAGCCTCTGTTAATGCTAATCCTGCTATAGTCTTTGCTGCCTCCCCTTCCAAGAGGGACCGCAAATAATTAAACTTCTCCACGGCACTTAACACTTGACTAGAATGAACTGGATTGAAAACTGTCTGCCCATCCTTGCCATTCCTGAATACTCCCAGAAAATGTTTTGAGTACAAGCCTCGGTAATTGAACTACAGATCTGTTAACCTTAACTTCACAAGCATCATTTGTTGAGTGTTGTGTTTCATTATTAGACCTGGTCTCTAACTGTACTGAGCTGCTAAACTCTTTTGCTCGGAGGCCTACGTTAATCATATCATCAATAATCTCTTCAAAGTAAATTATGTTATTTCTATTTCATCCTCTTCTATAAGAGCCTCAATTTTAACATTTACCTCACTTAGAGCAACCTTTTTAGTTTCTAATATGGAAAGCTGCGCAGTCACTAAGCGTAAATCCTCTTGCTCTATGGCAGAATCTATAGTGGCAATGACCTTTGTAATTAGACCTTTGTAGGCGCTTCTCCTTTTTATAAATTTGTTCAATTCAGATGCACTCATCTTCAATGTAAACAACCCTTGGGCTCAATACCAAATGAGCTGAATTGGCAGAAATACTTAACCAAACTGATCAAACGCAAATTTTACTTTCAAATAAACTGAATTGCTAGGTGGGGTACTAACCAACACCAGTATGGAATACCAATTTTTCCACCCAAGTAACTGGCGCACTGGTCTGCAACCTTCGCCTACGAATAATAAACCAAATTAACCAAACTGGTAAATGTAGGCCAAAAACAACGACAGACAAGTGGCCAAGTTTCGCAATTGGGCAACCAAACTTTCTACCCTGGGACCTTAATTCAATAATAACCCAAAATTAACCAAACCGGTAAAATGTAGGCCAAAACAACGACAGACGACTGGCCAAGTTTCGCAATTGGGCGACCAAACTTTTACCCTGGGACCTTAATTCAATAATACTCAACCCGTCTAGGCCTAACTTGGGCTACAATTTGCACAATCAGAACTTTGCCGAAAAATAGTCACTGACTCAGTCTTGGGGTAGAATCCGGTTCTGAAGGACCATGTTATTTTATTTTTTTGTCGGGTTCAAAATCCCAGCTGAGCCGTGAACGGCCAAATTCTAAAGGGCCAGTTCTATCTGAAGCCCAAGTTAAGCTAAATTAAAACTAACGGATTTGAGATCCTATTAGGTACTACCTCAGGGTAACCTCAGGGTTGCTGACTCGATGCGGGCCTACTTTAGACCTTTGTTACATGAATTTTAATGTAAACAAAAAGGGTACTATTTATGGTCTTCTTTCTCAACCTTGCAACAACAACGCAACCTGGACTATTGCACGGTGCAACAATCTTGTATCTAAACAACCAAACTGAATTGCAAGAGAGCTCTCTACAAGACCACACCCTGTACATACGACATCCCACAAACGAGTAAAAGACGCGCAGCGTCCCAAAATGATGCCACCAGCGTCCCAAACACTGATGCCACAAGAGCCCAAAAATGCTAGCTCTAAATTAAGTGAATTTTTCACTAACCTTACAATTATGAGATGGATATATATACACCTTAACTTAATATATACAAGCAATGCTGCATCGATCAGCTTAGTCATCATATCGCCTTGGGACAACAATGGTTCTTCCTCTTCTAGATTTTCTAACATGTATCATGTGGGTCTTTTAAAATGAATGGCCAGACTATACCTGTCAAATATACAAGTAAATACTTAGGTCATGTAATTAATCATGAGCTGCGAGATGAACTCGATATTGAGAGGCAACGTAAAAAGCTGTATGTACAGGGTAACATGCTAGTACGGAAATTTGGTGTGTTCAGAATGAGTTAAAACTCATCTTTTTAGAACTTACTGTACTGCAATGTATACATCCCATCTGTGGTAGAACTATACAAAAACTGCTATGAATAAACTCTCTGTTGCTTATAATAATATTTTTCGTATGCTAGGTTGGGAACCAAAATGGTGCAGTGCCAGTTTTATGTTTACTACGCGTAACCTACCTACCAGCCAAATGTTAATCCGGAAGAATATATATAATTTTATTACTAGGGTCCAAAACAGCTCTAATATGTTATTGTACAATGTTCTGTCTTCAGATACTGTGTACCTCTCACCTATATGGCAGCCGCCTTGGTTCAGACAAGTGCTGGTTTACAATACCTTATTTTTGTAATGTAGCAAAGATTATATATGCAGATTAAGTTGTGTTATAAGATGTCTCATGTAATAACAATATACATAAAATTTTCAGATAATTAATCAAACAGTATGCTAGTATGCTAGTATGCTAGGTTAAGTGGCTATGGATTGTGAATGATCCGCAAATAAGGACCGCAATAAAGATGTTTTGTTTTTGTTACATAATATATATATCACATGTACTTACAAAGTTATAAGTAATGTCAATTACGTAACGCTTTATTCAACATCTTTTGTAAGACGTTTTATATTCCATCAGAATAACTCGGCTTTCTTATAAAAATAAATAAAAACTAAAAATATAAATACATACCTTGTAAAACTCAGATGTATATATATTATATGTGCAACCTTTCAAAATGACGTCTGATACCACCAAATCTGATCCCTTCAGATCTCTAATTAATACTAACCTCCGCGCAGGGTTGCCGAAATTTTTTTGGCAAGTGTACCAAAACTTAAGTCAAAAGGTACCAAATCTCGCAAAAAGGTACCAAATAATTGAAAATGATAAAAATCTCACGTTTCGGCCATTATCCAAAACTTTCGTTCACAAAAACACTTTTTTATATATAAAAAGACGATATATTTTGATAAGTTGAGACAATAAAATAAACTAAAATCCAGCAATTAAAACAAGATTTTTATTTTGGCGACTTGAACAATGAAGGCATTTTCCAGGATAATTCTGGCCATTTTGATTCTAAAGTGCTCCTGCACGAAGATCGTAGTTTATAATATATTGTAATTCGAATGTACCCTGTACCGACCATTCTTTCTACTACTACGAGACGAAACGAAAATTAAAATCCATCAATAATAATTTTTTTCTTTTCCATTCAATAATGAACCAAATTATAGTTTTTATACATACATAGCGGTTTTTGTTTGTTTCGACAAAACTTCAAATAGTACCAAAATTTTCGGCCGTCGTACCAAACGTACCAGAGGAGGCAAAAAGTACCACATTTGGTACGAACGTACCAACTTCGGCAACCCTGCCTCCGCGATGCCCTGCGCAAGCATTTATAGTCTGCTGGACTCCCATGCCGTGGAGGCCGCAGGCAGCACATACAGGAGAAGTAAGCAAATACCCCCACAAGACAAAAATGCCCCTGTTCATATTGTGGTAAAAAAGGACACGGCAGAAGAGCCCCAGTCCACATACGCAAGAAGGATTGCCCTGCGTACAACCACAAATGCAAAATTTGCAAGCGCGACAGCCATTGGGAATCCGTATGCAGGAGCAAAGACAAGGACAAGAGCCTTTCAGCCACTCCTAATAAAGCTGATGAGTGCGAAGGTGCGGTATTTGATCTTCTCTGCGCCACAAGCAACACTTCCGAGCCACATAAGAAAGAGCAATCGCCCTCGACCATCACATTTACAATGAACTATCGGACATGTGGATCAAGGAGAACTCACAACCACAGCCACACATCAACCTGACAGTCAGGACTCTCCCCGAAGACTACGAGGCGCTTGGGGCAACCCTCAATGCCCACCCAAAAACCGTGGTACTGCCTGCCATGGCAGACACAGGCTGTCAGAGCTGCCTCACCGGTATCAAGGTTATCCACCGCCTCGGGCTTCTCCAGTCTGACCTCATCCCTGTGACCATGAAGATGCACGCCGCCAACAACAAGGGCATCAAAATCCTTGGCGCAGCCATACTTCGCCTCACTGGCAAGGATGAACAGGGCCAACAAGTAGAAACGAGACAGGTAACATATGTGACAGATTCTTCTGACAAGTTCTTCATCAGCAGAGAGGCATGCGTTTCACTCGGCATTATCTCGGGAAGATTCCTACAGTGGGGGAAGTCCAACTGGATCCAGCACAATACTGTAACAACAGTGCACAGCGGACTTGTAACTAACTGTGACTGTCCAAGACGCCAACATCCTCCATCACCTCCAATCGAGCTACCGCTACCCGCTGTTGCGGCGAACCAGCAAAAGCTCAAGGAATACCTGCTGGACTATTACAAATCAAGCACCTTCAACACTTGTGACCACCAAGCGCTGCCCATGATGGACGGCCCCCCAATGAAATTGATGGTGGACCCCAATGCCAAACCAGTCGCACATCACACCCCCGTCCCAGTACCAATCCACTGGCAGGAGGACGTGAAGGCTGGCCTCGACCAAGATGTCAGACTGGGTGTCCTTGAACCAGTACCCGTTGGTGAGCCCGTAACCTGGTGTCACAGAATGGTGGTGTGCGCCAAAAAGAACGGAAAACCAAGGCGTACCGTTGACTTTCAACCCCTCAACGCTCACGCCACCCGCGAAACACACCACACTCAATCGCCATTCCACCAGGCCAGATCAGTACCGCAAGGCAAAAAGAAAACAGTGTTTGATGCATGGAATGGATATCACAGCGTACCAATCTGTGAAGAAGACCGCCACTTGACCACCTTCATAACGCCCTGGGGTCGCTACCGTTACAAAACCGCTCCCCAGGGTTACATTGCATCTGGTGACGGTTACACAAGAAGGTACGACGAAATTGTATCGAGCATCCCTAACAATACAAAGTGCATTGACGACGTCTTGCTCTGGTCAGACACAGTGGAGGAGAGCTTCTTCCAGGCCACCCAGTGGCTTGACACCTGCGGCAGACACGGAATCACACTGAACCCCGACAAGTTTGTGTTCTGTCAGGACAAGGTTGAATTTGCAGGCTTCGAGATCACATCTGACAGTGTCCGACCCTGTAAAAAATACCTCAAAGCAATCCTAGAGTTTCCATCTCCAAAGAACATCACCGACGTTCGATCATGGTTCGGGCTCATCAACCAGGTGTCGTATGCCTTCAGCATGGCCAAGAGGATGCAGCCGTTCCGCCTACTTCTGAAGCCAGGAACACCTTTCAAGTGGGATGACGAATTGGAAACCATCTTCGAAGAATCAAAGGATGTCATCATCACAGAAATAGAGGAGGGTGTTAAAATTTTTGACAAAACCAAGCCCACATGCCTCGCCACAGACTGGTCGAAAACAGGCATCGGCTACTGGCTACTTCAGAAACACTGCACCTGTACACGAGTCGAACCCTTCTGCTGCCATACTGGATGGCGTGTCACATTGGTCGGCAGTAGATTCACTACCTCAGCTGAGTCCCGCTATGCACCAGTAGAAGGAGAAGCACTTGCTGTCGCCGATGCCCTTGACAAGGCGAGGTACTTCGTGCTGGGATGCGAAGACCTAATAATTGCAGTGGACCACAAACCTCTCCTCAAAGTGTTTGGTGACAGATCCCTAGAGGACATATCTAATACACGCCTCAGAAACTTGAAGGAAAAAACCCTCAGGTACCGCTTCCGGATGATCCACGTACCAGGCGCGAAACACAAAGCTGCTGACGGGGTGTCACGATACCCCACTGGCGACCCCATACCACTGACACTCCCCGATGACGTAGCAGCCATCCATCAACCATGCGAGGGAACGGCGTTCTTTCCCCCCCCCCCCACCTTCCTAGCCGGCATACGGACATCACTGACAGATGGTAATGGCATGGAAGCCTGCGTCATTTCTGCAGCCGCATCAACACTCAACTCGCTGAGCCTGGCATCAGTGACATGGGATCGAGTACGCACCGCCACGACCAGCGATGAAGTCATGAATAGTTTAGCCAATGTCATAGAGTCCGGCATGCCTGAATCCCGCCATGCACTCCCTGCACAGCTGCGGGAATATCACCAGTTTCGCGACGACCTCCGCACTGTTGACGGCGTGGTAATGTACAGGAACCGCACGGTTATCCCGCCGGCCCTCAGGCAAGAAGTACTGGCTTCACTCCACTCAGCTCATCAAGGTACTTCATCCATGATCTCCAGAGCAGAAGACTCCATTTTCTGGCCTGGCATCACACCAGCCATCACAGCACTACGGGCTAGCTGCAACCACTGCAACCGCATGGCACCAACCCAGCCCAGCGCTCCACCCACTCCACCAACATCACCAGAATACCCCTTCCAGTGCGTCTGCGCGGACTACTTCCACTACAAAGGAGTAAACTACCTGGTCGTGGTGGACAGATACTCTAACTGGCCAATAGTAGAGAGGTCATCAGATGGTGCTGCTGGACTCATCGCCTGCCTCCGACGGACCTTCGTCACCTTCGGCATCCCCGACGAACTGGCTTCCGATGGGGGCCCTGAATTTACCGCAGCAGCCACACGGCAGTTCCTCAAAAACTGGGGCGTACACCACCGACTCTCATCAGTGGCTTTCCCTCACAGCAACTGTCGGGCAGAAGTTGGTGTCAAGACAACGAAACGCCTAATAACCGACAACACTGGACCAAACGGCGACCTCAACACCGAAAACTTTCAACGGGCCATGCTTCAATACAGAAACACGCCGGATAGAGATACAAAACACTCCCCAGCAATGTGTGTATTCGGCCGCCCTATCCGGGACTTCATTCCAATCCTTCCCGGCCGATATAAACCACACGACATGTGGCGTGAAAACTTGGCCACCCGAGAAGAAGCTCTGAGGAACCGCCACATGAGGGGAGCAAAACGCTGGTCAGAGCACACCAAGAGGCTCCCACCACTAGCAGTCGGAGACCTTGTACGCATCCAGAACCAGGTCGGTCCACACGCCCGTAAATGGGACAAGACAGGTGTGGTCATCGAAGTCAGGCAATTTGACCAGTACGTGGTTAGGGTCGATGGATCTGGGAGGGTAACTGTAAGGAACAGGAAATTCCTTAAAAAATATGAACCCTTCAGCACACCTGCTCCAAAGATGACCATAGACCAACATTTGAAGAACTTCCTAGCGGTGCCCACCAACAGCCCACCTGCTGCATCACCTACACCTGTCAGGTCAGCACCAGGACCAAAGACACCCGCTTCACCCCGTAGTCCGACACGGTCCAGCCCACACGTTGAACGCAGGCGCCCGACCCCTGAAGAGACCACACACCCCACCCAAGAAGACATGTCAACGCCGCCCATCGACATACTACCACCTGCACCCCCTAGGCCAATGGGTACGGCACCCCAAACTGCAACTCCACTAAGGCGTTCCAACCGTACCAGACGCCCCCCTACCTGGCATAAAGACTACCATATGAATCAAGAAGAGTAACCAATCAAGTATACTTTAAATTAAGGGCACTGACAAAATAAGGTTTAGTCTTTATCCGTAAACATACATTTTTTTTTTTGCCATATTATCCTTAATAATCTTCTTTATAAAACTACTGGCTCAAAGACTTGGGGGAGAGATAGAGATAGACACTTTACACTTTACTTACTAAGAACTTTATATTGTGTTTCCAATACAGCTGTATCCTCATTACTGTACTATTACTTTTGTCAGGAATACCGTTGTACAACCCTTATTTTAATATACGATTCAATCTCTCGCTGAACTCTCTAATTGTATTGTAATATGTTTGATTGGATATAATGTACTGTATAATTCCATAAGTATTTATATTTTAGTTTCTACAGTATCGTATTCATCATGATGTAATAGCAAAGCCTTATGTTCTCATATTACTCTTAAATAAACTAGTATCTATGTTCTCCTATTAAAGTACTATACTGTATTCACTTTATAAAACAATATAAGTCTTCGCACTACTGTACTGCAATTACCTCATATCACATCTAGTATCAAAGACTTGGGAGGAGATAGAGGACAATGATTATGTTTATGTTTTATTCAAGTGATTACTTATTATGCTTATTCGTTTTTCAGAAGACCGTTGTCATTGTTTGACTTTATATAAATAAATAAATGATTACAAAGAGTTGGTTCTCATTTACTGTTGTCCTTGTAACTCTCCCCTTCCCCAGGGCCGGATTAAGCATTGTTAGGGTCGGGGGCAATGAATATTTTTGGGCCGGTGTCACTATAAAAACACAATTCTTTACCTGATACATCATACATGAGTGATGTGATCAGCTGACTGGGATCGATCAACAGAAAACGAAACAAAAACAAAGATGTGATTACAGAAAATGTATACTTTGTTCACATAAATGGGATACTAAACTAGGTTTTGTAGAAGCGGAATCTAGAATTTTTTTTTCTTCCTCACGGTCTAACAATTATTTCAACGGTAGATTATAGCGTTTACATAGTTTCTTGGGGTCGGTCAGCATCTTGGGGCCGGGGGCAAATTCGCCCTTTGCCCCCATTATAATCCACTACTGCCCCTCCCCCCTGCAGCCTTTGACTTCAAATATTAATGTAACGAGCAAACTGTACTTTGATTTCTTATTATTATTCAGAATAATTACGAATAATATACGAGCAACTGGTCATACTTAAAACAAAGAATGTAAGGGTGTATTTAGGTTGTTCGTGTTTATCTTGATAGCTGCCAAATCTGCTAAAGTTTTTCATTTGCACAACCACAGAAAGGGAAACTCACATCAGACACCTACAGATGAAGACAGATTACGGATTATAGTCAGCAGTCCGGACCTCAAGATTTCATAGTTTCCGAAACGTGTCCAGTATGGAAAGAAACGATCATTTCGGCAGAAATGGATTAAGGAATATCAGTGGCTTGTTATACTCGGAAAAAGATGGTGGTGGATTATGCAAGTACTGTTGTCTCTTTGGGAAGAGTTCCTTGTGTGGGAAGTTTGTCGCAGAATTCTGGAATATGTACCACAAGGGTTTAGCTGAGTTGAGAGAACACGACTCCCTCCAGTATCACCTTAACTCACTTCAAGCAGTGCGGGCTCGTGACTAAAAATTCTAGGGGTGCTGTCTCTAAGAATGGGTTGAAATAATTACCGAAATAAAAGGAATGAGCATTGAGCAATGAATAAAAGTTTCAAAAGTTATTGAAAAAGTTATTCAGTGAGCTCATCCTTATATTGTTCTTGATTATTTCAATTGTAAATAAAAAATTTAGGGGTACTGCAGTTCCGCAGTGCCTACCGACGAGCCGCCACTGAGTCCTTAAGTCCCAGCAGAAAGACCAAGACTTTGTTAGTGTGATGCAGCAAAGACAGCCAGCCATTGATAGTCAGCCGAATTCTGCTGCTGCTGCCAGGATAGCCCATAACAGTGTGATCTTACATTCTATTGTTTATACTACTATTGAGAAGCAGAACTTGGCACTGAGGGGTCATCATGATAGTGCAGGGAATGTTGAGGATGACCCACATGCAAAGGTGGGCAGGACCGAGTTCCAAAAGGACCAAACTCCAGGAACTCGGTCCTTACCGTGAGCGGGAAAGTCGGTCCTTTTCTCAGTGAGGACCGAAATGAGGAGCGACGGTCCATTTTTAAGCAATTCCGGACGGTCCGGTCCGGACGGTCTTTTTAGTGATTTTAGTGTGTTTAGTGATTATTTGAAGTTCTAAAGAAGATGGATCGTTTCCTCCAGAAGACTCAGAAAGAGACTGAGACTGAACTGAAACTTGTTTCAACACCTGGAGGAGACGAAGAATCTACTGATGTTAGTGCTTCAACTTCAAATCAAGCAACTGGAGCTCCTAGCGGAAGAACTGAACCCGGCAATCCCTGGCCGTACCTGGACAAATACTTTGAATACCTGGGCCCCAAGGGTGAGCAGAACCTGGAGTACAAGTGCTTGCTGTGCCTGCCGAACAAGAACATCCTCTCGACAAGCAACAAGAGCCAAAACAACCTCAGGCGACATGTCTCCAGGCGCCACCCTCACGTCCAGAACCAGTTCGACCAGTGCATCAAGGACGGGGTGGAGCTCCAGAAAAAGAAGAAGCGGCGAGGAGACCCTCAGGAGCGCCCCGACGACAAGAGGCAGAGGACCATGGTTCAGCCGACTATACGGGAGGCCATGGCTGGACCGTCCAGTCACCAAGGCTCTCTTTGAAGAGAAGGTCATGGAGAAGACGAAGGAGACCGGGACCAAGTTGGTGGAGACATTTCTCAGCGAGAGGCCTGTGAAACCCTTCATCTTCAACAAGGACTCGTTCCCCAGCCCGGCGTTGAAGGACTTGTTCATCAAGTTTAACACGCCTATCCCATCCAGTGCCGCCGTGGAGAGGCTCTTCTCTTTGGGGAAGGACGTCCTCAAGCCGAAAAGGTCAGGGCTCAGTGACAGCCATTTTGAAATGCTAGTCTTCTTGAAGGGAAACTCAAGCATTTAACTTAACTTTTTTCATCATTTATGTATTGTATTAATTATAATTTACGTTAATAAAATTAAAGATTTCCGGTGTCTTTAATTTCATTTTTCATTTTAATCAAATTTTTCACTTATATTATATATAAGGACCGAGGACCGAGTCGTTCCTAGGTCCTATCTTCAGAAAGGACTGTGACCGGGACCGTCGGTCCAGTTTGAGGCAAGGACCGGGACCGGGACCGTCGGTCCTTTTTGAGGCCCGGGTGCCCACCTTTGCCCACATGGTAATTACAGCAACTTCCTGTCCTTACTGAATTTCAGAGCCAGTGCTGGAGATAAGGAATTGAAAGAACATCTTAATAGCCATGATAAGAATGCATCATATATTTCAAAGGAGATTCAAAACCAACTGATCAGCATCACAGGACAGCAGATCCAGCAGAACCTGGCACGGGACATAACGGAGGCAGTGTACTATTCCATCGGCGGAGATGAGGTTTTCAACATCTCAAATAGGGAACAGTTGAATTTAGTTGTACGGTATGTGGATAGCAAGGACACAATAGAGGTGGTATTTTTAGAATACATATATTGTGATAAAGGTGTTTCTGGCCGTGCTATAGTTGACAAACTTATGAACTCTATTGATAAGTTAGGACTTGACATTTCCAATCTACGAGGATAATAGTATGATGGAGCTGGAAACATGTCGGGAAAAGTGAATGGTGCTTCAGCCCTGATCCACGAAGTCCAGCCTCGAGCCATATACATCCACTGTAACGCACACCAGTTGAATCTGTGCATTGTCAAGGCATGCAAGATACTACCTGCCACCAATATGATGTCATTGGTCAGTGAAGTCAGTAGGGTTTTCAACAGTTCTCCAAAGAGAGAATTGTGTTTAGAGAAGTTTATTGAGATGCAAGTAGGAGGCAGCACCTATGTCACCAAGAAAAGTAAGCTTCTGGACATGTGCAGAACTACGAAGGTAGAGAGATACAATGCAATGGAAGTATTTCTAGACCTCCTCTCATGTGTAATAGATGCACTGGAGAGCATGACCGAATCAGACAATTGGAACACAGAGACAGTAAGTGCAGCACGCAGCCTTGTCCTTGGCTTGACACAGTTTGAATTTTTGTTCACCTTATTAACTACCAGTAAAGTGCTAGAAGTTACCAGGAGTCTTTGTCGCAAACTCCAGGGTAGATTTATAGACATCGTTAACGCTTATGGAGAAATCGACAACGCGCGGTCCCTCGTCAGATCTATTAGAGATATATAGATTCTTTCCCTGGTGATTGTTTTGAAGAGTGTGTGGGCATTGGACAAGAACTCCACATTGAAGTAAAAATTCCAAGGTGTGGAAGGCAAACTTTGAGAAATAATGCCCCAGCAGACTCTCCAACTAACTACTTCAAGAGAAACGTCACCATTCCATTGTTAGATCTGGACCAGCAGTTACATGAGCGGTTCTCCACCACGCAACAGTGTGCTATCAGAGGTATGACACTTGTGCCTGATGTGTTGCTTTCTAGCCAGACTGACTTGAAGACATTTGCGGAAGAACTTTCTTGTGCTTACCAATCTGACCTGCCTGAGATACGATCACTGGAACTGGAGCTCAAAATGTCCTGGACAGGAAGTGGAAATCGTGGGTTGGAGATGCTACTAAGAGTCCCAAGGATGCACTAAAATATTCAGATGGAGAATTTTTCCCAAACATATGTGTTGTGCTTCGCCTCATCTGTACCCTTCCAGTCACCAGTTGCGAAAATGATAGTAGTTTAAGTGCTTTGCGACATCTGATGATGGTTCAGAAGTAATATCACAAATGAGAGGCTGAATGGACTTGCCTTAATTAACGTTCATTACAGGATGCCTATTGATGTTCCCAGTGTAAATGACCAGTTTGCAAAACAGTGTGTGTAATCTAGGATTAAAGACATTATTCGTGATTGTTCAGTTCTTATCTCTCACATAAAATAACAATTTCTTTGTATGATATTGATATAATACTAGGGGTGCACCGGATATGATATTCGGCCGGATATAGGCCAAGACATTAGGAAATTAACACCTGTATGAAAATCTGCCATAATATGATAACACATTACAAATAATATTTTATATACAAAAAAAATGGAAAGCCCTCCAAAGCCCACCCCTAAACCAGTCCAGCACTTTTTACATTAAATCAACACAATACTGATGACAAGAAAAAAATAAAACATCTGTCCAATGTCCATCCTTAACGATTACCAGTTATTAATATAATCAGAGCTTTTTATAAAAACGTCTAGGCGTTAAATTTTTGTAAAAAAGTAAAATATTGCTAGACCCCTGCAATTGCTTTCCATTCCTTTTTCTCCTTTATTTTCAAAACAATACAAAACATTACAAGCTTGACAAATGTAAAACAATACATTGAATACAATATAAAATGCCTGGAATGAAATCGATGAATGGAGGGCAGCATTGTGTAGGTCAGATGCCGCCATTCAGCCTGGACGTCTTCAGAATAAAAAACTCGACAACAGTGATTTAGAACTTTTTTCCGTTGTGGTGCAGAAACAAGCATTTCTCCTCTTTTAGGCAATATTCGGGATCGCCTTGCTTCATAGATGTTTCCATATTCAGAAAACATTCTCTCTGAAAATAGAGGATGCGGGTGTGCAGAGAAGCTTTGAAACAATAGTTTTAAGGAGAGGAAATTGGCCTCCTGCTTCCAAATTTGAACTGGACAGCGTTTCCTATCTACAAGAGGTTCAGATGCATATCGGTCTAACTCCCCTGCAATCAGTAGAACAGGAGCAGTCTTTTTTTCAACCTTTCTTCTCTTGTAACTTACTTCCCAGATTGCTCTCCTTTTGTGATCTTAAACACGCTTCAAGAATGTCCTCTTCGTCTTTCCTCTTTCGCATAGAGAACTGGAATTTGAGCTTCTTTCGCTTCCACTTTCATTAGAATCATTACACCGTCGTCATTTTCAATACCTATGACTTCTTCAATCAGCCAGGATTTAGCCTGCTCTTTTTGATCTTGTTGAAAGAAAGATAACTTATACCGCGGATCTATTGCAATCGCAGTCACATAAGCCCTGTTTTTCATTATGTTCAAAGACTTCCCATCATTACTCTCTGAAGAAACGCGCTCGAAAGTCAGGAGTTCTCTCTTTGTCGTTTGAACACCTTGGTATCATGGCCAATCTTTGAAAGAAATCTTTGTAAAATACAAATGCTTGGGATTACGGAAGACAAAGTTGATTTTTCCGAACTCATTTCCTGAGTTAGTTGGAAGAATGGTTTTAATATTTTAAGATTTCGTATCAGTGTCCACTCGAAGATGTGATGGAGGTAATTCACTACGATCAGCCAAATACAGTTGCACTGGAATTTTTAATTTATATAATCTTTCTAGCATCAAATATGCACTGTTCCAACGTGTTGGGACATCTTGAACCAATAGTAGAGGCTCAAGATTTTGTGCATTGAATGTGTTTGAAATTGTTACAGGCCAAAGGAGAATATTAAAGTAGTTGCAAGGCGGCGACTTTTTGCAAGGATATCAATTACATCCTCTGAACCATAATTGAGTCACTAATAACCAGTTGGAGTAAATGAATGCTGCAGTGTATTGAAGGTATTTCAGCCAGGTCACTACCAAGAGCCATATTACTAGCTCCATCCCTCACCAATAAATTCCTCTTATTTGCATCAAGATCCCAACTATCCCACATAGAGCGAAACTTTTCAGATATATTCTTGCCAGTATGCGACCCTGAGAAATGAGGCATGTAGCACAGCATTGTATCTTTCAAAATCTTTACCTATCCAGTGACCCATAATGATATAAAACTTTCTTGAGAGGTTTGCATGTCCATTAGGGTGCCACATAAAAATCATTTTTTGATTTTTAGGACGGCCCTTTGTGGGATTGTTAGGTTGGGTGAAAAAGCCCTGAATATGAAATTTTAGCCAAATTGAAGGATATTTAGGGGTTCCGCATCGACCATCTCTGGCGTACCACGTGTCAGAAGTAATGAGTTTCTCCAAGAAATTGCTCCAGCTCCAAGGGGTAAAGTAACATGTACAATGTCAATATAAATGCTATCATATACCATGGCGTAGAGGACAGTCACAGCTATATTTCCATAGCATTAAGTTTATTCCATCTCCAATATTTTTTTTTATATTAATATTTTTGTCGCGGTTCAAAAGTTTTTTTTCAAAGTTTCACCTTAATACGTTTATGCTTTGTAATCCAAACCACACCAACCGGCAACCAGCTTATAACAACACAATACGCAACTAGCAAACAGTGCAAACACCTTAACAATATTGTTCAACATTATTTCATAATTAATTGGAATAAACTTGTCCCACCATGCCTGGGTAGCAGGATACTATTCTCTGTGTGTAATGTTATTAATAATACAAAATCATTAAATCAATTTCAATTTTATTGCAACAAAACAACTTAATATTATTAAAATAAAAAACATTTTATTCCGTATTAATCATAGTAATATACTGAGCCTACTGGCCATATAAATCAAAATAATAACTAAGAAATAAAGTATATACGATTATACATTGTTATACAGGATTAATAGGAGTAACACCCTATAAAAATGAAGCAAATTCAAATATACCATAAAGTACTCCCAAACCCGTTAAGGATTTCCGCTGCGGGCGCTCGGGTGCTCTTTGCGGTGCTTCTCAACGACTTGCATCAAGTACTGCCGTTGCTCCTCGTCCTTGGTGAGTGCGAGATTGTAGTTCTGCATCAGCGCGACCCCTCGCTCCGCCCGGACATTGACAACGCTCAACGTAGAGACACGGCGTTTCCCCGCCAGGTAGGACGCATTGTTCGACCAGGTAGCCGGCTCCAACTCTAGGAAAGAAGTATTGATCGCGAGCCGCTCGAAAAGAAGCGTGCTGGATGTCGTGCAAAAGTCTGCGACTGTCTTTCGCTCGAGCTCCTCCGGGCAGACGTCCAGGGCAATGCGCTTGGGTGGCTCCTCGGTGCCCTCGACATCCTTGATGGCCGTCGCAATTCGACTCTTCTCCTCCAGCGGAGTGTCGTCATCGAAGAGAGCGAGGGCGGCCAGGTGTTCACTCAGGTACCAGAGATGTCGTCGAAACACAGGGGAGGTAGCCTTGGACACGTCCTTGTCCACCTTGTCGTAGTCAACCAGCGCCTTGAGCATCGCCAGGTCAGTTCGAGGGGCAGCGGCGGGAAGGGGCGCCGTAAACCAGGCCGGAATGTAAACCAGCAGCGCAAAGTTTACGAAGCGCAGGATGCCCCGGGCCTCGCGAGCCTTAATGGGGAGCTGCTGCCGGAAGAGGTGGAGCTTGATGGCGTATATCACTTTGGCCATCCACCGGGCGCGGTGGAGTGCGCCCGGTCGCATGAAGCGCACACCTCGCTGGGGGACGCCTCCAAGCGCTATGATCGCCAGCTCCAGGAGCTCTCGGTAGTCGTCCCGCGGCTGGCCCTTGGTGATGTGACCCTTGAAACGCGCGATCAGATCGTCTCGCGCCTTGAGCAGCGGCTTAGTAAGGTCTTCCTTGGAGATGGCGCTGAATTGGTCGGTGCAGACGGATTGCCAGCGCTCCTTCAGTCGCGAGAACAGTTTAATGTCAGGACCAGAGGAGGGGCCCATGCACTCGATGAAGGCTTTCTCTGCCACCAATTCTAGCATGTGGTGCCGACAGGCCAGGTTCAGCAGCTGGCGGTGAAGGCCCTGCTCGATGAAGACGCAAGCGCCCGAAACGACGCCCGTGTTGGCAGCTGTCGTGTCAAAGGAGAGCCCGACGACACGATCAGCGATTCCCCAGTCATCCAACGAGTTCAGCACAGCATCTGCTTGGGCGCGACCAGTTCCAGCAGGCAGCTTCGGCACGGAGAGAAGTTTGTCGACGCCGTCGCCGGACACGACTATGGCGAGGCGATCGACCTTCTTGCCGCTGAAGTCGGAGACCATCTTCCCGTCCCAGTGAACGATGAGCGGGACACTGGGATCGAACGTCATCTTCACTTCTTTGGCGATTTCCCCTCGATGACGCAATCGCCAACGCCGAATCGTCTCGTGACTGAGAGCCAGTTCATCTGTGTCTTGAATATCCAGACTGGAAGCAGCTGCTTTCATGAGTTGAACGGCTCCACGGTTGCTTGTTTTGGTCCGGTCCAGTGCCGACGCTAGGTCTTGAGTCATAATGTTCTTTTTGCGACGGCGCTTTGTAGGTGGATTGGTTTCCTCTTCTGTCGAGCAATTAGGCGACGACGACGAGTTTGATGATGTAAGGGTTGCTGTTGCCAGTGATTGCTCTGATTGCTTTTGGCGTTGCCTTTCTTTGGCAGCTTCACGCGCGGATGCACGTTGCTCAATTCCAGTGAGGATTTTGTCCACCCCGGACATGACACCACGGCGACCCTTTTCGCGTTGAGCAAGAAGGAAGTCGCGATCCTCCTGGATGGTGATGACGGAGAGGGCGTTGTCGAGAGCCACGTCAAAAATGTCATCGAGTCCCTCGGTGAAGGCCGCCCTGGCTGCCTCACCTGTGGCGCCGGACCGCTTCCGGCTGCGCTGCAGTGCCTGCCAATTGTCGTAAAGTCTAAGCAGTTTTCGCGCGGCGCTTTTGGAGGTCATGGTCGGGATTCTGGCCATAGCCCAGAAAGTATACACCTCGACGATCACATTACGCGCCGCCTCGGCTAGAAGTTGTTTTTGCACCTTATGAAACTGTATAAACCGGCGAAGCACTTCACCATTTGAAGGTAACCTGTTTCCCGTTAGGGGGCTTGGGTTGGCGTGTCCGATTAGCCATATCTCGGTCTTGGATCTCAGTGAGCTTGCGGTAGCCATCACGAGATGATCACGCGTTGAATGCGTGAAGGAGACTGATTGACTGAAGACTGTGACAGTGTGACTCACCACACTAACCCGGCGTTGCGCTGTTGCCAGATCTCAATGCTGAAAAGTAGTGAAAATATATACAATGAGAAGCAAATATTAATTATAAATATTTAAATTTATGAAATGCATAAATTATAGCAATATATATGCAGGGTTGGCTGGTTTAACCCAAATGGTTTAAACCATTTAAAAAAACCATGTTTTTCTGGGTTTTTTGTTTTTTTATAATTTCAATTTTTACAACACAAATTATTTAATTCATAAACTAATAGCTCTAAAACTAAAACTTATATTTATATTGATAAGACCTAAAAACCATCAGTTCAGGGTAGCCTAGTATGTACGGTAGTATATAATATAGCTACCTTGCACTAGCAGGCCTATTTAATAGTGGCATTGCACATAAAAGGATTGAAGTTACCTGTATCAATTACATTATAAACGCATGTAGCTACAAATATAAATGTTGTTATTAGGTTTATTTTCATTTTTGTGAAGTTAGCACTTCTTACATCTAACATCTTCCAATTAAAAAATGAGACAGTCAGCAATTCTAATTTCTGAGTACCAGTACCTAATTGAGTTATGAGTTTTTTTTTTTTTTTTTTTAAAACCATGGTTTTTTCAACCCTGTATATATGTAATAGTGCCATGGTTACAGGTTTCCCAGATAAATCCATTATTTCGAACACACGGTACAACAGAAACGGTCGATGCGGAACCTCTAAATGTACTTCGATCGGGCTCAAACTTCATATTTAGGGTTTTCTCATCCAACCAAACAATATGACTAAGGGCCATTCGAAATTTCCAAATTCTAAAAACTGCCTCTATAGAGTGTGGCACCCTAATGTCCATATATCTGAAGAAAAGCTGACATGCTTTACTACTTCCAGCTTCTGAGCAATTTTAGACTTGAACTAATTATAAAGACGAGGAATTATATATCAGAGAAGTACCTTCTGCTCAGTAAGAGATATGGGGTTGGAGGTAGCCATTAGATCAATAAAACCATCATCTTCAACTAAAGTAAATGGCTGGTTGTCCAAAGCCATCATCATGCCAATTTTATGGTGAATCATCACAGACCTGAGTCATTGATGTCCATATTTTTTTTAAAAAAGCTTTCCTTTCTAGATCTTACTCTACATTTGGTCCATTTTCTTTTCTTTCAGAGTACTACATAGAAGTTGATGGTCTATCCCATATTCTATCTATGCCTATTTCCTTTGATTCAGTCGCAGCTATTCTTTTTTTGTCATTTTCGTTTTTGGCTTCAGCATACTCTTTTGGGTGATTAATCTTCAAATGATTATGAAGAGGTGTTGTGCTAAAAGACTTTTGGCCACCTTTCTCCGTCCCATGTTTGATAATCTTTTGGCAAATATTACACTTTGCAGTGATATCACTAGATCATTTATTGTATACAGTGACCACACAAAACTTGTCACGATTAATACTTAATAGTTTAATACAACACAACTGAAATACTAATAAATTATTATTTATCTTATATTTGGGGGGGGCGCTTGCCCCCAATGCAAAACAAAACATAGCAATATGAGTGTAAAAATAATACGGTACCTAATAATATATATCTGGCCGGATAGATATGGCCATATCCGGTATCCGGCCGGATATGAAAAATTCATATCGGGACAGAACTAAGACAGATTATCGGGTGCACCCCTATATAATACCTTCAATAATGACCTTGCATTTGTTACATCGATAATGCTAATTTAAGGTTAATACATACCTTAATTATTAATAATTTATTTATTTATAATAATAATAATAGTTTTATTCTTAATAAGAACCCAGTAAAGCCTAAAGTTTAAGGGCCAAATAAAATAAATAGTCCAGCTTCACAATTATTTATGTAATTGTAAATTGCAAACCAATGTATTTATTTTATTATTAATAATAAAGGTTATTCAATTCAATTAAAAAAAATTACTGGAAGAGCCATTGTCGCTAAAAGAATAAATCATGTCTTTATAGATTTCAATAAGGTTTATGGTGTGATAGACCATACTAATTACTAATCTAATTCACAAATTATATTGTTATAACTTTAGAGGAGGTATAAGTAATTGGTTAATTAACTATTTGTTAAATCTCAACTTATAAAGTATAAATTGCAGGCAAAACATGTGTAGCCTTGAACTTTCAAAGCGTTTAAAATATGGGGACAAAATAGGTTTAGATGGTTTTTGTGCGCGCGCGCGCGCGCGCACATTTCAAATGTTCCATGCGATGATTCCTCATTTCACGAAGGTCAAGCTTGTCACCCCTACTCTCCAGGTGGCCTGGTGAAGTACGGTAGGGAGTTGATTTCTTGTACTCGCCACCTCACATAGCCAATTACCCCCAGCTCATCTGGGATTGTTCTGAACCAGGCGTCTAATCTTCTTTTGAAGATGTCCACCGCAACACCACTCGTGTTCCTTAGTTCCTTTGACAGCTGGTTAAACAGTCTTGGTCCTCTCACAACAAACTGTTTTCCTTCAAGGTTGAGGATGTTCCCTGTCTAGCCTTTAATTTGGGAACAAAAGACAGTCTTCCTTTTCTACTTTCCACTGTTTTTTGTGGGGTTCAGAGTAAGATTAGGGGCTAGTTTCTCCATTATTTTCCAAGTGTAAATAATGGTCTCTCTCTCTTCTTTCCAGTAAATATAGGTTTAATTCACGTAACCTTTTCCAGTAATTTAGTTCTTTGCACCAATTTATCTTGGCTGTGAAGCAGCAGCTCTGAATCCCTTCTAGCTGACTAATGTCTTCTTTTTTTATATGGGGATGTTAGGACCGAGCAGTATTCCGATTTGGGTATGATCAGTGTTTTCTATATAGGAATCATTATATTCTTATCCCTTCGTTTAAATGTTCTCAGTATCTGCCCAGTTATTCTCTTTGCTCTGTTTACTGCTATCTTATTTTGTGTTTCAAATTTCGCATCATCAGTCATTACAATTCCTAAATCTTTTGCTTTAGAATTTCTCTGAATTTTAGGTCCCCCCTTTTCCCGTACCTTAACAGTTGAAAATTTTCAGTGTTAAATTTCATGTTGTTGTCTTCCGACTACTTGTAGATTCTGTTCAGGTCTCTTTACAGAGATCCTATATCCTCTGGGTTTCTTATTTTCCTACTGATCCTTATCATCAGCAAAGGATGTTACTGTGCTGCCTCTGGTAACGTCCTCATCTATGATCAGTTAGCAATATCCATTTTCCTACTTTTTCTGTTATTCCCATATATTTCAGTTTATGTATTGTAATTCCATGGTCACACTTGTCGAACGCTTTGGCAAAGTCTGTATATATTATTACATCATAGTTTTCATTACCTTCAGGTGTGTATATATATATATATTATATATATTATATATATATATATATATAATATATATATATATATATATATATATATATATTTTTTAGGATTGTACATATCTGTTGGTTCTATATAATTTTTTTAAAGTTTTTTGCCGTACATGATTTTCTTTTACCGCTAGGTACGTTTGTTTTCCTTTGAAAATATTGCTTGTTACAAAGTTAAGCCAAAGTTCCTGACAAAAAAATTACGGGAACGTTACGGGGTAAAGTTATAGATATGCTATGCAGGAGTTACGTGTAAGTAATAGAGTGTAGGTACACCAGAGCCGGTTTTCTCTACTGGCTACGCAAGCTGTACCTCTATTGAATATACTGGGAAAACTTTGTATTTATCACCACATTTTTAATATTACACATTACATCATCTTGGGGTGTTACTGATGTAACCAAACTTACTATGAAAGATGATTTAAATAATAAGGATTAACAACCAGTGATTAATCACATTGTTTTGATGTTAAATCAAGACCCAGAAAGGAAGAGAAACGAGTGGAGAAGATGAAAGATACATAAAAGCATCTTCCCTTTCTCATTTTTCTACGGACAAGCATGAATGAATGACTTCAATGACGCCTCAGATTCATCAGAAATAGACTAGTCTTAAACGATGACTTAACTGCATAGTTATCAATTGCAAATTTATAATAAAGAACTGACGCTTTCAACTCCCACAAATCCTTAAACCAGTAAAAACCTACAAGTCGAATGAGTACGACAACTACATTTCTGACTTACGTACAACCAAACAGCAGCTGACATGAGGGATTCATAAATTTATTAAACCTTGGTGAACCATAAAATAAAAAATGTACTTGGTACAGAAGAATAATCTGGGAACCCCTGCCTTATTGAATACAACTTGCAATGTATGCATTCACCTAGTGGTACGATATCATACCAGTAATAAATTGCACAAAATAGTTTAGAATCTATTTATTTATTTATATAAAAGTTCCGAGCTATGTTGTAGTTTCCTTGGAAAAAAATTGCCTAATCAGTTCCCTTTTATTCACTTTGCCCATACTGTTTCTTGGTAGGCTTTCGGAAACAGTTTTGACCACTGAAGGAACCTGATAATATGGGAATCTTTCCTTTCCCCATGACCGTAATTCCGAGAGGTTAAACTCAGTCGTTCCTTTCCATACAATCACAGCTGCAATCTGTTATTTTGGGGGAGAAATTACAATTAGAAACTCGTAACATCCGGAACCACTACTTCCCTACACGGACGAGGGGGGGGGGCATGATCTCCGAGAGAGCGAGTGGTCAGCCCAACTCCAACCGAAAGGCGTTGCTAATCGAACCAATCGATTTTACGAGCTCTTCAGGAACTTTCAAAATATTGCAATAATGTATCAATAACTAAAAGGGGGTCCCTATATATAAAAACGGTTTTCTTCTACAGATGAACTTCACAAAATTAATTCACGACAGAAAAAACTTTACTGAATATGAATAGTAGTTAACTCTAATTGTTTGTTTATTTAAATAAACATTCATACCTTCTCTCCCCAAGTCATATCTGGAACGCCAACAACGGCAACGTCTGTGATATTTGGATGGCTTAAAAGATCTCTCTCTACGTCCAGGGCTGACACCTTAAAACCTCCACTTTTAATTATGTCCACACTCGTTCGCCCGAGAATTTTATAGTTCCCATCAATGAATGCTGCGGTGTCTCCTGCAATTGGGCTACGTTCATGAACCTATAACCAACATTTTCCTACGATACATGACACTATTTAATAAATACATGACATCTTTCGTGTAAAATGCTTGTTAAAAGTAAATTATCACTCGATTCTGTACGAGGGTGTTTAAAAAAAAAAAAAAAAAAAAGATGGCACTTTTTCCAAACCTGTGAAGGGTACTAAATCCAAAATGGCGGCCACTATGAAAGGCACAATTTTAGAATTTATTTTCTATAATATTGTTATTTTCAATGATTTTTTACAGATTTACAATGGTGTCTCGAACTCATGACAATGATAATACCAATTTTAATCACTATATTTATTTTTCATAGTAGTGATAGATGGCCGCCATCTTGAATTTTAAATATAATCTTCTAATTTTTGCTTTATTTGTCATTTTCCTTTCCTGAAACATGTTTCTAAATTTCCATTTTTATTTTTACACGAATTGCGCCATACCCAACTGTTGAGAACCATTTAGCTTGATGGTAACAAGTTGATCACAAGATGGAAGTCTTCGTCCAACAAGAAGTCGAAATCTGTTGATTATCATCTTCGTCTCATTTGCCAAATGAATACGGGACCGACTGACTACACAAACTGTTATGAAACCATCACTTGCTTCAACTGAAAAATTAATTACTATTGCTGAGTTACAATTTACATATGGTGAGTCGCAGTTTGCATCACTGAACAGTCTTGTCTGCGGATGAACTGCTGAAGAAAGGGGTTGTAACGTTGTTACAAAGATCTTGCTCATAAGCGTGCACTCAAGAGTGCAAAGATAAGGTTTGAAAAGGGAGTAACAGCGGGCTGTGTCACTGGCACACTGCAGAATAAGAGAGGACGACCACCTTCTAGTACTGCGGGTGGATCTACTTCAACTTACCAGAGAAGTACGAGACAACAAACCTTCGAAAAACACAAGTGCATCTTCTGCCAGGAAGACAAAGGGGATACACTTCATGATGTGTCAACTGCAAACATGGGGGCCCAGCTCATAGTAATTGGCCAAGAAACAAGTAATGAAAGTATCAAAGTCAGGCTCAGCAGTCTTGTATGTTCGTGTAACCCTTTAACAGCAGTAGCTGAGGACATGAAGTATCATTTACCATGTTTAGTTCAGGTTAAGAGAGACATCGAGAAAGCAAAACAACCACCAACAACCCATGTTAAGTTTGGTCGGCTATTATCTGACCTTGAAATCCTTGAAGTTGTACAAATCGAACTGAATGATCCTACTAATGACTGTGTATTGAATATGAATGATATTCACCAAAGGTACATAAATTTACTTGGAGGAAATGGGTTCCCTGTACCTGAAAATCCTCGGTACAAAGCGCATCTAAAACAATTGATTCTAGAAAACACACAATGATGATCACTTCAATACACCCCAAGACAAGACAAAACCTGAACAGGTTCTTCCATCAAAGAACAAAGACACTGATGGAGAGTGCACTGACGGTAGAAAATCTGAAAGAGGATATGAATGTACTTTTGAGACCAGCGAAAATATTGAGGAGGGATATTGCTAATTCCTCCCCATAGATATTCCATGGGACATTGGCTGATTATGAGCCACGAGCATTGCTCTACACCTTCTGTAATATGCCATCCAAGGCACAGGACGCGTGAAAACTAGCAACAGGGAAACAGCTGTAAATCGTAGTGCATCTGTGTTGGCACAACACTTTGTGGCGGCTTACAAATCCAATCAACAGGTTTCGTACAATACAAAGAATGAGGATAGCACTTTCAGAGATCGCTTCGAAACTCCTCTCAGTAATGAATATATGGCATAACATTAACTGAATTCACAACAGCAACTAATGTTACACGCCAACTATTCCATAACGAGCATCCTTTGTCAACGCTGGCGGCCATCTTGGGTTCGGTAACTTTATCCTGTTTGTAAAAACTGCCACCCTATTTTTTTCTAAACCTTTACAACCTAAATATACAAATCAAGTGCAATTTTACTTTTAACAAGTATTTGATACGAAATTACACAAGAGTCTATACTATTTCCTCTTTTCAAAACCACCACCAAATGAATTAAAAACTAGCATTTTATTGTCTACAAAACATTAATTAAGAAGGAAACCTGTTCCTACCTGTGCAGAACCAGCCATCCTTTGTAAATTCTTTCTTGGTAGCTTTTTCATTGTCCCAATACTCCAGAAACACATTTGGCCCTTTGACGAGTAGTTCTCCCGCCTAAGTGAAACAAATATAGGGTGCTCTTTTTATTTGAGAACCAATGTCTTGATATATAGCTATTTTTCATGGTTCTCAAATAAAAAAAATCACCCTGTATAAGTAATAAATCCAAACAGTATACATCAGGGCTTCCCAACCTTTATCATGCGCGACCCCGAAAATCATATTCACACAATTCATGACCCCAAACACTGGTCGAAATTCGGCGAACTCCCCAAAAGTTATTGAAAATAGAATTATCAGATCGGTTCGCGACTCCAAGGTTGGGAAGTCCTGGTATACATGAAACTTTTTTACGACAATGACCAGTGGCGGCTCGTAACTAAAAATTCTAGGGGTGCTGTCTCTAAGAATGGGTTGAAATAATAATTACTGAAATAAAAGGATGAGCATTGAGCAATGAATAAAAGTTTCAAAAGTTATTGAAAAAGTTATTCAGTGAGCTCATCCTTATATTGTTCTTGATTATTTCAATTGTAAATAAAAAATTTAGGGGTACTGCAGTTCCGCAGTGCCTACCGACGAGCCGCCACTGACAATGACCCTCCTCTATTAAAAGGATTTACTGAACGAGTGCTAGAAGAAAATAACTGCCCAAATTACTACCTCCTCTTTGAATCCAGGAGCAACAACGGTGCCTTCGTGAGTTCCTTCACATATCGTTTCATAAGAATCTCTCTTTGGAGAGAAACGAACTATTTTGACGCGCATACCAGGCAATGGATTACCAACAAATCCTGTAACAAGGAAAACATCTTACAAAGACAGCAAAAATTAAATTATTTCTTGTTCTATTTATAAATGTACGAGAAATATACAATGGATGTAACAAAAATACATAAAAATGGACCAGCAAATGACTTCTTATACATACTGTATACACACCATAGAATTGCCATTGTGCAAAGAAATTCTATGCTTATTATTATTATTATTATCATTACAAATTAAAAATATAAATATTCAGTCAAAATTACAAACGTGAATATAAAATAAATATACCTGGAATCCTTTTGCCTTTCAGAGGATTGGAGAGGGCCATGCCAATTTCCGTCATTCCATACCTCTCGAGAAGAACATGACCCGTGATTTCTTGCCATTTTTCGAAAATGGGTTCAGGAAGAGGCGCAGATCCACTCACCATCAATCTAGGAAATTAAAATTGATCACTCGGGAGCTGCATACAAAAATGATTACTAATATAAATCCACAAGTACTAAAAGTACCACCAAGTTCAAAACAAAAATAGTCGAGATTCCAAACGTTCATCATATTGAATGATACACAGTTTAATTTTCTTTAAACTTGAAACTATTAAAAATAGCGAAAATTTCAACATCACATATTGTACACTCTAATATAAAATCTTTCTTTAGGATATATATATATACATACATACATACATACATATATATATATATATATATATATATATATATATATATATATATATATATATATATATATACACAGGGTGTCCGAGAATTATCTGCACAATTTTTGGCTGTTATTAAGTCAACCATGAAGTGTAGAAATTCCAGTGTTGTCCCATTTTACAGAGAATCTCTAAGTTTTTTCTGATACCAAGTTTTGACAAGTTTTTTAGAAATTCCAGTGTGTCCGAACATTATCTGTACAATTTCATCTTTTAATAAAATTCTTGATAACACACGTAAAATTCTTAAACAAGATTATTTAGAATCTGTATTTTCAAAAGTTTCTTTTATTAAAGTAACGTTGTTGCAAACATTCGATATGTGCACCATTAGTGATTCGCAAAACATCCAATCGATACTCCAAATGTTGCCATGTACGCTGCAGCATATCCACATCAATTCGCTCAATAGCAGCTGTGATTCTTGCTTTTAAATCATCAATGTCTGTCACCCGCGTACATTTCTAAAAAACTTGTCAAAACGTGGTATCAGAAAAAACTTAATGAGATTCTCTGTAAAATGGGACAACACTGGAATTTCTACACTTCATGGTTGACTCTTAATAACAGCCAAAAATTGTACAGATAATTCTCAGATAATTCTCGGACACCCGGACTGCAAAGAACACGCAGTATAAATAACGTAAAGAACGACGCTTGTATAGGAGATATTCCGCGCAAGACGAGAGAGAGAGAACGAAACAAATGAAAAAACGAGGTAACCACCCGGGAATCGAACCCGGGATCTTCCGATTGCCGGTCAGATGCGATACCATTACACCATGGGCCTCACTCTTCCAAATGCCGTAATTCTTCTACATACTCGCAGAAACCAATGCCCCAAGGGGGCACCTCCCGCATGCCGTAACATTATATACATTCAACTGCAAAGAACACGCAGTATAAATAACGTAAAGAACGACGCTTGTATAGGAGATATTCCGCGCAAGACGAGAGAGAGAAAACGGAACAAATGAAAAAATGAGGTAACCACCTGGGAATCGAACCCGGGATCTTCCGATTGCCGGTCAGACGCGATACCATTACACCATGGACCTCACTCTTCCAAATGCCGTAATTCTTCTACATACTCGCAGAAACCAATGCCCCAAGGGGGCACCTCCCGCATGCCGTAACATTATATACATTCAACTGCAAAGAACACGCAGTATAAATAACGTAAAGAACGACGCTTGTATAGGAGATATTCCGCGCAAGACGAGAGAGAGAGAACGAAACGAGTATGTAGAAGAATTACGGCATTTGGAAGAGTGAGGCCCATGGTGTAATGGTATCGCATCTGACCGGCAATCGGAAGATCCCGGGTGGTTACCTCATTTTTTCATTTGTTTCGTTCTCTCTCTCTCTCGTCTTGCGCGGAATATCTCCTATACAAGCGTCGTTCTTTACGTTATATATATATATTTTTTTTTTTTCAATAAAAATCCAGCAGTTAATCCTTTTTAAGTTGTGCCAATTTTTGAGTGAATATTAAGTGAACACAGTCGTATGCCTATTTAAGTGGTGAAATAGCGGCGTCTGTCGAAATAAAGCAAATAAAATTAAAGCAACTTAATCTATACAACGTTTTTTCCGAGTGTTTTCTCACTGAGGAAATATAACTGCCCATCGAAAGGCAATATCCCTCAGTTATCCCCCGCGGTACACTCCAAGGGCACCAATCAGCGAGAATTTACAGCGTGCCACATCCCCAATCCCCCACCCGACGAAATAACAGAAAAACCTTCCCTCCCTCATTTCTAAAGTCAAATCAAATCCCTCACCTAATAAATTACGATTTTTAGTTGATATTTCGTGCACAATCATTTACACACCATGAGAAACATGGCAATGGCAAATCAATTCATACAACTTTGTGGATACTGTAAAAAAAAACAACGGATGAATCAAAGGCAACTCGCTGCGATCTTTGCCAGACCTTAGTCAAATTTCAATGCCTGAGATGGAGCGACGAAGAAATCTCTCTTATATCAGGCGCTAAACAATTGAACGGAATCAAGTTCTGCAAAAGCTGCATAATCGAAATAAACTCGTTTATGGTTTTTAAAGCTGAACGAGACTATGAGGAAAAGGCAAAAGAGGAGTTTATGAATAGCGAACCCTTTTTTGTTCAGTTCTTATCTCTTATGTATAATATTGGTTTCTTTGTATGGTATTGGTATAGTGCCTTCAATGGTGACCTTGCATTTGTCATGTTCCCGCCTACCAGAACAGGTAGGCGGGAACGGATCCATCTCGGAGGACCAGAAGGATACAAAACATACGAAACCAAAGGATAACGAACTTAAAATGTACAAGGGGCAATGCAAAACAAAGAACATAAACATTGTCTTGGCAAATATTCAAGGAATAAAACCGAACAATTCTCTAAACAAAGTTTCGTACCTGAAAGGTTTTATGGACGAAACAAGGGCGGAACATCGCATGCCTCACAGAAACACATCTTAAAGATTGCCAACGAAACTGCGAACAATGTATCGATAAGAAAGAATTGCATATCGATGGATTCAACTTACTAAGGGCAGAGAGAACAACGAGACGCAAAGGTGGCTGTGTTATTTGTATACATGAGAGGCATATGACAGAGACGGTAATAAGTAAATCCAACAGCTTCGTGGAAACCCTTGCAGTGAAAATAGAGAAACTAAACATGGTACTGATAGTCATCTATAGACCTCCAAACTCCCGAAATGAAAAACTTTCAGATGCCATTGATGATATCAGAACCCTAATAAAGTCCCTAAACTCTCCCTCCCCTAATATAATACTCTGCGGCGATTTTAATTTTCCATTTATAAAATACAAAAAGGTGGGTAGAAATATATTTATACAAGATAAGGGGGGCACAAGAGAGGACCAAAAGCAAGAAAAAATGCTGATGGCTCTCTCAAACGAGTTTATGCTGACACAGGAGATAACAGAAAATACCAGGAAAAATAACTTCCTAGATCTGGTATTCACAAATAACACGAACTTGATTGCCGATATAAAAATAACCCCAACTATTATCTCAGACCACAATATAATCGAATTATCAACAAATATGGCGATAACTTTAAAAGACAATACACATACGGAAGGAAGAAGCAAATTTGGGGCTTTTAACCTAAACTCCAAGACCATAAATTGGGAAGAAATCAGATCATACATGGCCCAAATAGAGTGGAGAACAGCTTTAGAGAATAAAACAACTGAGGAAATGCTAACAACCTTGGAAGAAAAGAAAAGCAGAGGTGGGGAGTCGGAGTCGGGAGTCGGGGCTTTTTTGAAGAGTCGGGAGTAGGGAGTCGGTAAAAACGACGGACTCCCGACTCTTTGATTCAATTTCTATATGCCAACAATTTACCAGAATACTACTCTGCCCTAAATAAATATCTTCCTGAACTAATTCTAGATTCACATTTCCACATTTGATTTATTGTTCTGGTAAATCTTAGCAAATGAATTTCATATTTCTATTTTAGGATACTAGGTACCATATAAAAATTAGCAATATATTAATTATTAATTTAATTAGCCCCTATTAGTAATGAGTCGTGGGCCTAGTAGAAAATCAACAGTCTTTCAATATTTTAAGCTAAATGAGGATGAAAGTATTTTTATTTGTCAAGTAGAAAAGAATGGTAAAGAGTGTAATGCAAAAATTAGTGCTTACACTGGGAAACATGCTAATGCTCCAACTAGAGCCTCAAACTTGAAACGTCATCTACGAAACAAACATCCCAATATTTATAAGGTTGTAGATCAGCATGATAAGGAAAGAGTCGGGAGTAGGAGTCGGTTTTTAAAAATACCGACTCAGGAGTCGGGAGTCGGTTGTTTTTGGCCGACTCCCCATCCCTGAAGAAAAGAGTAAGAATTTTGGAAAAATATGCTCCGAAAGCACAGTCAAAAGAAAGAGAATAGCGATGAAGTTAGCAAATTGTGGAGACAACAATGCCAGGAAAGTAATACCCGAAAAACTGGAGAGTATCGATAGGGAAATACAAACTCTGATAAAGGGCCATACAGAGAGGGAAAAGGAAAACAAAAATGCGCGCTACTATCGAGCCCTTAAGGAAAGGGAATAATGAACTAACAGACGATCTAAAAGAAATATCTGAAACATTGAGAACCCAGTATGAATCGGTCTTCAGTTCCCCAAAATGTGACAAAGCGATACCTGACATAGGTGGATTCTTCGAGGAGAAATTGCAAGGAGAATGTATAACAGACTTTGATTTTACCCCAGAAGATGTAGCGAGAGCTATAGGACAAATGAAATCACATCATCACATTCAGCTGTAGGTCCGGACAAATGGAACGCACTATTAATTAAAAACTATAAAAATTAAATAGCTACACCCTTATACTGGATATGGAGAAGATCCCTAGACACTGGGGAAATACCGAGCATCTTGAAAAGAGCAAACATTGTCCCAATATATAAAGGAGGGGATAGATCTCAAGCAAAGAACTATAGAGTAGTGTCATTGACGTCTCACCTCACGAAAATATTTGAAAGAATAGTCAGAGAGAAAATGTATAACTTCTTGGAGACACTGGAAAGATTCAACGAAAATCAGCACGGACTCCGATCGGGAAGATCATGCCTATCACAACTTACAGAGCATTATAACAATATCCTAGATGCACTTGAAGGCAATGAAAACTATGATGTCATATACACGGATTTTGCTAAAGCTTTCGACAAGTGCGATCATGGTATAATAGCACATAAAATGAAATATATGTGAATAACAGGCAAAGTGAGAAAATTGATCTATAACTTCCTCAGAGAACGACTACAGGTTGTCAAAATTCAAGGTGTATCATCATCAGAATCAGAAGTACACAGTTCAGTGCTGGCCAAACTCCTGCTCATTATCATGCTAACAGACATAGTGGAGTTAACAACAGTATAATAACATCTTTTGCGGACGATACAAAGATCAGCAGAAAAATCAGCGAGGCAAATGAAGTGGAGGCCTTGCAGAGGGACACAAACAAAATATACAAATGGTCAGAAGACAACAATATGACATTTAACACCTGAGAAATTTCAGCTCTTGAGATATGGTAGAAATGAGAAAATTAAACAGACTGCATATTATGCTCCAGATAGACAGGAAATTCAGAGAAGCACGAAAGCGGTCGACTTGGGGGTAATAATGACCGATGATGCCAAATTCGACACAAAATCAGATAGCAATAAACAAAGCAAAAAGAGTCGCAGGATACGTACTAAGAACGTTCAAGAGAAGGGACAGGACAGTAATGATTCCCCTGCTAAAAACACTGATTATACCAAAACTTGAATACTGCTCAGTTTTGATGTCCCCATATAAAAAAGAAGAAATGAATAAACGAAGAAACGCAGACATATTTCACAGCCAAGATTGATGGTGCAAAGAACTCATCTACTGGGAAAGTATGTAAACTAAATCTGTACTCCCTGGAAAGAAGAGGAGGAGAGGTATACCATAATCTACATATGGAAAATGATCGAAAAACTGCTACCAAACGCCAAATTGAACCCAATTACTTTCCAAACAAGGGTAGACAATAGGAAAGGCAGAATGTGTAGTGTTCCCAAACTAAAGGCCCGACAAGGGACCTCCTCAACACTGAAGGAAAATAGCTTGGTTGTCAGGGGGCCAAGACTTTTTAACCAGCTTCCTAAGGACCTTAGAAACGTTACAGGGGTCAAAGTTGAAGTCTTCAAGAGAAGACTGAATGCCTGGCTCAAGACTACCAGATGAGTCGGGTGTACCTGGCTATGTGCGGTGGAGCGCGCAAGAGAGCAACTCGCTCCTCCACCAAGCCAGGCCTAGAGGCGGGGCCACCAGCTTGACCTTCGTGTGAAGAGAGAGCGACGCACGAAACCGCAAGGGGTTAACGAGGTGTGTGTGTGTGTGTATATATATTTTTTCCCCTTCTTTAATTTACCGCCGATTCGTACCTAGGGGAAGTGGTACATATCTCGGCGAGACAGTGGGTGGGTGATGTCACTCAGTTGAAGATGGTAGACTAGGGAGTGAGTAAGGTTCCTGCTGGATACGGGGTAGGAGGGGTATGGCCTTAGATACGATGAAGCAGATGGGAATGAGTGAGGAAAAGGAAAATCGCTTCCGCTGAAAAGTGGGAGCCTTCGGCAAGTATGGATTGTAGACGCTCGGGTATGGAAATTTTGGACAAGAGAGGGAAACACCTGCGACGAAGAGCGGACAGGTTTGGGCATTCGACCAGGAGATGTACGACAGTGATAGGGGTATGGCAGGTATGGCAGAGCAGGGCTGGTGATTTAGCCATAAGTTGACCATGTGTAATGCGTGTGTCCTAGGCGGAGACGGGTTAAAATCACTTCTTTATGGCAGGACCGGTGGAATGAGGAGGCACAGTATCCTAATTGCGGTTTGATCTTGTGGAGTTTGTTGTACGTGGCCTGGTTCCGTTCCCGTTGCCAGATTGAGCGGAAGTGGGAGCGAAGAGTCGGGAAGAAGTCGGAGAAAGGGAGGGGTAGGGGGGAGAGGCCGGCAGTAAGCAGGCCGTTACTACCGGCCGTCTTTGCCGTGCGGTCCGCCTCCTAGTTACCCTGGATGCTGACATGTGCCGGGACCTGGCAGAAGGCGATTATCTTGTGTCGGAAGGTTCTTAAAAAGTGGAAGGTTTGCTGGATGGTACAGACGAGCGGGTGAGGGAGAGGGGTTAAATCTCTCTAGGGAGAGAAGTGCGCTTTGGGAATCTGAGTAAATGACAAAGGAGCTGGCAGAGTGGGTGTGCACAATGTCGAGGTCCTCCATAATCGCGAAGAGTTCTGCTGAGAAAACCGAGGCATCGCGGGGCAGGCTGACGCCTTGAGAAAGTGGCTGAGCCAGTATCACCGCTGAGGCGGCCGTACCAGCCTCCGAGCGGGAACCATCTGTATAAATGGGGACTGTGTCCGGGTGTTGGGTTGCGTGTTCTGTTCTCGGAAGAGTGACCTGTATACCGTAGCGATCGTGGTAGTCTTTGGTAGGGCACACAGGTCCCTGCAAAACTTGATAGGGGTGAGGAGCCACGGAGGGTAGATACTATGAGATGGGGATAACTGAGGGTGGGCATGTTGGAAAGGTCCAGGAAAGAGCGGACCGCTTCCCTGGGGTATGTGAGTTCAGAAATCACCGCGCATAGAAGCGAAGAGGGTAGTCTCTGTGCACGAAGGTATGTCCTCATGAGGAGCAGACCCCGTAGGAGGGCGAGAGGGAGGTAATTGCAATCCACTTGGAGGCTGGAGAAGAGCGGAAGGCACCGGTGGCGAGGCGGAGGCCCCTATTAAGTACTGGGTCCAGGATACGGAGGCTGCTGAACTGTATACTACACTGCCATAGTCCAGCTTCGACTGCACCACAGAAGTGTAAAAGCGAAGGCGAGAGCGTCGGTCTGCGCCCCATGTGGTGTGGGAGAGGTGATCTAGGAGAGCGAGGGGACGTTGAAGTGTTATCTCAAGTGTTTGAGATGGGGAACCCAGTTGAGCCGTCGGTCCAGAGTTATGCCCAGAAATCGCGTGGAGGGTACCACGAAGAGGATTGCCGTATAACGTAACAAAGGGGACAGGAAGGGTTGAGGGTCTTCTGCTGAAGAGCATACACTTGGTCTTGGGGGTGGAGAGGCGGAAGCCCACTGACGTCGCCAACCTTTCTACCCGGTAGATGGCGAACTGAATTTGTCGTTGAACGACGGATGGCTCCCGCCCTGCAAGTTAGATCGCAAGGTCATCCGCGTAGATGAAGAACGGATGGTGGGTGGAAGGCATTTTAAGACTGTTCATAACTATGGAAAAGCATAGAACACTGAGGATGCTTCCCTGTGGGACCCCGTCCTCCTGCACGAAGGTGTCTGAGAGGATTGAGCCCACCCGAACTTTAAAGGTTCGCGAGGAGAGGAAGCCCCTGATGAAGGTCGGCAGGGAGCTGACTAAGGATTATTGTCTGATGGGTGGTGTCGTAGACCTTCTGTATGTAAAAAAAAAATTGATAGGACGTACTCTCCACTGTCGAAGGCATTCTGTATGTCTCGGCTGAGGAGCATGAGAGGATCAATGGTGGAGCGAAATTGTCTGAAGCCGGACTGGGTAGCTGGGAAGGAATCACTATTTTCAAGGAAGGATAGTTGCGTAGCAACCATTTTTTTTTTAAGACTTTGCAGGCACAACATGTTAGGGCGATTGGTGTGTAGTTTGTGGGATTAAGGGGATCTTTGCCATGTTTGGGGATAGGGATTACGTGGGCCTCCCTCCACTGGGAGGGGAAGGTGCCCTCTATCCATATGCGGTTGTATAGGTCTAGTAGGAAAATTTGTAAGGTAAGTACTATACAGTCAGGATGGTACTCTTCCACAGAATTAAACTGGGATTCGTACGACCAGAGGACATTAGACCACTGCTCAAATGTCCAGTTGAAGGGAGAACAGAGCGAAGGAAAATGCGTGGCAGATGAAGAATGATGATGTTGGGTGACATCAAGGAAGGTAGAACCTATTAACAAACAAAGGTTCTGGCAGAGGACAGGGTAGCCTGGAGGAAGTCATGATATGGACCTGCCAATGGGCAGAGCACTTCATCATCATCAATATTATATATATATATATTTGATACCGGGTCATCAAAAAAGACGCTCTAATTTGAATTGCTTATATTTATTAAAGTATTTTAATTATGACAATGAAGCATGGGAGATTTTATTCATGTGAAAACATTTTCAATATGTAATCCCTAGATGTGTTCAACACCATTTGCAAATGTCCACCGAAATTTTCCACAACCCAAGTTGGTGTTTCATCAGTGATGTTCTCCACAGAAGCTGTAATTTCTGCCTTTAATTGTTCGACTGTATGTAGATTATTCCTGTACACATTGTCCTTAATGAATCCCCATAAGAAATAATCACATGGATTCAAATCTGGTGAGTATGGTGGCCAGAACCATCTAAATCCAAAGCGTCCAGGATAGTGATTCGAAATGACCGAATCATGAAAATGTTCATGAAGGAAACAAGAACAGCATTTGCCATATGTGGTCTTGCCCCATCTTGTTGGAAAAATGTTTCTTTTCACATGAATAACATCTCCCTTATTTCATTGTTGTTGTGACAGCAGAACCAGTGTTGTAATTGAAATCAGTCTCTCTTTTTTTGATGACTGGTATATATTATATATAGGAAAGAGGGGCCAAGACGAACGCCCACAAAAACGCTCCCCCATACAGGAAGGAGAAATCCAAAAGAAAGGTCCAAAGTTTTCGAGATGCCTGGACACTGCGTTTGAAAGATGAAGTCAAAGACAGGGGAAAAGATGGACTGAGGAAGACTATGCCAGAGTTCACCGGTTGAGTACATGAAAAATTGAGAGTACCGATTGACCTTTGCATTAGAGAGTTTGATAGAAAAGGGATGAGAATGTGTCGAAAGTCTGGTACTGCATGCTCTCCTTAAAGGAGGAGGAGGAGGAGGAGGCATGCAGTTAGAAAGTTCAGAAGAGCAGTGTCCGTTATAACAGTGATAGTAAAAAGAAAGTGAGGCAACAGTGCGGCGAAGAGAGAGAGTGAAGACTGTCAGTAAGAGGCGAGGAATTGAGACAAAAAGCCTTTGATTCCACTGGGTCAAGTACAGCTGTGTGGGTTGAGCCAACCCAGACATGAGGAGCGTACTCCATAGAGGGGTGGACAAGACCCCTGTACAGAGACAGCAACTGAGTGGGGGTAAAGAAACTGTGGAGCCAGAACAACACGTATAGCCTCTTGGAAGCTATGTTAGAAAGAGTATACGTGATCTTTCCAGGAAAGATCACAGAAAAGGAAACACCAAGAATGTTAAGAGAAGAGGAAGGATTGAGTTGTGTATTGTTGAAGATTGTGATGAGTAGACAGATGAAGGAACCAAGTTTCCGAAACAATGAAAGCCACAAGAATTTCTCCACCCCAAAGATAGTAGAAAGAAGTCAGGTGCACTATAGCTGCCTTATGCTGTAGTCCCTTGCAGAACCCATACTGACAACTTGAAATAACATTGTAAGAGAGGTGTTTAAGACTCTTCCTATTAAGAATAGATTCAAAAACCTAAGAAAGCAAGACATCAAAGCAATTGGACAAGAGTTAAAGGTTGATAGCGGTTACCCTTCTTTGGGACATGTTGAATGAAAATGAACTTCCAGCAGGAAGGAAAAGTACCAGATGAAAGATGAAGATGAAATAGTTTGACTAGGCAGGGTATCAGCCAAGCACAATTCTTGAGAACAAGAGGAGGGGCACCATCAGGGCTGTACATTTTCCTAACGTTATACTGTATATGTAAATATGTATAGGTATTTCTAAATGGCCAAATTCCTAGTACATTTTGTCGGTGGTTACTGAAGTTACAAGTTACTACAGGTTATTTCTTTTATTTTTTCAAACTTTTAATAACTATTTACACTTGTGTTGAGGTGGGGTGGGGGTCCATTAAAAAATTCAACCAGTTTTTTTTTACCCTATATAATAATTATTTTTTTAATTTCATTTGAGTCAGGATTTAATTAAAAAACTCTAAATCAAATTAATACTATTTCATGCTACCTCTGGTTTTTACCTCGCAAGTAATTTTCTGAGCAGGAGGAAAGTTATACAAAAGATAGCACCAAATCGGAGTGAACATAACTTTTAGCTACATATACTGTATATCTATCATATATTTTTGCCTGTCTATTTGTTTGTTTGTTTGTCCTTTATGCAAGTGCAAACGTTTGATCTAGAGCTACCAAATTTGGCACAGGAACCTCTTATGGGATGAAGAATGTCAACACAAGAGTCGGTCAGCCTGTCTGTTTGTATGTTAGCAGAATGACCTGGCATTGCCAGGGTGGATGTTGAATGCTATATTGCTATAAGCTAACAAAAATATCACAATTTAACCTAACCAATCATCAAGGGACCTAACCAGGCATTCACTTGACTTAACCAGTTTTTCTTTTTACCCTATAAAATGATTATTTTTTTAATTTCATTCGAGTCAGGATTTTAGTTAAAAAACTCTAAATCAAATTAATACTATTTCATGCTACCTCTGGTTTTTACCTCACGAGTCATTTTCCGAGCAGGAGGAAAGTTATACAAAAGATAGCACCAAATTGGAGCGAACGTAACTTTTAGCTATATATACTGTGTATGTATATATATATATATATATATAATAATAATAATAATAAACAGGAACACCAGAGAAAATACAAACATCCTTCAAGGTTTAATAGTACCAACGTTTCGGAATGCACTAATTCCATCTTCAGGGCTAAAACAATAAAATTCCAAATCACATACAAAATACAAATTGCTTAATAACAATTTAAAATAAACTTAAAAAAATTATAAAAAGTAGCTAAGAAAATGTAAAACATTAAAACTAAAAGGTAAATAAATGTGAAGTTAAAAAGTTAAAATTATAAAAAAGTAAAAGCATTAAAACTGAAATGTAAATAAAATAAACTAGTACCTTAACCAAAACATAGCAGATCTATCGATGATTCATCAGAATTTAGGTCTGGTTTTAGTTTATAAATAAACAGAGACTCCATAATTTTAAGCTTAAGGTCAGAGCTTCCAGCAACAAGTACGGTGAAATTAGACTGTGAAATTGGGTGGTTATTGTTGTGCGAGTGATTACGTATGAGAGAATTAGGTGGTTTGCCAAGGGGTAAATTTGTACGGACCGATTTACCGAGATGTTCGTAAATACGAGATTTTAAATGTCTTTTAGTTTTACCTATATATGACCCCATACAGTGGTCACACTTGTATTGATAAACTATAGATGACTTAAGAAGTGTAGGAATAACATCCTTGTATTTAAATAAATGGTAAAACGATTTAGACGGGGTGAATATAATTTTTACACACAGTTGTGGGTAGAATTCCTTGAGCAATTTTAAAAGTTTGTTTCTAATGTTAAAACATGAGGTTCCCATATAGGTGTTGTAGTGGTTAGCGTCGCTGACTACAAATCCATCGGCCCTGGGATTGAGACCCAGTAAGGTTATATATATTATATATGAGCATCTCGTGGCTCAACCAGTCAGGGCGCCATCTGGCACAGTGCTGAAACTCCGCTGAGTCGTGGGTACAAACCCTAGTGCTGCCTAGAGCTGGGCAGTTGTCTTTTTTGTATCTTACATCACAACAAAATGGTGGGCTGGCCACCACCTTTTAACTGACTCTGGCTAAGGTAGCCCAGGCTCCAGTCCCTACTCCTCAATTCCATGGGGGTTATGGGGCATGGATATTACCTTTACCTTATATACTTAGAAATTTTATGCCTGTAGGTGGACTTTTTACCAAAACTGTACCACCTGTATACTCGTACCCTTACTACTTATCTTTGGAATATTATGAGTCATCCATATTATTATTATCTGAAAATCTACAATGTTCCTCAATGACTCTTCCATGTTTAGGAGTAGCGGGGGTAAATCTCTCTAGTTCTATTACCCATTGTTGGAAATTTTTAGTAGGTGTTTCTAAAATTGTCTTCTACTGAAGTGTTATAAAATGTGCATGTACTGTACATCAAAAAGGTTTTCAAAAACTATTTCATAGATATGCTAACAATATTATGAATGTTAAACTGGTACTGGATTACGAAAAGTCAAATGTGGACCAGATTTTGTTAAATCGAAAGGAATCTAAATTCCTTCACCATCATCGAAAGAAATTTCATATTACACTGTTAATATTTTCTTAACAAAGGCTCCTTAAATTCTGTCATGTAATAAATTAAGCAAAAATAAGTGTTCACTCTGATTATTTAGTATACTTTGGTTCTAAATAGTAACTAACTTGCTTTGAGTTTGAGGAAACTCACTGGTGTTACAGTATTGAACCGCAGACTAACAAATGGCTCTTTAATGTACTGAAGAACCTTTAACACGTTTATTCAAATTTATAGCACCTCACGCATAGGATGGCTTATATAATTACAGTAAACTGCCTTATACTCTTAATGATTACAGTTAATTCTGATAACCTCCTTCATAATATTTAAGGTCTTACGAGTCCTACATCTTTACGTGGGATCCGAACCATTACCCCCAACAGAGGAAGCTCAGAGAAGGAACTTTATCGCTGAAACCAAAAATCCAAGTCAAGATTCTCACCCACAATCTCCATGTTGACAGAGTGGTGCTTCACCACTATGCAATTTAATGTTTAAAATAAATTCTGTTAAAGAATAAAGAAATTATCTCTTTTACACACAGCAATTTTCTCAAGGCAAAATGTTATAATGAAAAGGAATGCATCCATTCATCTTCTCATCACTGTTACAGTTCTGACTGTTGAACGTGACTATCATCTTTTAAGTTCAATGTAACCCCAGAATACAGGAAATTTTAGCACCTAATATGACCAAAATAGTTTCAAACCCAATGGTTACTCAATAGTAATTATAAGTGAGAATTACAACCATCTACATACGGATAAGTATTTCAATCTTTGATCCAGGTATACAGCAGTAATGGCTGTATGCAAGATACATATTCTTTCCAATTTATAATTTGAATCTTTCGACAACAATGACTACTTTCAAACTTTTAAGTTATCCTAGACTTCAACAATGCTTACCTTATATTCTCTATACAAACTTTCTTGATGAATTCTCTCCTGTATAAATTCTTCGCAAAATTTGTTTCATATTCTTCTATTAGTTTTACATAAATTGTAGGAACTGCCATAAATAGGTTGATTCTCGATGATACTTCTGCATTCAGGTTTAGAAATTTAGACCATACAGAACTTGCACTGAATTCTGGTTCCATGACTATCCTGAAAATGTGATTCTGTACGACTGTATTTCATGATAATTATGACTTTTTAAAAAAAAAATAAAAAAATAAAATATATGGTACTAAAATCACAACGACTATCAGTGGCAAAAGGGTGGAAAAAAATAGTAAAATTACAATGACTATTAGCTAAAAATGAAAGAAAAGGTCGTGAAAAAAAACAAACCCTAACTAACTACACATTTTTAACCAAATGACATTAAAAAAATTAAAAATAGTGTGGGTAATTTTTTATTTACCAACTTAATGAAGCTTATTATACAAGTTTTCAAATTTGTTTATATTTTCTTTGTCATAGTTACATTATGCAAAATGGTAAGAAACAAGCTAATATTAAAAATAATCTTAATGGTTTCTTTTAGAATGTCCTATTTTACTATTAGGAAAATATCCTCAATTATAAATTTGAAGATTTTTTAATTAATTTATTAATTTATTCTAACAAGCAAAAAGCATGAATAATTACTGATCAATAACTGCATTTGGTTTCCGAAATTCTATTACTGCCACAAAAAAAAAATAAAAAATAAAATATATATACACAGTATATATATATACAAAATGCAAAATATTATCAATTAGCAAGTTATGCTTTTTATTAGAAATTTGGTCTCTAGGCAAACCTTTTTCCAAACTACATACAACTGACATTTTAATGTTCCCGACACAAAACACCAGTTCTTCACGTAACTAAATATGCCAGTATTTGATTACATAACTTTTCAGGGGTTGAACCTATAACACCACTTCCCATAGTCAAGTGACATTGGGTTTGGATAGTAGTTGGATGGGTAACCATCCTCCACATTCACATGATAGTGATCCGTAATTCAGATCCCACATATGGATGTAGGTCCCCTACATCACATGAACTTTGGTATTACAAAGGAGTTTAAATACTTCCCAAACTATCATCATCAAACCTACAGGCCTATCAAACTTGCGATTTGCCATTTGTTCATTATCAGGGTGTCTACTGAGTTTGCAACAGCAAATTCCTTGACTTTTCCAGGTACTCTTTCAATAAAACTCCAGGTAGGTACATACTTTGCTTTTTATGAATTATGACTGAACATTAGATTAATAAAAATATACATTGGTATTTATTTGTGGTACCACCCTACCACCCACTTTCTTTTTATTAAAAAATAAGCCATTACATAACATTTGCCGCAAAAATAAATCTCCGAAGAATTACATAGAGTTGGAAACCTTTTTTAATTCTTCTATTTCATCTGTGAGCACTAAAATTTCCTTCTCTGCATTTTGACATGTCATGTCATATTTTTTCCAGGTCCATATTTGTATTTGCCAGACTTTTCCAAGTTTCCAGGCCCTAAATTAAATTCCCTGACAAATCCAGGTTTTACAGGTTCAGTAGACACCCTGATTATACTATCACAATCTGCTATTCTTACACTTATATTTCCAGGCATCTAGAATATCTGAGTAGTCTATGCCACACCCAACGCTCATAAGGTCAAATTACAAAAGTACATGTGGAATTACGAGTTTTTCAAGCCAGATTTTTCTAACCTATTTATTTACTACCATACAATCCCATAATTCTAGAGCAGTGGTGACAACCTGTTTTCCTTATCCTGGGCTACTGTTGCCACCTAAAGCAATTTGTGAGCCAAGTATTAAATTCTGAGTATGAAAAGGAACATACATTTGTATATAGGCGCTAGACTGGTGGAATCTTAGCTCATTTAATGTGATGCTTCTGGTGTTACTTTCCCTCTACCAGTTTATCAATATCTGGTGTCAGTATATAAAATAGGTATTCTTTAATTTTATTTCATTATAAGAATATTTTTTAAATTATTAAATTAACTTTTGATTGCTGGCTGGGCAAAGGGTTGTCCATCCTTAGTCATAGATTGCTAGACCTTGGTAACCTTGTTTGGGTTCCATGCTTCAGTCTTTCTTCACACAAAGGTCAAGCTAGTGGCCCCACCTCTAGTCCTGGCTTGGTGGAAGAGCGAGTTGCTCTCTTGTGCTCTCTATCATACATAGCCAGGTACACCTGGCTCATCTGGTACCATCCTAAGCCAGGCATCTAGTCTTCCCTTGAAGACTTCAACTTTGACCCTGTAATGTTTCTGAGGTCCTTTGGAAGCTGGTTGAAAATTCTTGGCCCTCTGACAACCAAGCTATTTTCCTTCAGAGTTGAGGAGGTCCCTTGTCAGGCCTTTAATTTGGGAATACTAAACATTCTGCCTTTCTTATTTTCCAGCATTGTCTGGATGTTAATTGGGTTTAGTTTGAGGTTTGGTACCAGTTTTTCGATAATTTTCCATATGTAGATTATGGTATATCTCTCTTCTTCTTTCCAGGGAGTACAGATTTAGTTTACATAGTCTTTCCCAGTCCGTACAGTTGAGTTCTTTGCATCCATCAATCTTGGCTGTAAAATGTCTCTGTTTCTTCTAGTTTATTAATTTCTTCCTTTTTATATGGGGACATCAAAACTGAGCAGTATTCACATTTTGGTACGATCAGTGTTCTCAGCAGGGGAATCATTACTGTCTTGTCCCTCCTTTTGAATGTCCTTAGTACCTGTCCCACGACTCTTTTTGCTTTGTTTATTGCTATCTGATTTTATGTCTTGAATTTGGCATTATTGGTCATTATTACCCACAAGTCAACCACTTTCATGCTTCTCTGAATTTCCTGTCTATCTGGAGTGTAATATGCAGTCTGTTTAATTTCCTCATTTCTACCATATCTCAAGAGCTGAAATTTCTCGGTGTTAAATGTCATATTGTTGTCTTCTGACCATTTATATATTTTGTTTGTGTCCCTCTGCAAGGCCTCTACTTCGTTTGCACCGCTGATTTTTCTGCTGATCTTTGTATCATCCACAAAGGATGTTACTATACTGTTGCTGTTTACTCCACTGTCAGTGTCTGTTAGCATGATAATGAACAGGAGTGGGGCCAGCACTGTATCTTGTGATACTGAATTGCGTACTTCTGATTCTGATGATGATACACCTTGAATTTTGACCACCTGTAGTCAATTTCTGAGGAAGTTGTAGATCCATTTTCCCACTTTGCCTGTTATTCACATCTATTTCATTTTATGTACTATTATATCATGATCATATTTGTCAAAAGCTTTAGCAAGATCCGTGTATATGACATCATAGTTTTCATTGCCTTCAAGTGCATCTAGGACATTGTTATAATGCTCTATAAGTTGTGATAGGCATGATCTTCCTGATTGGAATCTGTGTTGATTTTCGTTGAATCTTTCCAATGTCTCCAAGAAGTCACAGATTTTCTCCCTGACTATTCTTTCAAAAATTTTGGTGAGGTGGGACATCAAGGACACTAGTCTATAGTTCTTTGCTTGAGATCTATACCCTCCTTTATATATAGGGACGATGTTTGCTCTTTTCAAGATGCTCATTATTTCCCCAGTGTCTAGGGATCTTCTCCATATCCAGTATAAGGGTAGCTATTTCATTTTTACAGTTTTTAATTAGTAGTACGTTCCATTTGTCCAAACCTGCAGCTGAATGTGATTTCATTTGTCCTATAGCTCTCGCTACATCTTCTGGGGTAAAATCAAAGTCTGATATACATTCTCCTTCAATTTCTCTTTGAAGAATGCATCTATGTCAGGTATCACTTTGTCACTTTTTGGGGTACTGAATACCGATTCATATTGGTATCTCAATGTTTCAGCTATTTCTTTTAGATCATCTGTTAGTTCATTATTTCCTTTCCTTAAGGGTCTGATAAAGCGTGTGTTTTTGTTTTCCTTTTCACATAGCTGCAGAGTATTTTGGATTTTCCTTTATTGCTTCTACCGCCTTTTCCTCTTCCCTCTCTGTATGGCCCTTTATCAGTTTGTATTTCCCAATCGATTCTCTCATTTTTCTTGTATTACTTTCCTGGCATTGTTGTCTCCACAATTAGCTAACTTCATTGCTACTCTCTTTCTTTTGGGGAATATTCTTCTCTTTTGTCTCTCTAGCCAGTTCTTCTTTCCTTTTGGCTGTGCTTTTGGAGCATATTTTTCCAAAATTCTCACCATCTTTTCTTCCAAGGTTGTTAGCATTTCCTCAGTTGTTTTATTCTCAAAAACTGTTCTCCACTCTATTTGGATCATGTGTGATCTGATTTCTTCCCATTTATGGTCTTGGAGTTTAAGTTAAAAGCCCCAAATTTGCTTCTTCCTTCTGTATATGTATTGTCTTTTAAAGTTATTGCCATATTTGTTGATAACTCAATTATATTGTGGTCTGAGATAATAGTTGGAGTTATTTTCAAATCCGCAATCAAGTTTGTGTTATTTGTGAATACCAGATCTAGGCAGTTATTTTTCCTGATATCTCCTGTGTCAGCATAAACTTGTTTGTGAGAGCCATCAGCACTTTTGCTTGCTCCTGGTCCTTTCTTGTGCCCCCCTTATCTTGCTGTATAAATATATTTCTACCCACCTTTTTGTATTTTATAAATGGGAAATTAAAATCACCACAGAGTATTATATTAGGGGATGGAGAGTTTAGGGACTTTATTAGGGTTCTGATATCATCAATGGCTTCCAAGAATTTTTCATTTGGAGAGTTTGGAGGTCTATAGATAACTATCAGTACCATGTTTATTTAGTTTCTCTATTTTCACTGCAAGGGTTTCCATGAAACTGTTGGATTTACTTATTACAGTCTCTGTCATATGCCTCTCATGTACAGGGTGTCCCAGAATTAACTATCTATTTCGATGAAATCGGACAAATTTTTTAAAAACACACTTTTATTTATGTTTATCATGTTTAATATGTGTTAAAAATGTATAAATTTCTAAAAAATTTTCATAATTTTATTTTCATAGTTTTATTTTTAGAATGGCAGAGAGACTCTCCAAAAGTTAACGTGTGGCTTGGAATGACCAAATCCAAAATTTATGGCCCATTCTTCTTTGCGGAAGCGACTGTAACAGGTACCGTCTACCTTGATATGCTTCAGCAGTTTCTCGAACCACAGCTTCTTGATAATGTTGTGTTTCAACAAGATGGAGCACCATATCATTATGCTCTAATTGTTCGAGAATACCTCAACAGACGCCTTCCGAATCGGTGGATTGGACGTGGAGGACCTCGACCTTGGCCTCCGCATTCTCCGGATTTGACACCCCTGGATTTCTTTGCATGGGGTTTCATAAAAACAAAGGTTTATCGCCAAAAGATCAATAGTTTAGCTGAACTTAAAGAACGCATCCAGTTGGCAGTGCGGGAGATAATACCTGAAATGCTTCAAAATGTGTTTCGCAGCGCTGAGGATAGTTTGAAATTTGCAGAGATACAGACGGTGCACATGTTGAAACTTCTCAATAAAGTTTTGACTTATGATTTATAAATCTATTTGTTTTTGTATCATAATTTAGTAATAAACACAAAATTATGTCAGTTTTTATTAAATTTGTCCAATTTCATTGAAATAGATAGTTAATTCTGGGACACCCTGTATATAAATAGCACAACCACCTTTACGTCTCACTGTTATTCCCTCTTAGTAAGTTGAATCCATTTATATGCAATTCTTTCTTATCAATACAGTGTTCGCAGTTATCGTAGTTTCCTTGGCAGTCTTTAAAATTATTTCTGTGAGGCATGCAATGTCCACCCTTGTTTCATCCATAAAACCTTTCAGGTATGAAACTTTGTTTAGTGAATTGTTTGGTTTTATTCCTTGAATATTTGCTTGGACAATGTTTATGTTCTTTGTTTTGCATTGCCCCTTGTGCATTTTAAGTTTGTTGTCCTTTGATATCGTGTGTTTTGTAGCCTTGTGGTCCTCTGAGATGGCCACATTCCTGCCTACGGTACCTATTGTGGTAGCTCCTTGCCATGTAGCAGTCTGGTTCAAGGGTTCCCAGCTGTGTCAGCTGCATGTGCTGTATAAGACTTAGCAGCTGTATTGTGTCCAAGATGTTGAAAAAATTTTGTGTGCTGTGTGAGTTTGTTTGCTATTTGGGTACATATTTTTTTTCTCACATTCCTTCTGTTGTCATTTGAGACTTGTCCTTTGAACTTGTCAGGAGATGATGATAGTAGCATTTTCTCCCATACTGGCAGGTTCCATATGTCGCGTAGGTCTTGCAAATGTTTGGATGGTAGAATTTGCATTTTCCACCAAACTTGCAGTGACCATTATTGTAGAAATAGATGCACACAGGAGGGTGTCCATAAATACATTCTCCTCCCTTATATCTGCATATTCCTTTCACATAGTATTTACATATATTTTCTTCCCCATTTTTTACTTGGGGCCTTTGTTTTTGGTGGTTTCAGATATTTTGAATGACTTGCGCCACATGATGTGGTAAATAGTAGTTTTTTAAATCTTAAGAAACAAGTAGACAGTTTGTAAATTGTGTAAATATTATGCACTTCAGCCAAGATTTAAGAAATGTAGGCCATTTTAGTAGCTATGTAAATTGTTTAATGATAATTAGCTGACAAGAAATTGATATTTTGTACAATCTGATCATAAAACAGTGTTAGGTCATTTATCTGACTGATAACCTTGATATGCCCAAGTAGTTTCATGTTGTTTAAATGCAATGTAAACACTGTTCTTGAACTTTTTTCTATTGTGTTACTCAATAAATATTTACCATACAGCCTACAAAAATAAACAAGTTATTTCACTGACAGTACAGGTGATTCAATGAACTTACCGAGCACCACAGTAGAGAGGGCATAGGAGAGTATTCACAATTCCATGAATATGATGCAATGGTAAGCAATGTAGTAACACATCCTGTGATGTCCATCCCCAAGCACCGAGAAGACACTGCACTTGTGACTGGATATTTCCATGCGTTAAAACCACTCCTTGATTAATAATAATAATAATAATAATAATGTTTGTGGTCATTTAACTTCCTTTGAAAAAGGTTATGTAATGGAGGGGGTTCTATAGTTTTAAGTGGAATTTGGAACAACTATGGGTCGTTAAGTCATCTGAAGTCACAGGACAGTCACTCATCCAACAATTGAACAGCCATCATGTCACTTAACTTTGCTGATCTAATTGGAAACAGTGTTGCAACAGGGCCACCACGTAATAATAAACAGTCACTGGGGAGGGCCAGAAACTGGCACATGGCGCAGACCAACTAATAAGGCCTATTGCACTAACACATGTATTATTATTACTGGCATCATCGGGAGTTGAATCCTCAATCTCTGTGGCCTCACATCAGTTATAAGGAAACTGATTGCCACCATGTAGCCCTCTGATTAAACAGTAAATGATTGGGGAAAAGCTGTATACCAAAAAGTGTTGACAACAACTCATTTGATTCAGAAGGCACAGGGTGTTGATCAAATGTTTGTAGTGAAATAACTGATTGAGGAATTAAGCAATATGTATCAGCAGGTTCGGAGATTTAGGGGGGTATATTATTTGCTGAATGCTAGTTTGTTTTCATATGCTCTAAGCAGCATGTAGTTCAGTATTAATCTCATTAGAGTCCAGTTGGTGCAACTGTTTGGCTTATAATTTTTCTGTTGATGTTCAGTTTTTCTGATAATATCAATTTCCTATCTGATGCTAATGCTATATTGAAATATCACAGAAATAATGGGAAAAAATTGACTTGTAATGTCTCAAGAGCACCATTGTGTTGATTAAAAATGTATTATACAGGGTGTTCCAGAAGTCTTGGAGGGGTTTTATTTGGCTATAACTTTTTTCTTTATTTATTTTTATTTTTCAATTAAAGTACCCTTTGCTGCCATTAATGAAAATGGAATCCTGGACAGTGCAACAAAGAGTGGCTACTGTGGAACTTTATTTGACAAACAACTCTTCCATCATTGCCGCTCAAAGAGCATTTAGATTAAAATTCAACACACATTCTGCTCCTTCTGATCGAGCTATTCGATGGTACATCGCTAAATTTTGTATGGGAAAGGGTCAGGGAGACGAACCACAGACTGGGCATCCTCAGACAAGCTGAAGTCCAACTCAGGTTGAGATAGTTTGTGAAAGCATTGAGGAAAATCCACATCAGCCCAATGACACAGCCAGGAATTAAACATTTCAAGAAGTTCCTTCCATAAAATTTTGAGAGAGGATATGAATCTTTACCTGTACAAAATTCAAATTGCTCAAGAAATCAAACCACAAGATCATCAGAGTCGGATAATGTACGCTAATGCAATTTTAGATTTACACAATGAAAATGAAGATTTTCACCAGATATTAAATTTGTAATTAAAATTGCAATAAATATATTTTCAAGTGTTACAAACCTTTTTTTATTTGATCCCAAACAAAAGTTATAGCCAAATAAAAACCCCTCCAAGACTCCTGGGACATCCTTTATATACCATTACCATGTAAATAAAATTCTGAAACTATTGTTTATGTTTTTTATTTATTGATACCAGCAACATGTGATACAGCCAATAGAGGAGAGTACTATGTCAGCATGATCATCCCCCCTACTTCTTGCATGAAATTTCCACCATTGAATGCATGTACTGTATTCAGCATTTATGGATTTGGAGAAAGTGTATGATGAAGCAAACAGATCTGCCTCGTGGGAAGTACAGTATTTAGATTGTATAGCATCAGTGCTAAAATATTAAACGCAGTGAGAAATTTTTGTGTGGCTAGTAATGCTTGTGTAAGAGTTAGGGTTGAGTTGAATGACTAGTTTAGTATTAATTTTGAAATACAGCAGGACTGTGTGATGTCATATGGCTGTTTAATGGGTATATGGATGAGTTAGGTATGAGATGAAAGCATGAATTCTAGAGAGGAGTAATCCTGAATTTGGAAGAGAATGAGTGGTGGCTGATGGGTCTGATACATACTGATAATGTAGTGCTTCTCCAAATCAGGGAATTAATTAAGGAGAATAGTGACAAGCCTGCTAACCTATGTGAAAAGATATTACTGACCATGAATGTAAATAAGATGGGTCTTGAATAACCTTTATTAATAGTAGAATAAATACATTCATTTCAATTTACAATGACATGAATAATTGTGAAGCTCAACTATTTATTTTATTTTATTTGGCCCTTAAGCTTTAGGCTTTACTGGGCTCTTATTAAAAATAAACAGCTAGTTGTTATTAATTAATAATAAATAAGTAAATAAGTATTATTAATAGTTAACCCTTTAGCTGCGGAATTTTCGTGCTGAAAGTCAGTTTACACTCGCACCATATGGTGCATTCCACAGCTAAGGGTTAAAACATGTATTAACCTTAAATTATCACTATTGACATGACAAATACAAGGTCACCATTGAAGGCACTATATCAATACCATACAAAGAAACCAATATTATACACGAGAGATAAGAACTGAACAATCCCAAGAAATGTGTTTTTAATACTGGATTACACAAGAGAAATTAATAATTAGTAAACGATAGTAATGGACATTAATCCTAGATTTTTGTTAGTATGCCATTATTAATCAGGATTTCAACTTAGTTTTAAACAAATTTACATCCACAATATTTTTTATATCTGCATTTAAGTAATTCCATAGTTTCAATTCAATGAAAATGGGTAGTTTTTGAGATGAAGACAATCTAAATTGAGGTATAACAAGCTTTGATCTATTTCTGGTCTGATACGAATGGATTTCTTGATGAGTTACAAAATATCTATTTACCCATTGTAAATTAATGATTTTGTTCTTACACTTGTAAATAAAAATGTGCCAGTTTGGTTATATCATTGAGCTTTAGTAGGTTTAGCTCTTTAAATAATGCACTTAGAGTGATCAAAGAAAAGAGAGAGAAGATTCAGCATGTAACAGTATGGTGAATGGGAAAAATTTTACTTTATGAAATTTAAATACCTGAAGTGTTTGACTGACAAAACAAGGGAACACATACTTTGGAACTTGAAAGTATAATGAAGTAAGGTAAGCAAATCATGGGCGCAATAAGATTGGTGAAAAATAAATTGATTGCGTGAGAAATGAGGATGTTGGGTATGCAGCACTGGTATGGACATGTGGAGATTATGAATACTGATGGAATTTTAAAAAATGTGTTGAATAGGGGGCAGACCATGTAAAAGATAGAAGGATATAATTAATAAACATGGATGATAAAAATGTGGCACAAAAAAGAGGAATAGTAGTAGTTTGGGAGATGTGTGTAAACAGAGACCTCAGTCTTATAACTAGAGGTATGATTCCAATATCTCATGAAAAGCAATACTGAACCCCTGAGGTTAGGGGCAGTACATACCAGGAGTAATTAATCTGAATTCCTCCCTTTCTAACTTCAAGCCTCAAGCATACCCGATGAAGAATGGGAAATGGGCCTTCAGACAATCTGTGGTTCACTAATTAATAAGCAAATGAAAAGTCTACTAATCTCGTATTATTCAGTAAAGGAATTAACTAAATACCTTTTGGAGGACCTGTAGTACCACTTGTGTATATGATTAAAGCATTTGACTTCCATATTTTTTTTTTCTTCTTCTTTGAAAGCTGAGATGCATTTTCTGCAACTTTCTTACTTTCACTCATTTGCATTTCATCTTGGGAGTGGAATGACTCTTCCAAAACAATCACCTAAAGCAATTCAAGAAAAGTAAATATAGTTAAAAAAAAAATTAACTGACAATCAAAGTTTTTTAATAATTCATCAGATTTTATTCAAACAATGGTAATGCACAATCATACTTGCTGACTAGATAAGAATGAACTGAACCTGGTTGCTAGTTCTTCATTCGTTATAATGAGACTGGATTTACTGTCCCCAACATAGTATTTAAGCTGAGGCGCAGGGTGCATGTGATGTAGAGGAACAGCTAAGAGAAGTGAGAAAATATAAAGTTAATCTTAATTTTTTTTATTAAATTATAGGTTATTACCTACATTTGGATGTCTTCTATTTGTAAAAGTGAGTTAAAACTGCTAAAAATGATTCAAATTAATCAAATGAAAAATATAAAGTATGAAAATTCTTAAGTATCTACAACAAAAAATCACTATTATTCAATTTTGCGAGTCTCAGTATAAAGTTTATTACTGTTATAATGTTATATTTTCATTTGATATTCATGTTTTAATGTTTCTATTTGCATCTGAAATGAAGTCAAACTGGTCATGTTGCTTGATTTCAGAAGTGAAGCATGCCTTGGTTTTGGAGTGCAGTCACACAAATAAAGTACATTTACTCCAGTTCAGTTTAAGATGGCTTGTCTTGCTTTGATAAAAAGAAATCTTTTTTCTTGTCATTAAGCAGGGTATATTAACCCTTCCATTCACAAATATATTTTCTTTAAACCAAATAGTATAAAATTTATCATTATTCAAAATCAAAATATTTTAGCAACTTCTCACACATATTTTGGGTTCCCTTTCCAACAACTAATTAAATTGAACCTACAGTATATAAACATGTAGAAGCATTTGTAAAAAAGTTACATTTTAGTGTTATATATATTATTTCCAGTGGGACATTAAAGTGCCACTGGTAGTGAAAGGGTCAACACAGTAAAATTTAAGAAATGCTATGTCTGTTCATAAGGACCATATTTAATGGGATGCTTCTGGGGAGTGGAACTTAATTAAAATCTTACCAACATGTCCAGCTCTCCAAGTAGCCCACTGTGAAATGATGTAAGACACATTATTTGGTAACAGAAAGGCTACATGCTGCTGTTTATCTTCCCCAAGTACATCTTCCAAATTCTGACAAAGCTGTAAACTAAAACAAGGGCTTAAATATAATGAATAGCTATGTAAATGACCTAAATAGGGCCTTAATTTTTTAATTTACTCTAACAATGTGTGGTTCTGGAAAGATGTGTTCAGAAGTCAGTTGAAGTGAAAATTGGGGGAAGATGTGTTCAGAAGTCAGTGGAAGTGAAAATGGGGAAGTGTGTGTTAAGATGGTTTAGATATGATGAAAGAATGGAAGATGACAGTTATGAAAAGAGTGTATAAGTGTGTTTGTAAAGGTAGAAGGAGAGGAAGGCCAAGAAAATGGATAGACATGGTGAATGATGATATGATTAAGTGTGGACTTGATCTGGGTGATGCAAAAGAAGTAGCTGCAAGTCACTTGGAATGGAGGTGGTTTGTTATAAATATGCAAGTTTGGGACTTTCTCTTATTTTTGACAAGGTCTGGAGGAACCACCACACATGGGTGTATGAAGTGCTGTAGGTGTGGAATTTTGCCACATCAGGGGGCACTGGTCCACCAGAATGTCTATGTGAATGGATGTGTACACCTTACTTTCTGCCTCTTCTCTTTTTCACTAACTTCCATACTTTACATCTGAGTTGTTTTCTGGCTTCTCACCCCAAATCCTTGGAAAATTAGATTTTTTATTATGTAACAATGTATCCACAGGCTATGTAGGCAGGGCCGGATTTAGGAGTGGGCAAAGTGGGCAGCTGCCCATGGGCCTCCACATCTTGGGGGCCTCCACATATTGACAAGCCATTATCAAAATAGAAAAAACCTGAAACTAGAAAAACCCAATAGATGATCAACAAAAAAACACGCGCATCCAATACCACTGTAGTACATAAACTTTTACCAATTACTATTTGTTGTGTACTGATTATTATTTTGTTTTTATTACTCTTTTAGGCCTACTCTCACTATAATGGAATACCCGAGTAACCTGAGGCTTTCATTTTATGCAGAAATGAGTGGAATGAACAGACACAAGAGTGCACGATGTTTTGAAAGTGTATGTATGTTAATTATATTATGAATCTTATGGATGACTTCAATTATGTCTTCCCCTAAGGTAGGGGGACCTCCACATGGAGGCTGCCCAGGGCCTCCACACGTCTAAATCCAGCTCTGTATGTAGGCCAACTGAGTAGTAGTTAGCATAACCTATTTTTAAGGCTTAGAGAAATTCAAAAGGCTCTAAACAATTTGAATTAACATGTAACTATAAAATAACTTAAAAGCTTAATAATCATGTTACAACTAGACTAGCTACCATATTACCCCCAAATAATAATAGCGGACTGTTAACTAAGTTTAGCTGGCCATTATTGTACTACATCTGTAATTTAAATTTTTAGGTACCATATCACAGGCTTACTCAAGAATATTTCCAACCTTTTGGAATAGACGTTTCCATATGTATGCTGTCCAGTGTTATCTTCAATGGCAATATTATTCCAGTATTTAATAGCATTTTCATAAACTGGATTATCAGCATAAAGTGGTGGGAAGCTGTAATTTCTATGCAAGGAATTCCATAACTAAATCTGGAATATATTTTTGTTTTTGACAGAAGATTTTATGAAGAGTATAATCCAAATGTCTGAAAAGCCAGTGATATCTCATTTTTTTTGTTTTAAACTGGTTCTGAAAGAAATAAGAAGTTTATATCATTGCCTGAGGGTTCACATTTTATTTATTTGACAGGCTACTGAAGTTTAATATGTACTAGATGCTTTAGAAGAACTTTACAAATTAACTGACCAAACTGGTCTTCACATCAGCATTTTACTAAATCTACAGGAATACAGCTCTACTTAAGAAAAACTAGACTTGCTATAATTTAGAATCTGATTTAAATTCTCTTGGAAAGTAAAACTTTCAAGAATAATATACCCTATGCAATAATTTTGAAATAATGACAATGTTTCTAACACAGACTTACAACTAATAATAATGACAGTCTAATCAGAAGTTAACCTGGATGAGCTGTAGGGCTACCAAGTTACCAACTATCAGGATTTCCCTGAACAGTTCAGGAATGGCATAGTGTTGTCTAGGAAACATTTAAACTGTGCCCTGGATGCCCAATGTCAATGATTTTATATACAATCAGTCCTCATTTTACAAATGCTCACTATACAAATTAACATTCCCCATGGATACAAATGGCTTTCACTGGTACAAATGCATGCCAAAATACCCAAACATGTAATCTCCCCCTCCTCACCCTCAAGACCATTCCAGTTAGCTGTTGCTCTCCAATAGCTTGCAAGTATAGTATTATTTGATATCTTTTTAATGTATGATATTTACATGCACATGATGTCTTTGATGTCTCTTAAAATCCAAAATGTATTCCAGGCTCTCTGAACTATGAACATTAAATTTTAATTTAAAATGTTATTTGCCTGTGATCACTGGTGGAGTAGTCATCTCCTACAGAAATATTATCAGTTAAGTCTGGTCTGTACTTAAAACTAAATCTAGAATATTGCATTCTCTTGTGGGTTCCTTGTCCAATTTTTATTGTATGGAAGGATGAACAGCTGGGTTTTGCTGCATGCTGCCTGCCATCATCAATGGATTCATAGTCAGCAATGCTAACCATTACACCACTGAAGTCCATTGATATTTCTGGGATTTTAGCAACTTGCAATGTTCTCTGAGAAAGTTATAGATCCATTTTCCTAATTTGCTTATTGTTCCCATGTCTTTCATATTATGTTCTATTATACCATACTATATGAGGCACTCAAAACCACAAGCTGCCAAGCACCAAAATTAAAAAATGAAGAAAAATGTAGTTAAGTTTGTCAACCTGCAAAATGCCATAACTTTTGAACCAATAACAATATTTGATTGATTTTGACCATATGTACAGGTCCACAATCTGCTCCCTGACTCACCCATGGGATAGAGGAAAGGTGGGGGAATATAGTGGTATAAATAACTCAATTCTGACTCCACTGACACTTGGTAGGTTGTGGTTCAGTGCCTCATATACATTAGGGACAGGGTTAGGGTTTCTTTCCCAGGATCCTGGCTGTTTTTATTGCATTTGAAAATCCCGGGAATTGGACAAATATCCTGGGAAATCCCAGGATTTTAAAATGACTTAATTTATTTGTTTTTTTTTGTTATTAGAAGGCTCTTGGGTAGAATTAAAGAAAACCATAATATTTACCACATTTTATCTACTTTTCTGCTTTCTTAAATGAACACCTACTAGCATTAGCAACTTAGAGCAATCTAAAAGTGGGCCCGTATGCCAAAAACTGACTGAGGGAATGTCGCTAGTGCTGCATATAATACAAGGAACCGAGACTCAGTATATTATCTAGCGATCGCAGGCAACTCATCTTGCTCAGAGTTTAAGCAAGCATTTGAAGCAAGAATTGCAGTTATTTGAGACAATAGGGAACAAAACTTCAAACATCAAATGCTTGCTTAAACTCTGAGCAAGATGAGTTGCCTGCGATCGCTAGATAATATACTGAGTCTCGGTTCCTTGTATTATATGCAGCACTAGCGACATTCCCTCAGTCAGTTTTTGGCATACGGGCCCACTTTTAGATTGCTCTAAGTTGCTAATGCTAGTAGGTGTTCATTTAAGAAAGCAGAAAAGTAGAATAAAATGTGGTAAATATTATGGTTTTCTTTAATTCTACCCAAGAGCCTTCTAATAACAAAAAAAAACAAATAAATTAAGTCATTTTAAAATCCTGGGATTTCCCAGGATATTTGTCCAATTCCCGGGATTTTCAAATGCAATAAAAACAGCCAGGATCCTGGGAAAGAAACCCTAACCCTGTCCCTAATGTATATGAGGCACTGAACCACAACCTACCAAGTGTCAGTGGAGTCAGAATTGAGTTATTTATACCACTATATTCCCCCACCTTTCCTCTATCCCATGGGTGAGTCAGGGAGCAGATTGTGGACCTGTACATATGGTCAAAATCAATCAAATATTGTTATTGGTTCAAAAGTTATGGCATTTTGCAGGTTGACAAACTTAACTACATTTTTCTTCATTTTTTAATTTTGGTGCTTGGCAGCTTGTGGTTTTGAGTGCCTCATATAGTATGGTATAATAGAACATAATATGAAAGACATGGGAACAATAAGCAAATTAAGAAAATGGATCTATAACTTTCTCAGAGAACATTGCAAGTTGCTAAAATTCGCGGACGATACTAAAATAGGCGGTAAGGTTGTTAACGAGGACGATAGAAATAGGATCCAAGACGATGTAGATAGGATTATGGAGTGGACGGATAAGTGGCAGATGCAATTTAACGTAGATAAATGTAAAGTTTTGCATATAGGTTCTCGCAACAATAATTACGTGTACACGATGGATGATAGGGATTTAGCGAGCGTTGATGAGGAAGTAGATTTAGGCGTACGCGTAACTAAAGATTTAAAGGTTAGGAACCAGTGCCTGGAGTCTTGCGCAAAAGCTAATAGGATGTTAGGCTTCATAGCGCGTAATTTCGAATTTAAATCAAAGGATATTATATTGCCCCTTTACAAGTCCCTAGTCAGGCCTCATTTGGAATATGCCGTTCAGTTTTGGTGCCCGTACTTGCGTGAGGATATTGATAGGTTAGAAAGGGTTCAGCGTCGTGCCACGAAACTTATTCGGCATTGCGCAATAAGCCTTATGAAGATAGGATTAAAGTGTTAGACTTGTATTCACTCGAAACTAGGAGATTAAGGGGGAGCTTATTGAAGTTTTCAAAATCGTTAATAACATCGATAACGTAAATTTTGACAAATTGTTCACTTTCGATAATAGTAATACTCGCAATAACGGATTCAAGTTGCGTGGCAGACGTTTCATTACTAATATCGCTAAAAACTTCTTTACGTTTAAAGTAATTGATAAATGGAATAATCTTCCCGCGTCAGTCGTTCATTCTACCAGCGTTAATGTGTTTAAGAACCGTCTTGACAGACATTTTAAAATATTAACGTTGTTTAAAATTAAAAAAGAAAGTTAACAACAGGAGCTCTGGTGGTGGTGCTCGAGGATGAGTCTGTTGACGATGAATGCCAGCTTGTGACATGCCAGCGTGATGCCAGCAATAAAAAAAAAAAAAAAAAAAAAAAAAAAAAAAAAATTAGACTAACAACGAATGTAGATGTAGCTCATAGCGTAAACTAACCCACTTTTTGTTTAACTTTACCTACTTTTTTTTTTTCTTATCCTCCTTACTTTGCATGTCTCTAACTCTTTTCTTGCATGTTTGTAGTTTGCATGGTATGACAGTGAGTTAAGACTGTGTTTGCATGGTTTGTAAGCGTTCTTATTTTACTTCTTTTCATCTTTCACCCCTCTCCTATATTCTCCGACTATTTTTCTGACTTGTCGGCAGTGGCCGGCGGATGATGATGGTGAGACTTTTTCCCTCTTTTTCTGAATGAATGTTAACCCCGAATGATAGGTGTTGCTCCTTACTTAACCCCTTATTCTCCTCTCTTCTCTTAACCCCCTACTCTCTCCTTTCTCTCGGGCTAGCCTTAGAGTGGATCTTAGGGTCTTTGTTAGCCTTAGCTTCTGTAGATCTGTAGATCATGAATTTATTTGATGCACTGAAAACCATTCTGCCAACCTCTGTTGAATCAGAAAGAGCCTTTTCTGCAGCAGGTTTATCTATCACCAAGTTGAGAACTTGTTTTAGTGATAGAAATATCGATTGTTTATGTTTTTTAAGAAGCTATTTTAAAAATGTTGATTGACTCTTTAAATATTTTAAGATAAAAGGATGAAATTATTTTTTCTAATGAAGTTTATTTTATTTTTATTTTTTTTGTATTGGCTAAATATTTTAAGATAAAATATGTTGAGATAAAAGGTATAAATTATTTTTTTTTAATGAAGTTTTTTTTTCTTTTTTATTTGCAAATGCACTTAATTATAATTAAAGGAATATAACATTTTAGCCTTTTATTTGTCCCCTGCAGATGAATAGCATGATAAATATGTTTAATAAATAATAAATAACTACCACTGATTGTTAACTCAATTCAAGTATTACAATGCAAAAGTGGTCATCTAGGCTTAAGTAATTGGTTATCCCAATTCTAAAAGGGTATTTTATCAATGAACAATAAAAAAAATTACTGTTCTCTTAAATATACAACCATTTCCTGGATTTCCTGAGATCCCGGGAATGAACTTAATTTTTCTGGGAATTCCCAGGATGAAGAAAGCTGCATATAAAGAGAAACCCTAATTAGGGTGTCACTTAAAATCAAAAGTACAAAATTTTGACCTCTCACCCTCTAAATTAGTTCTAATAATTTAAAAAAGTACCCTGGTGAAATTTAAATTGAATCGCTTAGAATTTAGAGGCTGCCCTTGGTTGCAATGTGTTTTATTAATGCAAAAATTATGAGTACACAGTGTGGATCACCCTAAATATCATAAATTTCTTACAACAATTTCTTAATTCTAATAGCTATATACCATATTTCCCAGCGTATAATGCACACTTTTTTTTCTCCCAAATACTCCAAAAATCATGTCCATGTTAAAATTAACTTGTTAAAATTGTACATGTGAAGTGAGGTAGGAGGTATATTTTTTCCTAAATTTTTATTTTCCTAAATTTTCTCTTCAAAATTAGGGTGCGCGGTATACACCAGGAAATATGGTATATATGCAGAATTGCTACCATCAGTTCTTTCCAAGACTGAGCTGACATTACCACAATTGGATGTTCTCCAAGAACTTCAATTCTATGAAAAACAAGCCCTTATTCAGAGGAAATATAATGCATGGAAAAAATAAATTTCTCAACTGCTGATTGGTCAACATCAACTGGATGTCAATCCATTGACATTGTGAATGACATCAAACCCAATTCACCAAAAAACCTGAAGGAGAAATTGACCCTTGATGGCCCTCTTAATATTCACTAGAATAGGGAAACTTATGGAGGACCTGACAATGAAGAAATATGTAGAGTGACTCCCAATTATTGTTTCTGGAAAAGGGGTCAGTCAGTTCCTGGGTGTTTCCCAAAATCACTACTGGAACAGGGGGCAGAGGCCTCAGCAGTGAAGATGAGTTTGGAGGAGTGGGGTTTGTGCAGTCATGTCAGGGCCATGTTTCAACACCACCACCTCCAACACTGGTCACAAGACAGGCACTTGTGTGCTTTTGGAGCAAAAACTGGAGCAAAACATGCTTTATCTCGCCTGCCATCACCATGTGTTGGAGCTGGTGCTTTCTGCAGCATTTGAGAAGTCTGTGGGAGGATCTTCAGGGCCTGAAGTTCTCCTTTTCAAGCAATTCAAGGAACAATGAGGCCTCATAGACCAGAGAAAATTTCAGGCAATGGGTACATGCAAAGTACACTTGTCTCAGTTCAGGATGACCTTCTGGACTTCACACAAACCCAGCTTGAGAAGGACAACTCACTGATAACAGATAACTATCATGAGCTCCTGGAGTTATGCATTATTTTCCTTGGAAAAGTTCCCTCATGTGGGGTGATTCACAGTACCAGGAATAACGCATTACACAATGGATTGCTAAAGTCATCTATGCTCTCAAAATGTGGATATCAGTTCAAGCTCACTGCAGGGGAAAAGACTGGACTGAGAGATTTTACCATTTTTGCCAGCTAATGAGCCTCTTCCTCCAATATTCCAACATTCATCCTGGAATCTTGACAGCCACAATAAAGAAGCTCACCCTCCACCTCTGGTATCTCTCAGAGGAGTTGGTGGGCTTGGCACTGTTTGACGAGAGAGTACCCACATCAATGAAGAGGCTCATTCATGGTAGAAGCCCTCAAGAAAACAAGGCACAGAGCAACCTCCAAAGCACCCTTGAATCGATCTAGAGCAAGACACTTGAACAGTTTGTAACCAGCAACTTCATGATTTTGTTCAAGCACTTGAACCTACCCTCTGGTTTCTTGTCCAGGGACCCAGATACCTGGAAGGGAAATGTGGAGTACCAGAAAGCCCAGGCTGTAGTGGGAGGCTTTGTGGTCATCAATGATCATGCCAAATAAGGAGTGGCACTGGTCCAAGAGTTCAACAAGAAGTTGACGAAGAATGAAGATCAACTAGTTCCTTCTTTAGGTGGTTGCAGACCATTGATGGCTATATCCCACCAGCATGAAGAGCATGCTGGCAAAATCCAGGTGACAATGAGTAGAAGAACAAGAAGTTAGCAGTCACCACTTATTGAAGTGTTACACACTAACATCAGGCTTTCACAATTACAGGAGGAATTGCCTCCAGTGGCAGCAATGAAATGTAAAATCACTTAATAAAGAATACCTTTGTAAAATAGTTAGGAAAGTTAAATGTAAAAAAAGCAATTTTGCAATGAAATAATAAGTAAAATGCATATGCCAGAACTTGTTTAAACAATTGGACAGAGGGAAGGTCTGGATTAGGCATTTTATTTTATAAATTTTATATTTTAATTAGTGGAGAAAATGGTCTAGAACTGTTAATACCTACTGACAATACTGGGGGAACTTGGCTATCAGTGTCAGAACCTGCCAGACATGGAGGCCTATAGGGTGAAAACTTTAACTCAGCTGGGCGACCTCTAAATATCCCTATTTTGAAATAACTTTGCACACAATCCTCACTGGCCAAATGGAACAAATTTAGGGGGTGAGAGCCAGAAATTTTTAAAATTTTATTTTACCCTCCATACATAAGGGCCACCCTAATATATATATATATATATATATATATATAATATATATATATATATATATAATATATATATATATATATATATATATATATATATATATATATACAGATACTCCCCGACTTACGTCGATGACTGTCGTATTAAATAAATAAAATAAAATAATAGACGATGAAAAATTTGAATTCCGATCAGTTGGTCGTATGCCATACTACTATGATTTACTATTATTTGTATAATTTGTGTGTTTTGTCATTTTACTTTGATTGAACTATGTATATGTTAATGCACATCACTACCATTGTGGTTATTTTCAACTTACGACAGGTTTGTCGGAACGTAACCCCGTTGTAAGTCGGGGAGTACCTGTATGTATATATACTGGTCCGCAAAAGTATTTATGAATCGTAAGTTGTAATATATTTGGAATAAGAATGTGTACCAGTATATATAATAAGATATTTAATTGTAATATAATAAATATTTGATATATTTGACAATAAAACAGGTTAATAAAAGAAAAATACCATACTTATTTGTAAAAATTTATTTAGAAAAACTTATGAAAATTAATATCCTGTATTGGCCACCCTTGTTCTTTCAGACTAGTTCAAGATGCCGAGGCATTGAGTCAACCAACTTCGTGCATGATTCAGTCCTGACTGATTTTATACCACTTGAAGAACTCTCCATAAATCATCTTTATTTTATGCCTTCTCTTGTTCTTACTTTTCTATCGAGCTCATCCCAAAGATGTTCAACAGGATTAATAATAACCTATAAATCACTGCATATTTATAAAAATTGCACATTTGCCCTTCAACGACAACTAATTGACAATACTTTCCCAAAGCCATTTTGAAATTGAAGCAAAACTATGGGCACCAGGTGAGGTCTTGCCAAACATTGGTTTTTGTGACACCAGGTTTCACCAAAGGGTTGTTTTACACCATTTTTACTACTTCTATTCAAATGTTCCTCAAACTCACTAAAATCCACTAAATAACATGAAATTCAGTCTAAATATGTAAAAGAGCTTCCTCTATCATAATCCACTGGCAAATCTAAAAATTTCTAATTTGTTAATTAATATTTACTTATTTGAGGTGGACCGATTAGCCCCAGACCATTACCCAGACCGAATAGCCACAGTCAACACTAATTCTTTACTCAAGTCATTTGCTGTCATAAATCTATTCTTCAAAGCCAGAAATTTTAGATGCCTTACACCACGCTCTGACAAAACTCTCTCTCTTCCAGTTCAGACTAACTTACAGGTACTTCTGTAGTTTAAAATACATTTCTTATGGTATCTGACTGTACCTTCACTTATCTTCAGCATATTTGCAATACTTGTATTGGAATAATTACCCATTTTAACAAGAGCAGTCAATTTTCCTAACACTTAGCTAAATAACTCACATGTCTTAACCATCCTCTCAAATTGGAAATATATAAGTAAAAATTTTGTTGAACAGTGTTAGAATGAACCTTCACTTATCGAGGCTGACAGCACACTAAACTGCATATAGTCTGTGCCACTAATTTCAAAATTAGAAGACTTTTAATTTAGCGATGCCAAATTATCAAAATATTGAAGAAACTCTATGGGAATTAAGTACAATGACTTTTAAAGTGGCAAAATATTGTATTTAATCTAATAATTACTGTCTCATACTAATTTGTGTTCTGCATAACATAAATTATGATAAAAAATACCTATATTAACAAAATAAATTTTACTAAATCGCAAAAAATAAAGCTACCATTAATATTTGGATAATATTTCTCAATTCATAAATATTTTTGTGGACCAGTGTATATGGTATATAATAGGATTGAACTCAGAATGGTCCCCTGAGGTTCTTTCATGATACACACAGACCATGCATGGAACAAGGAACTCTTCCGGGAAAATTAAATCTACTACTTATAGTCTGAATAAGTAATGGTAAATGAAAAACATTATAGTTTTTCTTTTTCTTGATGTTAGCCCAATGTGGGAAATGGGTCACTCGCAGAGAGGCCCCAAAAATATAGCTTCCCTCACCAGTGATCTGCAAAGCAGATAGGATCCAGCTTTGGGACAGGATCTAGGGGTACAGCTACACCTAGCCTACTATATCCAGAACCTCAATATATGCAAAAGACTCGCTGCATTCACATCGGATTGAATACATCAAAGAAAAAGGGGTACCTATTATATTTTTAGCCAAAAACCTAAACTTAAACATCAACTCAACTGGCAAAATTGAGCATCCACTTTTCAAGGCACATAACATGTCCATTTCATGATGGAATTGAACTCAGAATAGTCCCCTGAGGTTCTTTCATGATACACACAGACTGTATGGAACAAGGAACTCTTCTGGGAAAATTAAATCCACTATAGTCTGAATAAGCAATGGTAAATGACAAACACTATAGTTTTTTCTTTTTCGTGATGCTAGCCCAACGTGGGCAATGGGTCACTCGTAAAGAGGCCCCAAAAATATAGCTTCCCTTTGTGAGTGACCCGTTACCCACATTGAGCTAACATCATGAAAAAGAAAAACTATAGTGTTTGTCATTTACCATTACTTATTCAGACTATAGAGGAGGGTGAGGAGTGGTGTACTGGCACAGTGTAAGTAGGGGAAGAGTGGAGAAGTCACACTGGAGATGGTGTGAGGAGCCAGGGAAACAAGAGCAAAGGTAGGAGGAGGAATGGGGTGGAGGGAAGGGTTGAAAGACAAAAGAAAAATGAAAGGTGAGAGATGAAAAAGGGGAAGAAAACCATACTATCTAAGAATAAGACTGAGCAGTGGTAGGTAGAAAAGGAGGAAGGCAAAGCACTAGAAAAGGAACAGGAAAGTTGGAAAGGGTAGGGAGATATGTCTCCTTTGGAGGAGAGAGTATTTAAAAAGCACAATTGACTCTTCTGAACATTTGGGTGAGACTGCAAAATGTGTTTAAATTTTCCAATGCATCAATCACTGAAGGATGTTTTCATTAACATTCTCATGCCCAATGCACAAGATTAGGAAACCTTTGTGGTAGAATAGGGAAGTAGCTAAAATGATTAAAGATAAGAAAAGGGCATTCAGGGAATTTAAGAGGGGTAATTATAATAGCCAAGTTATGGACTTAAATAATTATAGGCAGATAAGAAATAAACTAAATACAGGCGTCCCCCGTTATACGATCGTTCGTTTACGATTTCCCGCGTTAACGATTTTAAAAAAGTACCCCCATCTTTTGATTTAAGATTGCCTTATTTCGCGTTAACGATCTCCAACTTGAAAGCATGTCTCAGAAAAGGCCAAGTGCTGGTGCTTCGGGTATTGCTAAGAAGCCTTGCAAGAGTTTGAGCTTGGAGGTTAAGCTTGACATTGTCAAGCATCACAAGAATGGACAAGGGGCTAATTCGATAGCGAAGATTCTTGGACTGGCTCAGTCCACTGTGTCGACAGTGATCAAGAATTCCGACAAGATCCTGGCATAACAGTAAAATATATAGCAAAATAATAGTGGAATCTGCAAATTTTGGGGGTCTTCCAGAATGTTTGGGAACGTATCCCTATTTTTCCCATAAGGCCTTCAGTTCGATATACGATGGGGTTTTTAGGGACGCATCCCAATCGTATAACGGGGGACGCCTGTAGTGTGAATAGGAAGAGCAAAAGGCATGGTGAAATAAATCTAGCTAGAACTAGCAATAAAGATCCAAAGAAATTCTTTAGTTTTTATAAATACAATAATGATACAATATTTGAAAAAGATCAGGATATTGTTGGTATTTTTATTGATTATTTTAGCTCTGTTTTTACAAAGGAAAACTCAAATAAATTTGATTTTAATTCTTTAGATTTTGTAAACCCAGACATTCTTGATAAGATTCATATAAGGCTGATGACAGGCAAGTGATTCATACAATGAACGCAAATAAAGCTGCTGGACCTGATAATATATATGCTAAGATTCTCAGAGAAGAGGAGGATAGCTATCTTGTTTGATAGGTCTGTTAATTATGCAGAAGTACCTGATGAATGGAAAAAAGCAAATGTAGTACTCATTTACAAAAAGGATAGTAAAATGGAGGTAGGAAATTATAGGCCTGTTAGTAGGAAAGATAGCTACTAAAAAGAATTAGCTATAAAGAATAGTAGGCTATTCAAGATCATTTGGAAAATTTTAATCTTATTTCAAGTTCTCAATATGGATTTAGATCAGAAAGGGGTTAATATGCAGCAAATAGCCCCACCTCGAGTTCATAATTTTTTATGTTAGCATTCAGTAGTATACAGCAATAGAATAAATTTGTTGAAAGCCAGACCCCCTGGAATTCAAAATTAACGAAGTTATTGATTTTTTAAGTTTTAACCATTTTTTTGTTTTGCGACCTGCCAGCAGGCATAAGACATCCTCGCTCTCAAACAATTTTCTGGAAATGTGTGGATGACCAATCACAGTGCACCTTTTTTTAACCAATAGTAGGCTGTTATTCACTCAAAAACAACCAATTACAGACATGCCTTAATGAACCAATGACAGCTAATTAGGAATTTTAAAGAACCAATCAAGTGGTTTCCCGACCATGACATCACAGAAACTCCTCGGCCTTTGACACAGCTGAGATCGTTCTTTCTGTTTTAATTTTTGCCATGTGAACATGTCCAGTGAGATTTGTGAAAGTTGTGACCAGGATACATTGAAGTGTTGCAAATTTTAGGCACGATTCATGAGCAGTTAGGTTAAGTTAGATTAGGTGGTACTTACGTATTATCGGGACTACCAAACTGTTTATTATGTATTTTTGCTCCTGTCATTTTCATTTAAACTAACGAAAATATCGCAACTTAACCTAATCAATCATCAAGGGCATACAGTTGACCTAACCGGGCATTCAATTAACCTAACTAGGCATTCAGTTGACCTAACTAGTTAGGTCAACTGTACACCCTTGATGACTGGTTAGGTTAAGTTGTGATATTTTTGTTAGTTTAAACAAAAATTACAAGAGCAAAAATACATAATAAACAGTTTGGTAGTCCTGATAATACGTAAGTACCAGTTATGTTACGTTAGGTTAGGTTAGCAATAACATACATTTTACGGGTGCAAAATTTAGTTATTAGGCTGTTTTCATGTACATTATTCAGAAATGCTACTCATTTGCCCTGTGTTTACTTGAAAATAAAATTTTAAAAAATCCAATTTTTTTCATACTTTCAATTAAACGCAGGGCAAATGAGTGGCATTTCTGAGGAAAGCACATGAGAACACACCCTAATAACTAACTTTCATACCAAAAATTGAGGTGAGGCTATTTGCCACATATTTACCCAGAAAGGTCTTGTTTGTCTAATCTCTTGGACTTTTTAGAGTTTGTAACTCAACAGGTAGGTAATGGAAATGATGTAGATGTTATTTATTTAGATTTTAGCAAGGCATTTCATATGGTTTCACATAAGAGACTTCCATATAAATTAAAAGTTCATGGGATATTGGGGTCAATTATAAAATGATAGAAGACAGGGAACAGAGTACAGTAATTCTAAATGGTCACGAGTCTGGGTGGCAGAAAGTGAAAAGTGGGGTACCACAGGGATCAGTGTTATGTCTATTACTCTCTTTTGTATCTAAATGATTTAGAGAAGGGAGTAAGTAATAAAGTTTCTAAATTTGCAAATACAAAAGTAGTTGGCCCAGTTATAAATATAGAACATTCTTCAGTATTATTTAGTGTTACACCCTTCTAACGTCCAGCAATTATTATATGTTCATTAAGTAGATTTTTTAATTCTAAGTAACTTTCCTTCTATAGCGTTTCCGTCGCAAATGCTTCGTTTTTGAGATATAAAATTTTTTTTTGTGTGTATCTAGTGTGTGTTTGTACGTTCGTTTGAGTGTTCGTACATTCGCTTGTGTGTTCATTTGTATGACCATTACATGTCTGCCCAATCACTGCGCTCCATCCATTTCGAATTTGAATTACTTTGCTACTGGAATGGAACACTCATTCAGAAGTACATTAGGCCTGGCTCTGTGATTTATAGTGATTCCTGGGCTGCCTACAAGACTATAAGTGATTTAGGTTACAAGCATTTTGTTATTAATCATTCTAAAAATTTTGTGGATAAAGAGAATATCAAAATATTTTGGCGGGATTTAAAGGAATGGGTTAAGAGGCCAGGTATTCAGTCAAAATATCTATACCAATACCTGGCAAGGTATTTATTATTTCTTCAGTTAAAGACAAGCAAAATCTACTCCAGGAAGAGCCTCAGCCTGCCCCTGCAGGTGAATAAGGTAATTCCTGTTTTTCTTTTAGGATAGGATAGGATAGGATAGGATAGGTTAGGTTAGGTCAATTTTGAAGGGGAAATTTATGTTTTTCCTATGGTTTTTGATGTGCGTTGAACGAATCTGACCTTCAAAACCGTCGGAAATGACTCATTTTCGATTGCCAGCTGGGGGGAGGGGCGTTATCTCAAAAACGAGTCATTTCCAATGGTTTTGAAGGTCAGATTCATTCAAAACACATCAAAAACCATAGGAAAAATATAAATTTCACCTCCAAAGGGAGACGGGTATAATACTATAAATTTACCCATTCTTCTAAACTACAAGATCTTGATAGGTTGTAAATTTTTCTTAAAACTAATGGTAAATGTACAGTATTACACCCGTCTCCCTTTCAAGGTGAAATTTGTTTTTCCTATGGTTTTTGATGTGATTTGAACGAATCTGACCTTCAAAACCGTCGGAAATGACTCGTTTTTTAGATAACCCCCCTCCCCCCAGCTGGCAATCGAAAATGAGTCATTTCCGACGGTTTTGAAGGTCAGATTCGTTTAAAACAAATCAAAAACCATAGGAAAAACAAATTTCACCTTCAAAATTGACCTGACCTGACCTGACCTAACCTAAATCACTTATAGTCTTGTAGGCAGCCCAGGAATCACTATAAATCACAGAGCCAGGCCTAATGTACTTCTGAATGAGTGGAATGAGTGTTCCATTCCGGTACAAAAGTAATTCAAATTCGAAATGGATGGAGCGCAGTGATTGGGCAGACATGTCATGAACACAAACGAACATATGAACACACAAACACACGTATGAACTGACACACTAGATACACACCAAAAAAATGTTTATATCTCGAAAACGAAGTATTTGCGACGGAAACGCTATAGAAGGAAAGTGTCTTAGAATTAAAAAATCTACTTAATGAACATATAATAATTGCTGGACGTTAGACGGGTGTAATAGTAGAATAATACCAAACTAACTAATGAGCTACTATTTACCACATCATATGGCAAATTATTCCAAAAATTTACTACTCTATGACTGAAAAAGTGTTTCTGTAGATCCAGTCTACAAGTCTGTTTTCTAATTTTCTTATTATGCCCACGAGTTATCCCATCAGCATCTAGTGAGAAAAAGTTACATACATCTAAACTGTCCAAACCTGAAAACATTTTTAATATTTCTATCATATCTCTCCTCATACAATGTCTCTCAAAATTAAACATATACCTAGTTCCTTTAATCTTTCCCTATATTCCAATCTTCTTAGGTTAGGGTCAGGGATAAGCTTGGTTGCCCATGTTGCACACCTTCAAGCATATCAGTATCATGGCTAAGGTGAGGGCACCAGACCTGAATGCAGTATTCTAAGTGAGGCCTAACATAAGAATTATATAATTTACAGATGACTTCCTTACTCTTATAACTAACATTCCTCTTAATAATACCAAACATTTTATTTGCTTTATTTCTAGCCTCTGAGCACTGCTTAGAAAATTTTACATCACTACTATAACACTAAGCTTATGACTTGGATAACCTTGATAGGCCCAAGTGGCTTCATGTTTTCCAAATGAAATGAAAATATAAATGCATCAATTAAGTTTTAGCTGAAATTACTTGGGCATAACAACAAACAAAAGCTTTAACTAAAATTGATGGGAGAATTTTTTCTCCAAAGCAAGTTAGCACAACTTTGAAATATTATGGAAGAAATTTTCATATTTTACAGCTTTTGTATTTGGGAAAGTGAGAATTTTGCAGATTTTACAGTCTGGCACCTTAGGACAAACCAGTAGTGACTGCTTGGCAGTGGATATCTAGAATCCTGCCATAAACAGGACAGACAAAACAAGTCACCTTGTAGTGGTTCCCCACAGAACTATCAGGAACACAGGAAGTAACTACAGTTAGCACACCGCATTTTAGAATCGCAAGTGAGGAAGCCATGGCCAAATTTAAAGCAATTGAAAGATCATACCAGGGAAAAAGTGTATGGGAAGACAGAGTAACAGTAAAGCGAAACAAAACCCACAAAGGAAAAGGACCTATGAAATCTAGATGAACCATAAATGAAGGATGAGGTGAGTCCACTTACCACAACAAGGTTTTGGAAGATGGCTCAATGCTTACACTCATGAGGTGTGATGCTGGTAATTCAGAACTAAGCTTGGACATCCATTAGGACAGAATTGCAGGCAGGATGTACCCTTCCATTATGTTCATAATGGCATATGTACTATCCAGACTAAAAAATCTACTTTAGATATACTATATGATATGATACAGATGTTCAAAATGTTTTCAGGTTTGGACAATTTAGATGTACTGTATTTCCCGGCCCATAGGATGCTATTTTTTCCTAAAAAAAATGTCCCTAAAAACATCCTGCATCTTACCAGCTGAAATTCAACTTTACGGTAGGAAGTTCCAGTCCTAACACAACCCGAGATATCAAATACAGTCCCCACATGACCCAGAAATACATATACTGTACTATGCTTATATAATGAGCATCCTATGGGCTAGAAATATGGTACGTAACTTTTTCTTACTAGAGACTGATGGGATAACTTGTGGGTATAATAAAAAACTTTAAAACAGACTTGTAGACTTGATCTATGAAAATACTTTTTCACTCATAGAATAGTAGATTTTTGGAATGACTTGCCATATGATGTGGTAAACAGTAGCTTGTTAGTTAATTTTAAGAAAAATTTAGACACTTTCATGGGTAAAAGAGATAGTTTGTAGATTGTATATAGTGTTTATTCTTAGCTTAAGCTATGTAGACTACTTTGGTGGTAGTAAATAGTTGCATATTAATTAGCTGACTTTAGTTTGACATTTTGCAAGATTTTTTTTTATAATTATTAAACTAGCTTGTGACTTGAATTACCTCAATAGGCCCAAGTGGCTTCATGTTTTTCAAATGAAATGTACTGTAATTATTATAGGTTTGTTTACGGTGCATTCAACCACTTTGGGTCATTTATACCTGCAAAGAAAGAAATTCTATCTACAAAGGGAAGGAAAAGTTAAACCATCTTCAGATCTGGGGCCAGCTCCAGATCACAAGAAAATGATGATGAGGCCTGTTAGTGTTACTAACTACTGAAGCATGAAGTCATGTAAGGGATAGTACTGGTACTTTATGAAAAACTAGCTGAACATAAGAGGCTGATTGTTAGATTAGATGAAGGAATATAAATTGACAGACTAAGAAATCTAAAATGAGCTTAGAAGGTACAAGGCAAGATAAGACAGTAGAGGGTGAAATCAAGCTGTTCTGCAGTGCAAAATGAATGAATATCAGATTGAAGTGAAGAAAAACTGGGCAATCAATAAAAATATGTTCTAATGTGTCATATTACACTAGAGACAGGTAGGAATGGGACAGGCACTAAAATAATGCCCATATGTCAGGAGACACACCCCTAGTCTGAGCCAGGCTAGGACAGTCTGGTCCCTTCTACTACCTATGTACGTATGTTCCCAATCCTGAAGAAGAGGTTTAATATCACTGAGAAAATAAATACCTGAAAGAACAATTCAACTACACTGGACCCACAGGAAAAGATATTGCACAAACTGATCATGTCAGGGATCTAGGGATTATATTATCTGAAGATGCAACATTCAACAGGCACATTGACAAAGTAACCTCATCATGCAAACAACTAATAGGATATATACTGAGGACATTCAGAACTAGGGACAGTATGACCATTGACCATGCTTACCCTGTGGAAATCACTTGTCCTTCCACGCATTGACTACTGCTCTCAATTATGGTTTCCCCACAAACAGAATGAATTGCAAAAAATTGAGGGCCTACAAAGAACCTTTACCTTGTATATTAAACAACCTGATGGGCAACAGGTGAGTAAAAACAAATTAAACTACTGGGATAGGCTTAGAGGCCTCAACCTTTATTCCATAGAGAGAAGGTTTGAGAGATACATCCTAATCTACACCTGGAAAATTCTAGAAGGGCTTTTAGTTGCCCCCAATACTGAACCAATTGTGCCCACCTTAACAAGAACTGGCAGAATGTGTAAAAAATATCACCTCCCACCAAACAGTCTGAGAAGGATTCAAACCCTTCAATATAATAGTATCTCTAGGCAGGGTTCTCGCCTGTTTAACTCCTTGCCTCAGTACCTTAGAGATATAAGTGCAGTCCCAGTAGATACTTTTAAAAACTTGGACATGTTTTTAGCCAACATACCGACCAACCCACAGTGTCAGGGTATTCCTCTGCCAGACCAGCCCCCACAATTCAATAGGGGACCAAATCATATGGCAGGAGCAAGAGAAAAGAAGGGTGGCACCCCATTGTGGCCCCGCCTCAGGAGGTGCTGAGTGGACTTCGTGGGAGCAGCGCACCCTTGAGGCAGAAGCGCTTTAAGGTAAATTTAAGGTAAGGTAAACTATTGCCATGATTCCATTGACAATGCCAGCTGCTGCACACACAAGAGTGTCAAATTCCAAACCTCTTGCAGGGAGAGTCGAAGACCAACCACCTCTCCTGAGTGCACAGCAGACTTGGCTGCCAAGTCCACCACCTCATTGCCCAGGATCCCAACATGTCCAGGGACCCAAAAAAGAACAAAACTGTAATGTGGAATAGATCTTAACAAAATAATTATATTGATCAGAAAATGAGAAGTACCTATTCCCTGACTTCATAGCATGTAGAACTGAGAGGGAATCACAACAGATGAGAAACTTACAATGTGTAGAATTTACAGAAACAAAATGAATGGCTTTGTAAAGGGTATACAGTTCAGCTGTAAATACTGAGCAATGAGGTGGCAACTTATAACCATCAGGGTACCTTCAAAACCAAGGTCATAAATGATATCTACTAGAACCCAACTCATAATTAGTGGTAGGGAACTTGTAGCAATATCCTCTAAAGCAGGGGTTCCCAATTTATTTGAACCTCGGAACACTTTTCATTTCGCCAAGAACTTGCGGAACAGTTTTAAAATTTTTGGTGGTGCTAATTATTGAAGTGAAATATTTTGCATCAAATTGAACAGCATAGTACTACATACAGGAAATGCCAAGTACTGCCATTGAGTTGCCAATAAGTAAATAAATATTTTTTTTAGGAAAAATGTAAATCTACATGGCTCGGCTGTATTTGTTTATTAAAAATACAAATATTTTCAATAAATATAATTTAAAAATTTGTTTAAATTATCAAAAATAACTCGCGGAATACTAAAACACTTCTCACGGTATACAAATGTTCTGCAGAACACAATTTGGGAACCCCTGCTCTAAAGAAAGGCTCATTTTAGTCAATCCATCTTAACCCTCTCATCACTTTATTTATAATTTTTCAAAGTAAAATTTTTTTCACTATAACCTTTTATTAATTATGGACTGTAATATACCATAATAACATTATTTTGATAAATTTTGAAATTTATATAGCTTTTATGTATCTGTCTCATATGAGGCTTAATACTATTTGGGGTGTAAAAAGTTGAATATACTGATTATATTTATTTGAAAAGAAAACTATTTTTTTAGTAAATTAACCATACAGTAAAAAATATATCACAAACTTTTTGTGAAATAATACACCTACATTTACATAAAATTAATTTTTCATGAAATTCCTGGAAGCATTCTGGGCATAATGCTTCATTGCATCGAAGGCATTTGTATCGTGTTTTGCGTTTGCATTCCTTGAGATGGCATAGAGAAGCATATTTTCTATCTGTTTTTGTTGGGTAGTGTGGCCCATTATCTCTTTGAACTTCAATAGGAGCCTTTATGTGAACTCTTCATTTCACAACAGGAATAGTACTAGAGGAAGGGCGCCCACGTTTTTTCATTATGCTTCTGTTACGGAAGATCAATGAAGATCAATAATAGCAGTTGATGGGTTGGTGTTGTCCTCATTTTCTGATGATGATGATACTTCGCTATTTCATCCTCAAATGCTGAAACATCACTTTCTGAGTAGGCAGTCAGCACATCCAATATTTTTTGTTTGGTTGCATACTTCTTTCTGGAACTGATGATACATGAATACATAAAAATACACGAAAAACATACAGGATCTTAGTAGGTTGAATTGAATTATTTTGGGGTTATCCCTTTCCAAACAATAAACTGAACAATAAATTGAACGAGTAATAGAGGAAAAGGTGCAGAAGTAAAATAAAACACAGAAAGCAAAGGGAGTGGAGTGACAAATAAGAGGTAAAAGGCCAAAGGATAAATGTTTCCCCAGGATAGTCTCTCCATATTACATGTATAGCCTAGGTGCGAGGGCTAGGACAGTGAATGAAAACCTCATACACATGCTAGCATTTACCAAAATATAATAAAATGGGACAAAACTACAAGAATAATAAAAACTTTTCACAATACATACAAATGCCCTTTATATTATAATATATACCGATATATATATATATATATATAGGTGTGTATGTATGCGTGTGGGTGTGTGTGCACGAATATATGAAGGTGTACGGCGTACGCACTCGTGTGTATTTTTACCAGTCCACATGTAAGGAATTCGACGTTCAGCATTGGCCAAATTGGTATAAATGTGACATTTTATATATATATATAATATATATATATATATATATATGTATGTGTGTGTGTGTGTGTGTGTGTGTGTGTGTGTGTACATGCTGGTGTGTTTGTGACACAGCCTATTTATTACCAATATCTGAGTCAGGATATTTTGCATTTTTTGGCATTCTTGATACAATATAAATGAAATGTCTCTTCAATGGCAATAATGCAATGTGTAATTTGACATTTCATAATAAAATAACCAATTACCGTATACTCACAAACTCCTGGATATACTTGAGCCAACTTGCGAACAGCTGATTTCAAGACAGCTGTTTTTATTCATGTTGCCATCATGCAGGGCAGCTGAAAATATTTTGCATTTTATAATTCCAATAATATATATTACTTATTATAAAATTAAATTAAAATTACGTTAGAAGTTAAATTACATGTTATTATTAAGCTATGCATTATTAAAAATATGGTTCTATAGACAGATAAAATATTCATCACATTGAACTACGAGTCGAGAAACGTTTTCTGTGAAATGACTCCATTCGAGCAAAAAAACCTCATATGAGGAAGAAAATCAAAATCCTATTCTAAACAAAAGTATTTGTGGGATTAATTTAAAAATCACTGTCTGTGTATATAAAGGTATTAGATTAATAAATAAATAAGTCTTACCTTCAAATTAAAAGTTTTTCTTGGTAAATTACACTTAGAAATTTCACAGAACTGCGCGTCATCAAATATGGCAGCCGAATGAAATTTGTTGTTATTTATAAATTGCGTAAAAAATCACGCCATCTACTATTCAAAAATATAACTACTTAGATGCCTCATATGGGCCTTACATGAAACAAAGGATACAAAAATTAAAAAATTTTTAAATATTTTATTTTTGTTATCCCTTTAAATTTTGTCTTTAAATTAGCAGCCTCATATGAGGCTTAGAGTATCGAGAGGGTTAAAACCAGCCAAAGAATGGAAGTGGGTGGGGTCACAACCTGTAAAACTGGTAAATATGGAAATTTACAAAGAAAGGCCAGATGGGATGCTGGTCATATGACAACAATTTGGCACCATAGTTGATACCCAGCTACTGACAATGGAGGTTTAAAGGAAGGAGAAAGGCCTCTTCATTTAGGTGTCAACTTTGGTGCATCTGAGAGCTCCAATAGCCAAGCAAATAGCCCTATACTGAATTCTGGGTTAATTACCTTCTGGGTTATTATTCATTTTTTGACCCAGTCACACCAGCTATAATAGCAATATATATTGAATAACCAATCAAAACTGAATAAGAAAATATATATATTATCTTGTGCAAATTTATATAAAATGTACTTTTTTATAAAAAAAATATTTTCTACTTTCTAATATGTATGTATATAAATTTCAGTTAATTTGTTTATTTTGGCTACCTTTTTTGGAGATTTTCATTCAACTATTGGTTACTTTGTTTATTTTTGGCTACTTTTTCTTGATTTTGCCTACTTCTTTCTGTTACTCGTTAGTTTGGTGATTTTCATTCTAGAACCATGATGTGTCAATCTTGTGAACTTGATTTTGAAGACCTAATCCACCTTGTTGGCCTTGATGAAGATAAAAGTTTAGATGGTTTTTCCAATCACAGCATAATTCCAACATCTGTGATTTGCCCTAAATGTACATAAGCAAATTAATCACAGTGAAAATTTTGTAGATCCCCAAGACCACACCATCCACACACAAAACATTGAATGCTTGTGGAAGGATGTGAAATCATGGGTTTTACATGCTGGGAACAGATGCCTTCATTACCGGAAATATTTTGCACGATACTTGTTCCTGGCAGAACATCCTGATGATTCTACAGTTCTGCATCACTTCCTTACTGCAATTGCAGAACTATATCCTCCAAAATAAGGTGACTGGTTAGGTTAGGTTAAATTACAGTAGGTTAGGTTAGGTTGTGTTTAGCATGAATGCAAACTTTTCTGGTTGATTTTGAGGTGTTTTGCACGAATCTGCCATCCATTTCCTGTGCAAATGCGTAATTTTTGAGATGACAATATCTTGAAAACTACGCATTTGCACAGGAAATGGATGGCAGATTCATGCAAAACACCTCAAAATTGACCAGAAAAGTTTGCTCTCATTATAAAAAGAGACTGGGTCAAAAAACGAATAATTACCATACTGTCTAATTTTACAAGTAGTGATGGGGATGCTGTATCAGAGGAATGAAGCATAATCTAATTTGGACCAGATGAGATTTGTAAAGCAGTAACAGTCTTCCTTTTAGAGCCCCATGTTCTACTGGACAAATACTGCATGATATTAAAGGCACCCTCACAACACTCCACAGGGGAAGCAATATGGGGATTCCAAGTCAAGGTTCTGTCAAATGTAATACCTAGAAATTTATGAGAAGGCAAAAGGAATGTGGCCAGTCAGCAAGACAAGGGGTTGAATGAGTTGAAGGGGAACTGACCACTTACTAAAAATGACACAGGAAAACTTGGCAGGAGAAAAGTGCAAGCTATTATTCTGTGACCAATTAGTAATTCTGTGTAGAGCATTCTGCATAATGACCTTGGCAACATGAATGTCAATATGGGATACCCACAAATGTAATTTAGACCGTTTATGACTTGGATAGCCTCAAATGACTTCGTTTTCCAAATGTAGTTTCAACCAAAATTACTCGTCCGATGCGTTAAACGAAGGTCGAAGTGTAGAAACCCTGACTGGCCTATTTTATGGTGCTCTATCAGGTAATTAACGGCCAAGTTGGTAGGTAGCGTGGGCCGAAATGGAAATGGGTTGTGTTGGACTGTAACCGGTCAAAGGGGACCCTTAACGGGAAGCGGGACATTTCGTACCCGTGTCATTTTACACATTTATGAGTCAGTCAGATATTTGCAGCATGCCTATACTGTAGTGAAATAGTTCGCCAGAGACAAGAAGCACTGTAGAAGAGGCAACATAGAAAGTGCACTACAAATATATCAAGAGCAAGCTACTGGGAAGCTGTTAAATTAAGCAGGGAAATCGACTGGAGATGTACAACGTGCTCTGCTAGCAGTAACCTAGCTGTCCCACTCGAAAGTATCACACTGTCAGCAACATATTCGTTAAATATTCATGTTTCCAAACCAGTTTTCTGTCTCCCATCAGTTAAAAAAACCTTCGCAGAGTTTAGACTTCAACGAAAGAAATATCGCAACATCAGGGAAAAGTCTTCAGCATTTGGGATGATTATGAACCTGGGAAGAAGACGACATCACAGCTGCTCCGAGCTTGCGGAAGGACCTATGAGCTAAGTGAAGAGGGCTGAATATGGTGTACCAATACAATAAATGTAAACTGCTTTTTTAGTTTTAGTTTTTCATTTTGAATTAAGTAAATGGTAAATTTATAGTTTCGGACATCACAAGTTTTGGAAGTTGAAATTATATTTTTCAAGCGTTTTTCGATGTGTTTTGAACGATGCTGACCTTCATTTCTATCGGAAATCACTAGTTTTTGAGATAACCCCCATCTCTGAACCTAGTGTTTTCTCACAGAAATCTACGCCAAGTAAATTGTATCATTGATGACGTCCCATGTGCAGGTATAAAATGACGCTAGTACGAAACGTTTGTAAAGCCCCTTAACGTATTAATACCCCATTAGATGATACAGAACCAAAAAACAGGGTTTCTGCTCTTTTTAGGCCCACCACACGAAGTTTATTTTTAAAATAAAAAATACACCATTATACTCACCAATAACTAGTTTATTCATATCATATCTGAGCACACTTTATGAAAGAAAACAACTAAAAACTCAGAAATAAATAGAAAATTGTTCACACATTTGCCGTTTCCTTTCGTCCAAAATAAGACTTGAAAACGCTCTTTCCTTTTCGTCCAACCGACTTGAAATGAAGCAAAGTTAACCCAAGTCTGTGGCGTTCTTTGCGTCCAAAACTCGAGATCCGACAGGACTTGAAGAGAGTTTTGCTGTTTCGCATTATACAATGCCAACTAAATTGTGGGAGAGAAATCAACTAAAAATCTGAATACACACACACACACACAGTTATAACGAAAAAACGTGGGCCGATTGCCTGTCGTCTATGCACTAACTTTGCTGGAAATTTTCAACGAAACGCAAAAGTGCTTATATAATTTTTTTCAAAGTACTGTGTGTGTATATATATATGTTATAATGTTTCAGACCAACAAAGACCTTAGGATCCACTCATGGCTGGTCTACCTAACTGAGGTTGTAGTTGTGTATTTATTGCGCATGTCCTCCGTGGTGGAGGAGTAATGAGGTTAGTGAGTAATGTCGTGGTTGAGTGTGAGGTCTGAATTCATGTTGAGTAAGCGATAATGGTATGTGTGGGTTGGTGATTTGTAAGATTAGTCTTTCTGTTTCTTTGGAAGTGTGCATAGTAAAGTAGTGGGTCTTTAGGAAGCTGGTTCTGTTGGTGTATGTTAGATATGTTGTCTGGTCCAGTAGCCTTCGAATTCTTAATGTTTTTGATGATGTTGGTGGTCTGGTCTGTATTGAAGGGTGTAATGGTCGTGTCGAGTCTGTAGGTTTTCTTGTGTCTGGTTGTTTGTCTGTCTGCGTGTTTCTGGTTGTTGTCTCTGTTTAAGTGACTTATCTTTGCGTAGTGATTAACTAGAATGTTAGCTTGTGTATATGTTGGGTTATTATTTTGGCTGCGACAGATAGCCGCGTGTGAAGTGTGAATGCCGCTGTTAGAGCGGGTAATGCTGTTTATAGTCTTGTATAGCCTGGATGTATCTGTGGAGTGGTTTAGTGTTGTTATGAATTCCCTAAATGTTTCTCTTGTTTTTTCTTTAAGTTTGTTGTTTATTTCTGTGTTGAGCTGTTGTATCTGCTGTTTAATGGCTTCTGCGTGTGGTGTTTGTGTGTTATGTTTGAGGTTGTTACGTTGCCTTATGAGGTGGGCTATTTCTCTAGTATAATTTGGGTTGTATTTCCTAATGTTGCCCTTGGGTATGTATTTGTTTGTATTATTCATGATCTGATTAAATGTTTTAGTGTTGTATTGATGTTTATGATGGTGTGCTGTTTAATGTGGTGAATTGTTCCTCAGTCTGTATTTTTGAACTGTTCCCAATCAGCTTTCTTGTAATTTCTGTAAGTGTGCCTAAGGCTGTCGGGCAGAGTGTAGAACGTGTTGTAACGATGATGGGCAAGTTGTCTGATGACAATTGTTTTTCTGTTCTCCAGTGTGTATGTGTTGCTAGTGAGGGAGAACAGAACGTTATGTTTGGGGAGAGTTTGAGTATCCTGTTTGATGTGTATATGTGTGTATGTTCTTCTGTATTGTTAAGAATGAAGAGGCTGTTTAGTTGTGTGGCTATGTTGGCGCCTCTGGTGTTGCTTTGGTTGTACAGGTACCAACTAGTGTCTTTAGCGTTGAAGTCTCCTCCTAAGATGACATTAGTGAGAGAGGCCAGGTTGTATAATTGTGGATTGTAATTGGCTGGCACTAAGGTGAACTATCTGGTGGGATGTAAATGTTGATGAGTGTGGTGTTGTGTTTTGCGCGTGTTTTAATGTTAACTGCCTGTATTTCTATCGTGTTATCTACTTGGATTGTGTTTGTAATGTTTTGGGTGGCATCAGTGTAGCTAGTGCTTTTACGTATGTAAGTGGTGAGTCCACCCCCTGACCCCCAGTACGATCTTGACGGATCGCCGTGAAGTCAGGGATGGTGGGTGTTTTGTGTGTGCGTTTTAGTTTTGTTTCTTGTATAAGTGCTATGTGAATGTTTTGTTTGTGTACGAATTCCTAAGCTGCATGATTTTGTTTGTGAGGCCATCTACGTTGTACTGTAATATGTTAATATTATACCCCTGTATGTGTCTCATGGTCCTATTGTGTCTATGTCTTTGTGTATGGTGACATGTGTAAGTTGTAGTGAGGCCTGGATTAGTCTTAATGTCGCCGGAGAGTAAGAGTAGTCTGGGGAGCACGCAATTGCTCCCCGTAAATGAAAAAATAGCACGCTGGTATAGGTCCGGCCCCGGGAGCCGATTGGCACTCTGACCGTGCCACGCAACAGGCCGTCGACTGCCAGTCTGGCCAACCGTAGACAGCCCGCTGCACGGAGATTTGAGGAAGTTTGGCCACCAGCGCGTTGATGTTTCCGGTTTGACGTCGCTTCTTCTTCGCGTTGACGTGTCCCGCGCTGGAGGATACAGCCACTGTTAGAAGCTTCCTCGTCAGCTGCTAACTTTTGGTTTTAATACTGTGTGTAGATTCAGTTATTACTGTGAATCTATTAAAAGAACATTCTCTGTTATTTTGAGCTTATCCTTCGTCTGCAATTTTGTGTTGCTCTCTTTGTTGGAGTTCTGAAAATGTATTGCCCGCCTGTCTGCTAAATTGCTCTAATATGGACTCTGTTTCTTCTCTTTTTTTTTCCCTTTAATTTTCACTAGAAATATGTCTAAAATCCAATACAGAAATCTTCTAGGGAAGAATTTAGCACTACAGAGTTAAAACTGTGAAGCACAAAATGTAAAGTTTCAACAACATAATCACAGGGGCAGTGGTGGGCACCGTTAACCAAAAAGTTAACTTCGTTAACCGCTAATCCGTTAACCAAAAAGTTAACTTCGTTAACCGTTAATCCGTTAATTCGTTAAACATGTAACGGAAGTTACCGATAAACCGTTAACGTTAACTTTTATTATAAAAAAAATGAAAAACACAATATATATATAATTTAATTTTCCCTCTTCTTCTCTTTCTCCATTTTGTCCATGAGATGCATGTTGCCCTTCATGAAAATTAGCATATCAAAGTTTTCATCAGACAGGGATGATCTCTTGGCCCTCAGGATGTCCTTGCCCATAGAGAACAAACGCTCCACTGCAGCACTGGAGGGGATGGCTGTGTTGAACTTGATGAACAAGTCCACCAACACTTGCTCACCCAAGAAGGCAGCATCTGTCAGCAAGTCCTTGGAGTTGGTCTCCAGCCAGGTCTTGACCAAGTTTGGGCCTTGCCCTTGAGTGACCTGTGGCTTCTGCTGCTCTCTTTTGTCTGGATGACAGCACTGAAGAAGTCATCCTCATCCTCCTCCTCGTTGTTGCTGCCTCCACTGTTGCTGGCCACTTCGTTGGACTGCTGCTTCATGGCCTCCTCGACTGTACCCTCCATGCTTTTACTCACCCTGGCGACCTTGGTGTTGTCATACTTGTCCAACCAGATGAGGTGAAAACGCTCCCATTGTAAGACATCAATTGACTTAATTTATGTCATCAAAGTGACATGAGAATTGAAATCTTACCTGATCAGTTTTATGGTTCTTGAAATGTATCAAGGAGACTACTAATAAGGTACTCACAGACATATTATAAATATACATGACTTACTTGACAACGATTATTTTTAAATATTCACTAGCACAAACATGTTGCGCAAGAGACAGACTGCAAATGAAACGAATGTAGTTATTTGTTGTAATTGTTACATATACATTATTGAAAGTGCTTTAAAATGCTCGTGATATTTCTTGAAAGAAGTTGAAACATTCAACTCAAATGGCAAATCTTTCCGCCTGATTTTACAGTAGACCATGTTTTGCTCAAACCAATGCCATAAATAACTACCATATTGGTAAGACACAAATTGTGGCGACGGAAACAAATATATCGCCTGATTTTGCACTGCGGAAATGGAAATTCGTTCATCACTATAACAGTGGCGGATTAATTGCGCACCTGCTCAGCACTGAAAATAATAGAAACTTTTAAACGTTTATTTATGAATTTTTTGGGTTAACGGACTTGAGTTAACGGAAGTTAAATGTAACGGAAGTTAATTAGTCCGATAATGATTTTCAAAGTTAACTTAAAAGTTAAATCGTTAACGAAAAAGTTAACTTCGTTAATTAACGATTAACGGATTAACGGTTTGTGCCCAGCTTTGCACAGGGGCATACCTAAAGTATTTGGCACCCGGGGCGGATCCTTCCTTTGGCACCCCCAATAAATAATTTTAAAATTTAAACACACAGAAAAATATATTATGCCACTCTTCTCTTGCCTTCTTCATTTTTCTTTGTTGGAATCCACTGGGTCGATTTCGCTTCATAGTGGATGTTTTCTGCAAAATTTTAAAATCAAAAGGTATAAAGCATGAACATGCATAACAAGCATGAAACTATTATGACTTGAAATACATTAACTGAACAAACTGTCTGTGATTATTATTTTTTTTTGGGGGGGTTAAGTGCAAACACGACTCCTAAAAAAGCAGAAAACTATGAGCATTACTCACAAATAACTAGACCACTGACAAAATGAAAATTAACAGTAGGCCTATATCCAGTAAATAAAGAAGTAAAAAAAATTTATTACAACAGAAAAGCTTCAAACAAGTGGTTCTCAAACTTTTTCCAACCAGATACCCATTGAGTTATCAGATTAATTATCAACCCAGACAAGCAGAGACAATTAATTATCATTATTATTATTATCATTAATTATCATTAATTATCATTTATAAACATTTAAACATCACTATGATACCACATTGTCAAAAATTACTGGACACTGGTATAAGTACCATGATATTGTTATAAACACCAGCACTTTATGCTTTATCATAATTATTTAATGAAACATACCTCATATATGTGGAGTCACAGTGTTAAGTGAACAAGACTTGGAATGTCAGTTGCAGCCAGCTGGCTATGCTCAACAAACTGATGTCTAAAACGTCAACAAACGTTCGCCTTTCGATGTAATTTTTATCAAATATTTAATTTTTCGTTTGTAAATTTTGTATTGCCAATAAAAATAAAAATTTATTTTATAGTGGAAATTAACATTAAGCTGTTGTAATAGTTTGAACATTTTTAAATTTTTTTTTCTTACTTTGACGAATTTTTCATTTGGTTTGAAAACTTGTACTGGTATTTCAACTCTCCCGATGGCACCCCCCCTCCTGGTTGTCACCTGGGGCGGACTGCCCTCCTCGCACCCTCGTTAGTACGCCACTGCATAATCAGGTACTTTCCTTATGCGAACTTTCTTCAGAGTTTCTTCATATACTGTGAATATCTTCAGAGTTTCTTGTTAATCAATCTGATACTTCTGTTGTTCGTGAAGCATGCATTCAAACCCAGTACTAGAAGTTGTTTGGGTTTGGTGGTAAATTCGCCATGACTCCAAATGGACTCTTCTTACATTATTTATTTCTGCAACCATAAAACTACACATCCTTCTTATAACATTTATGGCCGCAAACATAAAATTGTATGTACCCAGCTAACAATTTTGAGTAGATACAACGTTGCCACAAGGTTGCATTTTAGCACTGAGACGTAGATGCAACGTAAATTTGTGTGGTCTCAGATACATCTTCAGAACGTTGTGATATTACGTGAACTTTAGTAGATACAAAATTGTCTCAACGTCTCAAGGATAGAATCTGGTCCAACAAAGGCGTCCTATTTGAAACAGTAGTATGCCATATGTATCTATCTCCGTTACAGTTTTGTAATAAAGACAGGGCCGGATTAAGGCCAACTGATGCCCTAAGCACAGCCCAACAATGGTTCCTCCTCGACCCTTCCATTGTCTAACTGACAAGACATTAAGACTCAATAAGTGCTGAATGTGAAATAATAGATTAAAAATTCAGTTTTCTTCCAGGCCATCCCCCAGGCCAGACCCCACAACTATATTAAATATAACCTGTTTTTTAATTTTATTTATTTAACACTAAATAGCAGTAAGCAATATAAGCAAATTATTTACTTATAACTAGGGCAACAGGAAAAATGCAAATTTTCAACACTTTTTTATTCATTTTTTAAAAAACTGTTATAAGGGAAAAATGCAAATACAAAAATTTATTGAAAACGACTCTTTCTACAGAAATCGATGTTGGTGGTCAATTTTTGAAAAAAGAAATTCTAATGAAGAAATATCATTATTTGTACGAAACAAAACATCTTTTATTCCATTGCTTTCTAACCTTGAAGATACATAGCATTTCAACATACATGGATCAAAAGATGCAAAATAATGCTTATTGTTGCCTACTTATAACTTTATACTTTAAAAAGTTTTCTCTGTGGTGCCCCCTTCCCTTGGTGCCCTAAGCACGTGCTTATTTTGCTTAATGGTTAATCCAGGCCTGAATAAAGAATAATGTAATACGAAACTATATGCTATGGCTGTAAAACCTTTCGTGCAGACAACGTCTATGCTACGTACAAAAAAATACGTCAAAAGTTTATTTGTACTTCACGTGTATGCAACGTCATTATGCAATATTGTATCAACGTTGCAATATAACGTTTAAGTTTTACGTTGTGACTACGTCAGTACAACGTCAATTTCTGACATGGCCAAGATTCAACCAGGATACAACGTTGTATTTACGTAGTGTGTTTGCTGGGTACTTAGCTTGGAAAATAATGTTTTGTGCAGTATTCACGTTGTTGCTGGTCAAACTAATGCTGCCTTGGTCATGAAAAAAGCCGTATGAAGAACAAAGAAGTCACATTGTTGGTAGAAAAATATCTTCTTTCTTTTCTTTGTAAAAAAATAGCAAATGCCATGAAACCTAGTAGTTAACCTAGTAGTTAAGTCAACTTAAGTGCCAGGACAAGTGACGCGTGGGTCCGAATTCAATCAATGGGCAAAATTATACAGTTTATGCAAAAAACACTATTATAGGTTCATATGAATCCGCTGGGCCGGAGAGCATTAAATATTAATCATGATCATGATTAGGATTGACTGGGAATACCATACTCTAGCTTCATTTGTTTGGTACGCACTATTAAATTTGATAAATAGCTATTGCTTCTTTTCTGAGCACTTTACCTGGTAAACTGGTAGAAGTTCCGTGCATCGGTCTCTCTTCACGAAGGTCAAGCTGGTGGCCCCACCTCCAGGCCTGGCCTGATGGAGGGACGTGTTGCTCTCTTGCGATCTCTATTGCACCTAGCCAGGCACACCCAGCTCATATATATATATATATATATATATATATAATATATATATATTATATATATATTATTATATATCATACAACATCATTGAAATAACAACTAATATAAAGGCAACAGGAAAGGAAAGAACACGCACAACAGAAAGAAGCAAATTCGAAATTTTTAATTTTCACTCCAAAGCTATAAACTGGGAAGATATGACATCCAGCATGGAAGTAATAGATTGGAAAACCATTTTCGAGGCCAAGACAACGAGGAGATGCTGATGACGTTAGAGGAGACGTTAGAAATTGTGGAAAAACATGTCCCAAAGATACAACAAAGAGGAAGAGAAGCAGGTTCGAAAGACAAAAGAGGGCATTGTTTCGAAAGAGAAAAAGAGTGACTACAAAATTAAGTACCGTATTTCCCGGCATATAAGGCGCATGAGCATATAAGACGCACCCCAATTTTGGCAGGCATATTCTTGAAAAAAATATAAAATACAGTACTTGCTAGGCCTAGTGAGTTGAAGGTTTTAAAAAACACGAATTTTATATTATATATTTTATTTTATTATTTTATATTTTATATTTTATTTTATTTTTTATTTTATTATTTTATATTTTATATTTTATTTTATTTTTTATTTATTATTTTATATTTTATATTTTATTTTATTTTTATTTTATTTTATATTACAACTCTATTACTATAATGAACTGCATGTCCATTTATAATACCATAAACACTAACAACACAGAACAAGACGAATGGTTGTAAGATCGTGTAGAGATCAGTGGTTTTAACATCAAAACATTCAACATCATATTTAGTTAGAACATTTTAGTACAAACATACTATAACTTAGGGAGTTTTTATTAAATTTGTAAAACATGAGGCAATGGGAAAAGAAAATATTTTTATTCATCATGGCCACTGTCAACCTCATCCGTGCATTCCTCGGGGTCATCAATGCTCTCTGAGTCAGAAGTGTCCGTTTCCTCATATAAAAGGTCATCTTCTGTGCCATCAAGGGCACTGCTAATGCCACACTTCCTAAAAGACCGTACAACTGTCTCGGTTTTAACTTCATTCCAAGCATTTTTGACCCACTGGCAAACCTGAGCTATTGCAGGCCTCTTGATCCGACCTATTGGTGTTAGCTCATGCTGTGGGAGCGTCATCCATTTGTTCCGTTCTTCACACATGTACCCCTTAAAAGGTTTGTTTATCGACACATCTAGGGGTTGCAATTGACCTGTTAATCCCCCAGGTATTACAGCTAGTTTTGTTTTAATCTGTTATCTTTACTCTTAGTGGCCTTTGATATGTGAGACCGGAACTGGTCCCACACGAGAAGCGACGGCTTTTTGAGGAGTCCACCAGGACGCCGTGACCACCCAAAGCCTACCCATGTTAGAAAATCTAGAAGAGGAAGAACCATTGTTGTCCCAAGGCGATATGATGACTAAGCTGATTGATGCAGCATTGCTTGTATATATTAAGTTAAGGTGTATATATATCCATCTCATAATTGTAAGGTTAGTGAAAAATTCACTTAATTTAGAGCTAGCATTTTTGGGCTCTTGTGGCATCAGTGTTTGGGACGCTGGTGGCATCATTTTGGGGCGCTGCGCGTCTTTTCTACTCGTTTGTGGGATGTCGTACGTACAGGGTGTGGTCTGTTAGAGAGCTCTCTTGCAATTCAGTTTGGTTGTTTAGATACAAGATTGTTGCATCGTGCAATAGTCCAGGTTGCGTTGTTGTTGCAAGGTTGAGAAAGAAGACCATAAATAGTACCCCTTTTGTTTATATTAAATTCATGTAACAAAGATCTAAGGTAGGCCCGCATCGAGTCAGCAACCCTGAGGTAGGACCTAATAGGATCTCAAATCCGTAAGTTTTAATTTTAGCTTAACTTGGGCTGTAGGTAGAACTGGCCCTTTAGAATTTGGCCGTTCACGGCTCAGCTGGGATTTTGAACCCAACAAATAAAAAATTAACATGGTCCTTCAGAACCGGATTCTACCCCAAGACTGAGTCAGTGACTATTTTTCGGCAAAGTTCTGATTGTGCAAATTGTAGCCCAAGTTAGGCCTAGACGGGTTGAGTTTATTGAGTTAAGGTCCCAGGGTAGAAAGTTTGGTCGCCCAATTGCGAAACTTGGCCAGTCGTCTGTCGTTGTTTTGGCCTACATTTTACCGGTTTGGTTAATTTGGGTTATTATTGAATTAAGGTCCCAGGGTAGAAAGTTTGGTTGCCCAATTGCGAAACTTGGTCAGTCGTCTGTCGTTGTTTTGGCCTACATTTTACCGGTTTGGTTAAATTTGGGTTATTATTGAATTAAGGTCCCAGAGTAGAAAGTTTGGTCGCCCAATTGCTAAACTTGGCCAGTCGTCTGTCGTTGTTTTGGCCTACATTTTTACCGGTTTGGTTAATTTTGGGTTATTATTGAATTAAGGTCCTGGGGTGGAAAATTTGGTATTCCATACTGGTGTTTGGTTAGTACCCCACCCAGCAATTCAGTTTATTTGAAAGTAAAATTTGCGTTTGATCAGTTTGGTTAAGTATTTCTGCCAATTCAGCTCATTTGGCATTGAGCCCAATTGTTGTTTGCATTGAAGATGAGTGCATCTGAATTGAACAAATTTATAAAAAGGAGAAGCGCCTACAAAGGTCTAATTACAAAGGTCATTGCCACTATAGATTCTGCCATAGAGCAAGAGGATTTACGCTTAGTGACTGCGCAGCTTTCCATATTAGAAACTAAAAAGGTTGCTCTAAGTGAGGTAAATGTTAAAATTGAGGCTCTTATAGAAGAGGATGAAATAGAAAATAACATAATTTACTTTGAAGAGATTATTGATGATATAATTAAAGTAGGCCTCCGAGCAAAAGAGTTTAGCAGCTCAGTACAGTTAGAGACCAGGTCTAATAATGAAACACAACACTCAACAAATGATGTTTGTGAAGTTAAGGTTAACAGATCTGTAGTTCAATTACCGAGGCTTGTACTCAAAACATTTTCTGGGAGTATTCAGGAATGGCAAGGATGGGCAGACAGTTTTCAATCAGCAGTTCATTCTAGTCAAGTGTTAAGTGCCGTGGAGAAGTTTAATTATTTGCGGTCCCTCTTGGAAGGGGAGGCAGCAAAGACTATAGCAGGATTAGCATTAACAGAGGCTAATTATAATGTGGCTTGGGATATATTAAAGAAACGGTTTGGTAAGCCAGAGATCTTAATTAAAAGCCACCTCCGTGCACTTTTAGCTATACCTCCTGTTAATAATCCTAATAGTGTCAAGGAGTTACGGCAGTTATATGATGAATTTGAAATTAGAACTTGGTCCCTGGATAACTTGGGTGTAGGAATGGAAAGGTATGGTATAATGTTGGTTCCTACAGTGGAGTCTAAATTGCCTAGCTCAATTTTGCTTGAATTAAGTAGGGGACACTCTACAGAACATGTGTACATCCCCCTTCAGCAGATGTTAAGTCTTTTAGGCACAGAATTAGCAAGACGAGAGGGAATTGAGTTTGCACAGTGGGATGGTAAACAAGGGGACAAAGGCAGGCACAGCACCAAAGTTTCCACAAAAAGGAATAACCCAGGTACAGTGTCAGCTCTACAGGCATCCTCTGAGAATAAATTAAAGGGAATCAAGGAATGCATATTTTGCGAAGGCAACCACAAGTCATATAAATGTGAGGTGGCTGAGGCATTACCCTTTGAGGAAAGAAAGGACGGTAACTAAGTCCACAGCATGTTTTAAATGTTTTTTGAAAGGTCACAGAGCAAGGTTTTGTAAGTTTAAAATTTTGTGCAAAAAATGTCATGGTAGGCATCAGCCATTATTGTGTGAACACACTCCTAGTAGGCCTACCCCAGAAGTAGAGACATCAGTGGTACATGCCACTGCTATGCAAGGGAGTAAAAGTAAAGGGGGATTATTGCAAACAACTGCAGCCTTATTAATTGGGAATGAGGGAGAAGCTACTGTAAGAGTGTTGTTTGATAGTGGTAGCCAGTGTAGTTTTATTAAGACCAGAATTTCCAGAAAATTGAAGTTTAAAGAACTTAAAAGGGAAAATTTAAGAATTTCTGGGTTTGGGGGTTCCGTTCAAAACCGAACCAAATTTAAGAAGGTAGAAGTTCTGGTTAAAGGGTTGTTACCGCAAAGTCCCACTATCAAGGTCCAAGCTGTAGAGATTGAGGAACTTTGTGCTCCAGTCACTATTTGTTTAGATATGGCATGTGTCCAAGAATTGCAAGTTAAAGGAATTAATTTGGGCAATAATAAGTTTGAAGGAACAGAAGATATTAGTCTTTTGATTGGAGCTGACTATTATTGGGACTTCATCACTGGTAATATTGTCCGCACATCTCGAGGCCCGGTAGCTATTGAAAGTAAGCTAGGCTGGATGCTACATGGTAGTTATTGCAATGAAATGGAAGTTAAGGCTCTTTTTGTTAAGATTGAGGAGAACAGCCATGGTCTGGAAAGGCCTTTGAAAGCGTTTTGGGAACTTGAATCTATTGGCATAAAGGACAAACAGGCAAGTACAGTGAACAATGATGTTTTAGAGCAATTTGAAAAAGGGATTGGGTTTAGAGATGGTTGCTATGAAGTTGGCCTACCATGGAAGGATTCTTGCAAACCCGGTTCAAACCTTCAGCTAGCTAATCGGAGGTTGGAGACTTCATTGCACAGGCTAAGAAAAAATGAGGAGTTGTTAATTGAATACAATGAGGCCATCCTAAGTTATGTATGGGAGGGCTATGCTGAAAGGGTGCAAGGTGAGCTGGTGAGCCAGGAGGCACATTATCTGCCACACCATGCAGTGGTACGGCGAGACAAAACTACCACCAAACTGAGGGTAGTTTTTGATGGCTCAGCCAAGGACAAAGGTGGTGTGTCCTTGAATGACTGTTTGGATGCTGGGCCAAATTTAAATGCAGATTTATTTTCCTTGTTACTGAGATTCAGGTTTGGTAGAGTCACATTGACTGCAGATGTGAAGCAAGCCTTTTTGTGGATAAAGTTAAAACCAGAGGACAGAGATGCAGTAAGGTATCTGTGGGTGGATACGAAAGACTTGTTGGAAAATGAACCTAAGGTTCAAGCATATAGAATGAAGTCAGTGTTGTTTGGCCTCAGCTCTAGTCCATTTCTGTTGGCAGCTACTATGCAGTACCATTTTAAGAAATATTCTGAAGTCTATCCTAACACTATTGAACACATAAGGAAAAATTTTTATGTTGATGATTTGCTGTGTTCCGTGGATAATACAGAAATGGCTAAATAGATATTCATGGAGGCTAGAGCTATAATGAGGGAGGCTGGCATGGAGCTTAGAAAATGGCAGAACAATCATTCGCAATTACAAGAGTTTATGAGTCATTCCTGTATAGTACCTGATGCAGCAGAAAGTATTGAGGATTCTGGTATTAAGGAGTTGTGGGCAATAGACGCAAAGGTGCTAGGCATTGTTTGGCAGCAAGATGATGATTTGTTTACCTTCAATGGGAAATCTTTAGTAGAGCTGGCTGAGAATGAGACAAGGTGGACAAAACGTACAGCTCTTAGTTTGGCTTCAAAGGTCTTTGATCCTCTTGGATTCCTGGCTCCATTTGTGATAAAGTCAAAAATTTGGTTTCAGAGCCTCTGGGAAATTGGACTTGGTTGGGACCAAGAGTTACCTGATCATATGGTGGTAAGGTGGAAATATTGGTTCAAAGAATTGGCACATCTTGGAGACATTGAAATCCCAAGATGGTACTTTGGAGAGTTGAGCCAGAGTCCAGACAATTTGGAGCTGCACATCTTTTGTGATGCAAGTGAGGAAGCCTATGCAACTTGTATTTATATTAGAGGCACATTGCAAGAGGAAGTAAGTTGGTTGGTTGCTGCAAAGAGCAGAGTAGCACCTTTGAAAAGGCTTTCTGTTCCAAGGTTGGAATTGATGGGTGCCGTTATTGCTAGTCGGCTTGCAGTTACAGTGCAAAAGTCTTTTTGCCCTCTATGAAATTCCAAGCTATTATTGGACAGACTCCACTATAGTTTGGCACTGGTTAAGAAGTCAGGCAAGGAAATGGAAACCATTTGTTGCCAATAGGGTGGAGGAAATTCAAGCGCACACAGATCCCAAGCAATGGAAGCATTGTCCAGGCATCCAAAACCCCGCTGATTTACCAACACGAGGAATTTCAGTGAAAGATCTTTCACAGTCAAGTTTGTGGTGGAATGGGCCAGAGTGGCTAAAACTTGGAAGTGAAAACTGGCCTTCTAATCAGCCTATTGTAGGAGAATGCCAGGCTGAAGAAGCATGGGTGAGTGAGGTGAGAAAATGCGCTGTGAACAGTTGTCAAGTTATGCAGCAGGACCCCATATTGAGGCTTGAGGACATTAGCAGTCTGAAAAGATTGTTAAGAGTGACAGCATGGGTATATAGATTTACCAACGACATTAAGGGAGAAACAAGAAGGGAAGGAATTCTGAGCAGTAATGAGATTCAGCAAGCCAGAAAATACTGGGTGGTATATGTGCAGAAGGAAAAATTTGGTGAAGAGAGGGAATTGCTCACCAGCCATCCATTACAGGTTCTACCAACACATTCCGCTCTCAAGGGTTTGGATGTGTTTTGGGATCAGGATTTATTGAGAGTAGGAGGTAGACTACAGTTTTCTGGGCTTCCAGAGGAGAAAAGACATCCAATTTTGCTACCTTCTGGGGGGCACTTTGTGGAACTTTTGATCCTGGATACTCATCATAAGTTGTTACATGCTGGAGTTAGAGAAGTGATAATAGAGATCAGACAACAGTTTTGGATTCCCAAAATTAGACAAGTAGTAAAAAAGGTCTTGCATAAATGTGTGGTTTGCAAGCGTTGGAGTGCAAAGCCTTATTATGAAAAGGTGGCTCCACTTCCAAGAGAACGGTGTGTCTATACTGCCCCATTTGATGTAGTGGGAGTAGACTTTGCAGGTCCAGTCTATGTGTATGAGCAAGGGGAGTCTAACAAAGGTTATATATGTCTTTTCACATGTGCTACCACCAGAGCAATCCATTTGGAGTTGGTAAGCAATTTAAGTAGTGATGTATTTCTTTTGGCCTTTAAAAGGTTTGTGAACAGAAGGGGTTTCCCAAATAAACTAAACTCATATCGGATAATGCAAAAACCTTCAAAAAGGATTCCAATCCTACTTTTCACACCAAGGGGTACAGTGGGAGTTTATTGTTGAGAGAGCACCATGGTGGGGTGGATTTTGGGAAAGGCTAGTGAGAAGTGTAAAGTGTCCATTAAAGAAACTTTTAGCTAATGCTCATTTGAGCAAAGAAGAATTCTCTACTGTTTTATGTGAAGTAGAAGCAATGGTGAACAGTAGGCCTATCACTTTTGTTTACAACAGTATGCAGGATGCAGAGCCATTGACAGCAAATCATTTTTTTTGTGGTAAACGATTAACATCAAGCCCCAGTGTGCCAGAAGACTTGCAGCCTATCCAGAGCACTCAAGGAGAGTTAACCAGACGGTTCAGGTACCTTGAAGAGCTACAAGATCAGTTATGGAAGAGGTGGCAGATGGAATACTTGCCAGAACTCAATTATTACCCATCAGGCAAGGTAAAGGGCTCCAATGCAAATTGTATCAAGGTGGGAGAAGTGGTAATGATTGGGGATGAAAGACCAAGGCAATGCTGGAAGCTTGGCATAATTGAAGAGTTGTTTGTTGGCAAAGACAATTTAGTTAGGTCTGCACTGGTAAAAACTTCAGGAGGAAAGTTAAAGAGACCTATACAAAAACTCTATGCTTTAGAAATCAGCAAAAACACAGATAGTCAAGATGAAACATTTGAGTTACAGCCTCATGGAGAAGGCTTGGCTAACCTTGCAGAAGGTAACGACAACAATGCCTCTTCGGTGGGGAGTGTTAGAAAATCTAGAAGAGGAAGAACCATTGTTGTCCCAAGGCGATATGATGACTAAGCTGATTGATGCAGCATTGCTTGTATATATTAAGTTAAGGTGTATATATATCCATCTCATAATTGTAAGGTTAGTGAAAAATTCACTTAATTTAGAGCTAGCATTTTTGGGCTCTTGTGGCATCAGTGTTTGGGACGCTGGTGGCATCATTTTGGGGCGCTGCGCGTCTTTTCTACTCGTTTGTGGGATGTCGTACGTACAGGGTGTGGTCTGTTAGAGAGCTCTCTTGCAATTCAGTTTGGTTGTTTAGATACAAGATTGTTGCATCGTGCAATAGTCCAGGTTGCGTTGTTGTTGCAAGGTTGAGAAAGAAGACCATAAATAGTACCCCTTTTGTTTATATTAAATTCATGTAACAAAGATCTAAGGTAGGCCCGCATCGAGTCAGCAACCCTGAGGTAGGACCTAATAGGATCTCAAATCCGTAAGTTTTAATTTTAGCTTAACTTGGGCTGTAGGTAGAACTGGCCCTTTAGAATTTGGCCGTTCACGGCTCAGCTGGGATTTTGAACCCAACAAATAAATAAATTAACATGGTCCTTCAGAACCGGATTCTACCCCAAGACTGAGTCAGTGACTATTTTTCGGCAGAGTTCTGATTGTGCAAATTGTAGCCCAAGTTAGGCCTAGACGGGTTGAGTATTATTGAGTTAAGGTCCCAGGGTAGAAAGTTTGGTCGCCCAATTGCGAAACTTGGCCAGTCGTCTGTCGTTGTTTTGGCCTACATTTTACCGGTTTGGTTAATTTTGGGTTATTATTGAATTAAGGTCCCAGGGTAGAAAGTTTGGTTGCCCAATTGCGAAACTTGGTCAGTCGTCTGTCGTTGTTTTTGGCCTACATTTTACCGGTTTGGTTAAATTTGGGTTATTATTGAATTAAGGTCCCAGAGTAGAAAGTTTGGTCGCCCAATTGCTAAACTTGGCCAGTCGTCTGTCGTTGTTTTGGCCTACATTTTTACCGGTTTGGTTAATTTTGGGTTATTATTGAATTAAGGTCCTGGGGTGGAAAATTTGGTATTCCATACTGGTGTTTGGTTAGTACCCCACCCAGCAATTCAGTTTATTTGAAAGTAAAATTTGCGTTTGATCAGTTTGGTTAAGTATTTCTGCCAATTCAGCTCATTTGGCATTGAGCCCAATTGTTGTTTGCATTGAAGATGAGTGCATCTGAATTGAACAAATTTATAAAAAGGAGAAGCGCCTACAAAGGTCTAATTACAAAGGTCATTGCCACTATAGATTCTGCCATAGAGCAAGAGGATTTACGCTTAGTGACTGCGCAGCTTTCCATATTAGAAACTAAAAAGGTTGCTCTAAGTGAGGTAAATGTTAAAATTGAGGCTCTTATAGAAGAGGATGAAATAGAAAATAACATAATTTACTTTGAAGAGATTATTGATGATATAATTAAAGTAGGCCTCCGAGCAAAAGAGTTTAGCAGCTCAGTACAGTTAGAGACCAGGTCTAATAATGAAACACAACACTCAACAAATGATGTTTGTGAAGTTAAGGTTAACAGATCTGTAGTTCAATTACCGAGGCTTGTACTCAAAACATTTTCTGGGAGTATTCAGGAATGGCAAGGATGGGCAGACAGTTTTCAATCAGCAGTTCATTCTAGTCAAGTGTTAAGTGCCGTGGAGAAGTTTAATTATTTGCGGTCCCTCTTGGAAGGGGAGGCAGCAAAGACTATAGCAGGATTAGCATTAACAGAGGCTAATTATAATGTGGCTTGGGATATATTAAAGAAACGGTTTGGTAAGCCAGAGATCTTAATTAAAAGCCACCTCCGTGCACTTTTAGCTATACCTCCTGTTAATAATCCTAATAGTGTCAAGGAGTTACGGCAGTTATATGATGAATTTGAAATTAGAACTTGGTCCCTGGATAACTTGGGTGTAGGAATGGAAAGGTATGGTATAATGTTGGTTCCTACAGTGGAGTCTAAATTGCCTAGCTCAATTTTGCTTGAATTAAGTAGGGGACACTCTACAGAACATGTGTACATCCCCCTTCAGCAGATGTTAAGTCTTTTAGGCACAGAATTAGCAAGACGAGAGGGAATTGAGTTTGCACAGTGGGATGGTAAACAAGGGGACAAAGGCAGGCACAGCACCAAAGTTTCCACAAAAAGGAATAACCCAGGTACAGTGTCAGCTCTACAGGCATCCTCTGAGAATAAATTAAAGGGAATCAAGGAATGCATATTTTGCGAAGGCAACCACAAGTCATATAAATGTGAGGTGGCTGAGGCATTACCCTTTGAGGAAAGAAAGGACGGTAACTAAGTCCACAGCATGTTTTAAATGTTTTTTGAAAGGTCACAGAGCAAGGTTTTGTAAGTTTAAAATTTTGTGCAAAAAATGTCATGGTAGGCATCAGCCATTATTGTGTGAACACACTCCTAGTAGGCCTACCCCAGAAGTAGAGACATCAGTGGCACATGCCACTGCTATGCAAGGGAGTAAAAGTAAAGGGGGATTATTGCAAACAACTGCAGCCTTATTAATTGGGAATGAGGGAGAAGCTACTGTAAGAGTGTTGTTTGATAGTGGTAGCCAGTGTAGTTTTATTAAGACCAGAATTTCCAGAAAATTGAAGTTTAAAGAACTTAAAAGGGAAAATTTAAGAATTTCTGGGTTTGGGGGTTCCGTTCAAAACCGAACCAAATTTAAGAAGGTAGAAGTTCTGGTTAAAGGGTTGTTACCGCAAAGTCCCACTATCAAGGTCCAAGCTGTAGAGATTGAGGAACTTTGTGCTCCAGTCACTATTTGTTTAGATATGGCATGTGTCCAAGAATTGCAAGTTAAAGGAATTAATTTGGGCAATAATAAGTTTGAAGGAACAGAAGATATTAGTCTTTTGATTGGAGCTGACTATTATTGGGACTTCATCACTGGTAATATTGTCCGCACATCTCGAGGCCCGGTAGCTATTGAAAGTAAGCTAGGCTGGATGCTACATGGTAGTTATTGCAATGAAATGGAAGTTAAGGCTCTTTTTGTTAAGATTGAGGAGAACAGCCATGGTCTGGAAAGGCATTTGAAAGCGTTTTGGGAACTTGAATCTATTGGCATAAAGGACAAACAGGCAAGTACAGTGAACAATGATGTTTTAGAGCAATTTGAAAAAGGGATTGGGTTTAGAGATGGTTGCTATGAAGTTGGCCTACCATGGAAGGATTCTTGCAAACCCGGTTCAAACCTTCAGCTAGCTAATCGGAGGTTGGAGACTTCATTGCACAGGCTAAGAAAAAATGAGGAGTTGTTAATTGAATACAATGAGGCCATCCTAAGTTATGTAAGGGAGGGCTATGCTGAAAGGGTGCAAGGTGAGCTGGTGAGCCAGGAGGCACATTATCTGCCACACCATGCAGTGGTACGGCGAGACAAAACTACCACCAAACTGAGGGTAGTTTTTGATGGCTCAGCCAAGGACAAAGGTGGTGTGTCCTTGAATGACTGTTTGGATGCTGGGCCAAATTTAAATGCAGATTTATTTTCCTTGTTACTGAGATTCAGGTTTGGTAGAGTCACATTGACTGCAGATGTGAAGCAAGCCTTTTTGTGGATAAAGTTAAAACCAGAGACAGAGATGCAGTAAGGTATCTGTGGGTGGATACGAAAGACTTGTTGGAAAATGAACCTAAGGTTCAAGCATATAGAATGAAGTCAGTGTTGTTTGGCCTCAGCTCTAGTCCATTTCTGTTGGCAGCTACTATGCAGTACCATTTTAAGAAATATTCTGAAGTCTATCCTAACACTATTGAACACATAAGGAAAAATTTTTATGTTGATGATTTGCTGTGTTCCGTGGATAATACAGAAATGGCTAAATAGATATTCATGGAGGCTAGAGCTATAATGAGGGAGGCTGGCATGGAGCTTAGAAAATGGCAGAACAATCATTCGCAATTACAAGAGTTTATGAGTCATTCCTGTATAGTACCTGATGCAGCAGAAAGTATTGAGGATTCTGGTATTAAGGAGTTGTGGGCAATAGACGCAAAGGTGCTAGGCATTGTTTGGCAGCAAGATGATGATTTGTTTACCTTCAATGGGAAATCTTTAGTAGAGCTGGCTGAGAATGAGACAAGGTGGACAAAACGTACAGCTCTTAGTTTGGCTTCAAAGGTCTTTGATCCTCTTGGATTCCTGGCTCCATTTGTGATAAAGTCAAAAATTTGGTTTCAGAGCCTCTGGGAAATTGGACTTGGTTGGGACCAAGAGTTACCTGATCATATGGTGGTAAGGTGGAAATATTGGTTCAAAGAATTGGCACATCTTGGAGACATTGAAATCCCAAGATGGTACTTTGGAGAGTTGAGCCAGAGTCCAGACAATTTGGAGCTGCACATCTTTTGTGATGCAAGTGAGGAAGCCTATGCAACTTGTATTTATATTAGAGGCACATTGCAAGAGGAAGTAAGTTGGTTGGTTGCTGCAAAGAGCAGAGTAGCACCTTTGAAAAGGCTTTCTGTTCCAAGGTTGGAATTGATGGGTGCCGTTATTGCTAGTCGGCTTGCAGTTACAGTGCAAAAGTCTTTTTGCCCTCTATGAAATTCCAAGCTATTATTGGACAGACTCCACTATAGTTTGGCACTGGTTAAGAAGTCAGGCAAGGAAATGGAAACCATTTGTTGCCAATAGGGTGGAGGAAATTCAAGCGCACACAGATCCCAAGCAATGGAAGCATTGTCCAGGCATCCAAAACCCCGCTGATTTACCAACACGAGGAATTTCAGTGAAAGATCTTTCACAGTCAAGTTTGTGGTGGAATGGGCCAGAGTGGCTAAAACTTGGAAGTGAAAACTGGCCTTCTAATCAGCCTATTGTAGGAGAATGCCAGGCTGAAGAAGCATGGGTGAGTGAGGTGAGAAAATGCGCTGTGAACAGTTGTCAAGTTATGCAGCAGGACCCCATATTGAGGCTTGAGGACATTAGCAGTCTGAAAAGATTGTTAAGAGTGACAGCATGGGTATATAGATTTACCAACGACATTAAGGGAGAAACAAGAAGGGAAGGAATTCTGAGCAGTAATGAGATTCAGCAAGCCAGAAAATACTGGGTGGTATATGTGCAGAAGGAAAAATTTGGTGAAGAGAGGGAATTGCTCACCAGCCATCCATTACAGGTTCTACCAACACATTCTGCTCTCAAGGGTTTTGATGTGTTTTTAGATCAGGATTTATTGAGAGTAGGAGGTAGACTACAGTTTTCTGGGCTTCCAGAGGAGAAAAGACATCCAATCTTGCTACCTTCTGGGGGCACTTTGTGGACCTTTTGATCCTGGATACTCATCATAAGCTGTTACATGCTGGAGTTAGAGAAGTGATAATAGAGATCAGACAACAGTTTTGGATTCCCAAAATTAGACAAGTAGTAAAAAAGGTCTTGCATAAATGTGTGGTTTGCAAGCGTTGGAGTGCAAAGCCTTATTATGAAAAGGTGGCTCCACTTCCAAGAGAACGGTGTGTCTATACTGCCCCATTTGATGTAGTGGGAGTAGACTTTGCAGGTCCAGTCTATGTGTATGAGCAAGGGGAGTCTAACAAAGGTTATATATGTCTTTTCACATGTGCTACCACCAGAGCAATCCATTTGGAGTTGGTAAGCAATTTAAGTAGTGATGTATTTCTTTTGGCCTTTAAAAGGTTTGTGAACAGAAGGGGTTTCCCAAATAAACTAAACTCATATCGGATAATGCAAAAACCTTCAAAAAGGATTCCAATCCTACTTTTCACACCAAGGGGTACAATGGGAGTTTATTGTTGAGAGAGCACCATGGTGGGGTGGATTTTGGGAAAGGCTAGTGAGAAGTGTAAAGTGTCCATTAAAGAAACTTTTAGCTAATGCTCATTTGAGCAAAGAAGAATTCTCTACTGTTTTATGTGAAGTAGAAGCAATGGTGAACAGTAGGCCTATCACTTTTGTTTACAACAGTGTGCAGGATGCAGAGCCATTGACAGCAAATCATTTTCTTTGTGGTAAACGATTAACATCAAGTCCCAGTGTGCCAGAAGACTTGCAGCCTATCCAGAGCACTCAAGGAGAGTTAACCAGACGGTTCAGGTACCTTGAAGAGCTACAAGATCAGTTATGGAAGAGGTGGCAGATGGAATACTTGCCAGAACTCAATTATTACCCATCAGGCAAGGTAAAGGGCTCCAATGCAAATTGTATCAAGGTGGGAGAAGTGGTAATGATTGGGGATGAAAGACCAAGGCAATGCTGGAAGCTTGGCATAATTGAAGAGTTGTTTGTTGGCAAAGACAATTTAGTTAGGTCTGCACTGGTAAAAACTTCAGGAGGAAAGTTAAAGAGACCTATACAAAAACTCTATGCTTTAGAAATCAGCAAAAACACAGATAGTCAAGATGAAACATTTGAGTTACAGCCTCATGGAGAAGGCTTGGCTAACCTTGCAGAAGGTAACGACAACAATGCCTCTTCGGTGGGGAGTGTTAGAAAATCTAGAAGAGGAAGAACCATTGTTGTCCCAAGGCGATATGATGACTAAGCTGATTGATGCAGCATTGCTTGTATATTTAAGTTAAGGTGTATATATATCCATCTCATAATTGTAAGGTTAGTGAAAAATTCACTTAATTTAGAGCTAGCATTTTTGGGCTCTTGTGGCATCAGTGTTTGGGACGCTGGTGGCATCATTTTGGGGCGCTGCGCGTCTTTTCTACTCGTTTGTAGGATGTCGTACGTACAGGGTGTGGTCTGTTAGAGAGCTCTCTTGCAATTCAGTTTGGTTGTTTAGATACAAGATTGTTGCATCGTGCAATAGTCCAGGTTGCGTTGTTGTTGCAAGGTTGAGAAAGAAGACCATAAATAGTACCCCTTTTGTTTATATTAAATTCATGTAACAAAGGTCTAAGGTAGGCCCGCATCGAGTCAGCAACCCTGAGGTAGGACCTAATAGGATCTCAAATCCGTAAGTTTTAATTTTAGCTTAACTTGGGCTGTAGGTAGAACTGGCCCTTTAGAATTTGGCCGTTCACGGCTCAGCTGGGATTTTGAACCCAACAAATAAATAAAATAACAACCCATGACCCTGACCTTGAACATATAAGGCGCAGGGTGATTTTCTGAGACTTTTTGGGGAAAAAAAGCGCGCCTTATATGCCGGAAAATACGGTAATTGTAAAGATAACAACATCAGAAAAATATTAAATAATAAACTATAAAGTATCGATGTCGTCATATAGGAACTAATCGAGAAGCATACAGAAAAAGAAGACGACGCTATAGAAGCGATAAAGGCTAACTCAAAGTACTTCTATAATTTCGCAAAAAGAAAGTCGAAAAACCATGCGACTATCGGATCTTTAAAAAATGAGAACAGTGCTTTATCTGATGATCTAACAGAAGTATCTGAAATATTAAGAGCTCAGTACGAATCATCTTTCAGTATCCCAAAAACTGACAAATTGATATGCGACAGAAACGTGTTCTTTGAAGAAGAACCACAAGGGGAAAGTATAATGGATTTCGACTTTACGATAAATACAAATGTATTTAAATACTGCCCAGCTCTGCTAATGGAACACTACAACAACATTATTGATTCACTTGAAAGTAATGAAAACTATGATGTACTATACACAGACTTTGCTAAAGCGTTCGACAAGTGTGACCATGGAATCATAATACATAAACTGAAATATATGGGAATAACAGGAAAAGTAGGGAAATGGATATACTGTATAATTTCCTTAGTGAGCGGCGGCAAGTCGTTACAGTACAAGGAGTATCGCCATCAGAATCAGAGGTCCTCAGCTCAGTACCACAAGGAACAGTATTAGCTCCACTACTCTTCATAATCATGCTAACTGACATGATAAGGACGTTACCAGAGGCAGCACAGTAACATCCTTTGCGGATGACACAAAGATCAATAGAAAAATAAGAAACCCAGAAGACAGAATCTCTACAAACCGACATAAACAGAATCTACAAGTGGACGGAAGACAACAATATGAAGTTTAACACCGAGAAATTTCAGCTATTACGGTACGGAAAAAGAGAAGACCTAAAATCCATGGAATATTATACCCCAAATGGACAGGAAATTCAGAGAAATTTCAGAGCAAAAGATTTAGGGGTTGTAATGACAGCTGATGCAAAATTTGAAACACAAAATAAGATAGCAGTAAACAGAGCAAAGAGAATAATGGGTCAGATATTGAGAACCTTTAAACGAAGAGATAGGAATGTAATGATTCCTCTATTGAAAACCCTGATAATACCCAAATTGGAATACTGCTCGGTCCTAACATCCCCATATAAAAAAGAAGACATTAGACAGCTGGAAGGGATCCAGAGAAGCTTCACAGCCAAGATCAATGGGTGCAAAGAGTTAAATTACTGGGAAAGGTTACGCGAACTAGACCTATCATATATTCACTGGAAAGGAGAAGAGAGAGATACACCATTATTTACACTTGGAAAATAATGGAGAAACTAGTCCGTAATCTTACTCTGAACCCTATAACTCCCCAAACAACGGTGGAAAGTAGAAACGGTAGACTGTGTCGTATTCCCAATTTGAAGGCTAGACAGGGAACATCCTTAACCCTGAAAGAAAATAGTTTTGTAGTGAGAGGACCAAAACTGTTTAATCAGTTCCCCGAAGACCTAAGAAACACGAAGGGAGTTGCAGTGGAAATCTTCAAAAGAAGACTAGACGCCTGGCTCAGAACAATCCCCGATGAGCCGGGCGTACCTGGCTATGTGAGGTGGAGAGCGCAAGAATCCAACTCACTACTTCACCAGCCCAACTCGAGAGGAGGGGCGACAAGCTTGACCTTCGCGAAATGAGAAATCATCGCGCGAAACCTTTGTAAGGTTGTAAGGAAAGGTGTATATATACACCTTTCAACCTTTCAAATGTTCTGTGCGATGATTCCTCACTTCACGAAGGTCAAGCTTGTCGCCCCCTCCTCTCGAGTTGACCTGGTGAAGTAGTGAGTTAGTTTCTTGTACTCTCCACCTCACGTAGCCAGGTACGCCCGGCTCATCGTGGATTGTCCTGAGCCAGGCGTCTAATCTTCTTTTGAAGATGTCCACCGCAACACCACTCATGTTCCTTAGTTCTTTGGGCAGCTGGTTAAACAGTCTTGGTCCTCTCATAACAAACTATTTTCCTTCAGGGTTGAGGATGTTCCCTGTCTAGCCTTTAATTTGGGAACACGACACAGTCTTCCTTTTCTACTTTCCACTGTTGTTTGGGGAGTTATAGGGTTCAGAGTAAGATTAGGGGCTAGTTTCTCCATTATTTTCCAAGTGTAAATAATAGTGTATCTCTCTCTTCTCCTTTCCAGTGAATATAGATTTAATTCGCGTAACCTTTCCCAGTAATTTAGTTCTTTGCACCCATTGATCTTGGCTGTGAAATTTCTCTGAATCCCTTCTAGCTGTCTAATGTCTTCTTTTTTATATGGGCATGTTAGGATCGAGCAGTATTCCAATTTGAGTATGATCAGTGTTTTCAGTAGAGGACTCATTATATTCCTATCCCTTCGTTTAAAGGTTCTCAGTATCTGCCCAGTTATTTTCTTTGCTCTGTTTATTGCTATCTTATTTTGTGTTTCAAATTTCGCATCATCAGTCATTACAACTAAATCTTTTACTTTAGAATGTCTCTGAATTTCCTGTCCATTTTGGGTATGGTATTCCATGGATTTTAGGTCCTCCCTTTTTCCGTACCGTAACAGTTGAAATTTCTCAGTGTTAAACTTCATATTGTTGTCTTCCATCCACTTGTACATTCTGTTCATGTCTTTTTGTAGAGATCCTATATCCTCTGGGTTTCTTATTTTTCTACTGCTCTTTGTTGCATCGGCACATATATATATATATATATATATCAAATGCAACCGTGATACAAACATATATATATATATATATATATATATATATATATATGTTTGTATCACGGTTGCATTTGTTATACATATTACATATAAGGCTATTACTCAGATTCTAGTGTTTGTAGGTAATTTTAACTAAAATCCTGATGCAAATTGCAATTTTGGAAGGATGACAAGTGGATGCAGGAGTGGAATTTCCCAAGTACTTATTTATATGTCATCGTCCTCCTAATTCTTTATCCTTTTATCTTATAAAAAACCACTGTGTCGTAAGATCCTTTTTCATAATAAAAGTTTGTGTTTTGGGGACCATTGTCTGTATACAATCTTTCATGGAAGACTAACTTGCATAGCGAACACGCATCTACAGAAGTTGTGGTATTAAGAACATGTTTTGAGAAGAATTTCCCCATAAATGTGTTTTACACTTTTAAATTTATGTGTAATGCATTATCGCGACGTACGAATGCGCAAAAATGTTTTGTCACCTCCGCAAGGCTGGCTACGTCATAGTAAATGATACTACTTGACTAAAACACAGTACGTTATATATATATATATATATATATATATATATATTATATATATATGCTAAGGCCGACACACGAATGCGTCAAAAAATAGGGAGTTACAATATAAATAATTTAACTTAAAAAGAGGCTTTAGAGCAGTCCGTATCTATAACGTTTCTCCGGAATAGTTGCGTTGGGATCTATTGGCATTTTGGGGGATTCTGGAGGCTTTATTATAATTCCTAAGGATTCGTGAGAATCAAAGGGAATCCAATGCGCTTAACTCTCCATTACAGAGGATTCGAATCGAAAGAAAATCGCGTGAGATGCGCTGAGGGGAAACGGTTGAAACGATTCCGGATTTTGTCTGCGGATGAGAAGAGTGAGAGGCATCCGCGGATGAACAAAGAAAGTGAAGGAAAGTAATGTATAAATGGATGATAACGGATGAAGTTTGAAAGGAAAATTGATGGCAGAAGAAAAGGATGAAAATGAGAGAGAGAGAGAGAGAGAGAGAGAGAGAGAGAGAGAGAGAGAGAGAGAAGAATGTTAGTTGACATGATAATATTTAGTTTCAGCTAAAACAAAAGCCATTTCACTAATATAAATCCTACATCCTCTGCCTTGTAGTAGAGCAAGAGATTCTCAAGCATGTGAACAACATACGTCAACGTGTTTGCTTTCGCATCGAAGAGGGTGAGGGACACTTCTCATATATTCTGTAGGCCAAAATATTTAAGAGATAACTTTTAAACCCTTAAAATCGGATTTCTGGTCTTGCTGCAAGGGTATTGCACCCTTTCTCTTCTCCTACCGTCGTTTCCCAGATGTGTAATGGTGGCCTTGTCGTTATTATTTGCTAAAATAAAGGAAGTTTCAATCTTTAAAATAAGACGGCTTGTTCCTGTATGCCTTAATATTCAAGGATTTATGAAGTTTTCAGTTTAGGCTTGCGTAGCTTCTAGTGTACACACACACACACACACATATTAATAATAATAATGATGATGCCGACTTTTCAGTTCAGTAAGTGATGATGAGTAAATAACTCCTTTATCAGTCGTAAAGAACACCTTATGAATAATGTACAATTTCGGAAAAAAAGTTCACCTAGAAACAATATTTCTAAAAAGCGTAAAAAATGGTTTCGTCCCACTGAATGTCATTCCCATTTTAATCCACGCCCAAGAGTGGGAAAACTGACAGAGAGAATGTCAAAGGAGGCATTTTCAAATTCTCAATTCATGCCATTCTCATTCTTATTCACGGCTTTCCGCTTCAGTTCAGGTTAACTTACGTTAGGTTAGGTAACGATAGGTTAGGTTAAGTAAGAAACTCCGTCTCACCCCATTCTAGGCTATTCCCATTTCCATCCCTTTCCTACTCTGGTCCGGGTTAGGTTAGGATTGGTTAGGATACGATAAGTTTGGTTATAACTGGTTAGGCTATTGTTAGTTTTAGGTTATGACTGGTTAAAATAAGTTAGGTTAGGAAATATTAGCCCTTCCCATTTGGGCGCCGTTTCAGCGACGAAACATTGTGTCCCAAATCAAGAGACACTTCTGTCAAATATGGATTTTTCACGTTTGATCACTTTCATTTGAGGGCCGAAAATGGGAATGCGAATGGCATAGACTGGGACGTAATTAACTCAGTCATTACTTTTTCCTTTATTTTTTGTTCTTTAGAAATCTTACGTTTTTGGGACAAACTTTTTTCCGAACCTGTACGATGAACATTTTTCCGCATATAATTTTTACATGTTATCTACACAAAGAGAATAACTCTAATGATATTATTTTAGCATATGCTTTCTTTATGTAATTGTTATTATTATTATTGTTGTTGTTGTTCTTGCTGGTGGTGTTGTTTGTGTGTGTGTGTGTGTGTGAGAGAGAGAGAAAGAGAGAGAGAGATTGCAATGGTAACACACATTTGAACATGTCCACATTGTTTGTATAATTAATTGATATGATATCAGTGAAAGAGCCTCTTCCAAATATAATGTCGATATGATACTCCCGTAAATATTTAATACCGTTATGCTAAACTATTAATTAATTGAGTTGTGTACTGAAAATACTGTAGATTAACAGGTTATTAATTAAAAAATTATCTTTGTTCGTTTCTTTGTAAAAAATAGCAAATGCCATGAAACAAAACGTGATACGAAGACCTTTTCATTAAAAAAAATAAAATAAAATAAAAAAATAAATAATTTGAAATAATTTCTTCAATTCTTTTTCTCTAACGAAATAGTGTTTGGATATTGATTCAATACATATATTTATTAAGTCTAAAAAGGTACACGCACGTAATTTGACAGGTGTAAAATCTGAAGCACACCTGACGAAGTTTGCTCATTGATTTTATTTATTATTCATAACAGTTATTTTGATTTATTAATGTACATTCTCTCTCTCTCTCTCTCTCTCTCTCTCTCTCTCTCCTCTCTCTCTCTCATACGTGCACGCAGTGTAATTGTAAGCGTCAAACCTTATGTGTAACAATGTTTCGTTTAGCAAGAAACGTGCACAAAATCGAACACCACGTTTACGATTACATTCATTGATCTTGTGACGTGCATTCGGTATCCTGGTGGCGTTCATGTGTGGCTCTTCTCACAAGCATTTAAATTGTACAACCTCGCTCCACAGCTCCACATTAATTCCCGAAACATTCGTGTGTCCACTGTTTGACCAATGAACTAACCAAACCAACGAACGTATAAATAGACCATAAAATATCTGAAGTCAAAGCGTATATTAATTACTTTAAATTGTGAATTAATGTAAATGTTTAGTGGTTAATTGGAGATATATCTGAATTAAAATTTATATATGTAAACTCGACGACGGTATGGAAGGTTAAATCTAAAGCAAGAGCCTTCATGTCACTTTATATATATTATATACAATAGAAACAATGAATTACAACACTATACACACGCACAACATGAATACATTAGAACAAAGACTACGAATAGAATATAGAATCTGTTGTTTTTTTCTTTAAGAGATAAAACATTGAGAGGTCTAAGGACTATTATAATTGGATAATACTGAATCGTGCAAGTTAAAAAGACTTACGATGCATTAGATATAATGACTCAATGGAAGTATCTTAAATTATAAACAGATTTAAATATATATAATCACAGGCAATTAGATTAATTTAGTATTTAGATACAGCAGAGCGAAACGTATAAGAGTCTTAATATTGCATGTATAATAATGGTGGTTATTATATATTAAAAATTAATGGTTATATTCAGTTAAAAGATTATTTTAAGAGTGAAACGGATTTTTGCCATTTATAACTGTGTGATACATAAAAGGAGTGTTAAAATAGAATAAAATGCATGTCATTAAAGGAAATACAATACAGTATACTAAAATAGTTGGCATGTTAACCTTAAGCCAGTACTTGACATACCACATAAAAGCATTTTTTTTATTATTATTATTATTCATTATCTTAAAGTTTTATATATATAACATACATTTTAATTTTAAATATTTACATACACTTATGCACCTCATTTCAACATTATTAATTCATATCAGCTAATATTAGTAAAATACAAAGAAAAAAGAATTTTTTATAGTTAATTCCCCACTATAGAGGAGAAAGATAGGCCTAGGCTATTTCTATTCCATCAACTTGCACAACTTAAAACTTGAAAAGGTTGAACTTTTTAAAAATAATTTATAAAACATATTTGATAAACGGAATTACTTGGATTATTATTTTATTTATTCATGTTTAAAAAGAACCTAAAAATTACTAATCAAAGTATATAGTCAATAAACATTGTTACATCCACGTGGCTTTGTTGAACCGAATGGTGCTATTAGACGATTCAGAATTTCACCATAGTCTAATATAATTACCAAGTCACCTAATATCATTCATGAAGTGTCATACTAAAACGAAAATACTGTTACCTACAACTACTCTTACAAATTACGATTACATACTTTGCACAACTTTTTATCTCTCGGAAAGTAATGAAAAGTTATATTGTTCTTGTTTTCACTAGTCTGTTTGTTATTACAACCGTAAGAACAACAATATTTAACAAATCTTGGCCCTAATCCGAAATTATCAGCCATTTCAGACTGCTATGCACTCACTTTGACTTCATAACAAACTGATGAAACCTCATGAATGATATTCCTACTGTTTTGTAAATTTCAATGTTCATGTTAGAGGGGGGGGGGGAAGCTGCAGGTCAGTTTTAGTACAAATATTTATGAATAAAAAAGGCTTTATGAGGTGACTTGGTGTAAATTTCTATTTAGATTTTAAAATAAAAAAAAATTATTCTGCAAATTTAAAAAATGTGATTATAAAAATTGAAATTTGAGCTAATGTCAAAAACAAATTATATGTTTAGAGGCATAATGAACAAATTACAAAAAGGAAAAAAGGTAAAAGTAACAGCCAGGAAGCTCATTACCTTATGATGCGGGGGCGACTGTACCCCGAGTGTCAACTCAACCCAACCCAGGTGGGAGCAGACCAGAGTCTCACCGCTCACAGTCCGCAACCGTAACCACTGAGCTACCTGGCATCTACAAAAAGCATATTTTATTATTTATATAGAGAATATCCTTGCCCAATTCGCATGAATAAGTAAAACTATTTTTAACGCTTAAAACCTTTACCAAAAAGAATATAACAAAGATTTTTGTACATTTAATTATTTAAAGGGAGGATTTATTTAATAGTTTTGTCCTTTGAATCTAAATGCTATGAGATTATATATTAAAAATTAATGCCTGGAAGGAGAAAGTCTTCCAGAAGTTTGAAATAGGATAAAGTTCAAATTAATATCATGACCAACAGTATGGCTATTAATCATTAATCTTTCCAATACAAACTCTAAATTATTATTATTATTAAATATATAAATAGAATGTTATTAAACAATAAAGTTTAATTATAATTCTTTATTCTTTAATACTGACAAGTGGCAAGAGTTTCCGCACATATTAATGTATAATTGCAAGTAGGCTATGCGTACAGTTAATACTGACAATGAAAAATGCAATTAGGATTAAAATCTAAAAAAAAAATTGAAAGAATAAAACTATTTTTAATATTATATAAATAAAAGTATATCTGTAAGCAACAGGAGGAGGAGATTATAGACACCAGTTGACCAGGGAAGTACTCCGGGAGGGACGCTAGGCAGGAGACTGGGAGTGCTGGAACTCCCGTTTCTCCTGTCACTGTCCTCCTTAGCTGATCTATTTCTGTGTCTCATCTACCCTATGAGCAGTCCAGCATGCTCTCAAACACACACTTCTCCCTCTATTCTTCACTACACATACATGCATTTTACACACTACACAATCTTTTCAAAATTTATATATATATATATATGTATATATATATATAAAACAAATGGCATTGTGAGCCTCAGAGACCTTGATTTCGGCTCTTTTTTCTTATACAGAGGGGGCATTTTTTTTTGGGGGGCGCTTGCCCTTGGCCCCTCCTTCCTACATTAAAAAAAAATGCAAATTGGTGCTCATAAAAACTAAAAAAAAAAAGCTTATATATCTTTTTAATGAATATATCTGTTAAAATGAACTTCATACCACAGTTAATTACAAATTCCATATTACTCTATTAACACAACCAATCTCAACATAAAGCTTTCAGTTATTAGCAGCATTTACCCGAATGCTAGGACCAAATTTCATGAATCTTTTAGTTTTTTTATTGGATTCATTGATTTTCAGTGGCCTTAACTTCAGTGAGAAATATCCAATGACGTTTTGGTCCGGAGAACGTGCTGGCCATATGGCCAATGGAGAAAGGTTTCACGGTTCACGACAAATTCAACATTCTGGAAAGTCTTCATACAGTATTTCTAATAGGCCGTTTTCTAACGGCTGACTTCTGCTGATGATGAAACATATGAAATTTCGTAATGGAAAATATACATAATAAATCATTTAATATTCATGACTGATTTGTACTTTTAAAGTGTATTTTAAAGAAAATGCATATTCATTAAAAAGATCTATTTTTCATTTACTTTTCTTCCATAGAAGTAGTGTGAACCGTAATAATGAATTATATAACTGAAAGAACAGCACTTGTGATTCTGACAATGAGAATTATTGAAAAGTGCAGATGTGAAGCTCCTTACTATTTATATCGATATTATAAAATTTTAGTACTGTAACATAGCTGATATTTTTAGTGTTAAAAATGTTTAAAACGAACGTTTTATATATAATTTTAAATTGTGAAATATTGTCCTGCAGTGTAGTAGTTTCTAAAGAATAAACAGCAGAAAATAAGAAAATATGAACAGAATTTGAAGGTATCACATATAAAGTTATCACACAAATAAACAAAATACGTTTCTCTTTGTAAAATATTCACATGAAAAAAGACTTCTTGACTTAGGTTGTGCATGCTTTTTTTTATTACTCAGACTTACGAAATGGAACATTCTTTGTTTTTTGGTGTTGAGTCATTGAATGAATCAGGTACGTTCCTTTCTTTAAAGGGATTATAATTTATAAAACGACTAAACCATCTTCATAGTGTGCAAACAGCAACAGTGATGTTGCTCATCATTCACGGTGTCGAATGTCTTGTTTATCGCATTCTGGTTCTAGTTTCGAACTTTCTAATGAAGGAGATCTTCGGCCTTCGATGTGACCGTTTGAGGTCGGAAAATACTCCCGATTTCGAGATGAATCTTCGTGGTATAAAGAAGATTTATTATGACAGTCCCCGCCATTACTGTTTGACTTATCCCCCTCCACCGATCGAGTAAGTACTGACGTGGAATTATGTATTTCGGCTCCTAACGGACGAGCTATCTCACTCGCTGGTCGAACCACTTCCCTGAGAGGAGGGTATCCGCTGCTTCGTTCTTCATTTATCGGCTCGTCTTCTTCATTTCGTTGAATGTCGATTGCGCGATAGATTTCCGTCAAATGCTTGAAGATGTACTGGGTTCCTAAACCGTCTTTGTTGCTGCTGCTCGAACTACTGTTGCTGCTGTTCCTGCTGTTGCTTCTTCGTTCGCAGCCTTCTTCGTCACTTGTATCTTGGGGAAGGTCATTTGCACGTCCTGGAGGATGAAATGCTGATACTCTCGAATCATCTCCACGAAGAGTGTTGGGTTGTTGACCCGATGTTATTAAAGATGGTTCTTCCTTTTGAGGTCTGGTTTCCCGTGGAGGAGATGCTCTGTTAATACTTGTTATGGGAGGTACCAGCGGAGAATGTCCTAGCGGTGGATCTTTGTGATGAAGTGCTTGGGACGCTGCCATCGATCTCAGTTGACCAGCTAGACGTAAGTCTAAAAGTAGGCGATAAGGATCAAGAGGAGCAGGAGGGACATGCGCTGGAATCGGCATCTGGGGGCGCATCATAGAAGCCCTCGCGGTCCAAGGGGACATTACGTCAGGTGGGGGAGGCACAGATGAAGGTAAAAAGGGAGGCTGCATCAAGAAAGAAGCCGCCAACCCTTCAGGAGGGTGTTCCCTTCGTTCTTCTCTAGAATCCTCAATTCGGGGTCTCTTGATTCCATTTTCCTCCTCGCAAGAACTGAGCGCTGAAACATCGGAGAACAATGATCGTTTCACTCCTTTGTCCTGAGAAGGTGTCGGCGGAATGGTTTGTTGACGATGTTGGGCTGCCAGAGCGGCTAAGTCTAGCGGAGGAGGCATCACTGACTGAGGCAGAGTTGGGGGAGGAGTTCCCTTCGCCAAAAGGGCAGCTCTAATATGTTGCTGTAAATTGGCGTCTAGTGGTAATCCAGGAGTTCCCGTTCGAGGAGCCATCCGGCGCAGAAGATCGCTAAAAAAGTTTCCTGGAAACGGAGCTGACATGTTGAAGAGATACGGCGGTGTTGCGGAAACTAACTGAGAAACAAACTGAAATGTGTTAAAGTTGTGAAGATGTCGGGCTGAATTGGGGGGCGTAGTGTGATTGCCGTTTACGTCGGCTGGACCGCGGGCTGCGGCCAAGTTTGTGTCTGGAGTTGCCATCTGAAAAGAAAGTGAGTAATTACATTCTGATAATGTTCTATACAGCACTCATATTAAATATAAACTAAATGTTTAACGTAATGTGCCTCAGTGGAGTAGATGCGCCTCGGTGGAGTAGTGGTTAGCGTCGCTGACTACGAATCCATCAGCCCCGGTTTCGAAACCCGCTGACGGCAGCCGGCGCGCAGCAAAACCCAGCTGTTCATCCTTCCACACAATAAAGAAAGTGGTTGGTAGATAAATGGGTACCCTGGGTGGCCTAGTGGTTAAGACGCTGGGCTGCTGGTGGGGCGTGGTTCGAATTCCACGTTAAACTGTAGGTCTAAGGTGGAGTGAAAAGCTTGACCTTCGTCAGAATGAACAATTCGGGCGGAAGCTAACCAAAGGTTAATACATATAGGGGGGCGACAAGCTTGACCTTCGTCAAATGAAGAATCATCGAACGGAACATTTGAAAGGTTGAAAGGTATATATATATATTGGATGAATTTCACAATTAAACACGTGAAATGAATGAATGATGATGAATAATTCCTTGTGGGTTTGCATCATATACGCTATATATATATAATATATATATATATATATATATATATATAATATATATATATATATTAGTTCGAGGTTTACTCTTGAAAGGAGATTTTTTGTTTTCTGAATGATGAAATGGTGAGAGACGTGCTTGGAACGTGGCGGCCCAGCGATGCGGGGACGAACCCTCCTCTGCGTTGCACATTTTACTTAAGTCTCCTTATATATATATATATATATATATATATATATATATATATATATATATATATATATATATATATATATATATATATATATATTCTAATAATGAATACCATACAATATAAATACAAGTAAAAGTAATCTTGTATGATTTATAACATATTAATTATTAATTCTGTTTGTAGATAAGCAAGTAAAATATTATCTATCGCTGAATAAATAATAAATATTTTTTGGTGAAATTTCAAGTGTTCTTACTTTGAAATCTTGAGAAAGGTCACAAATTTCCAAGAATTTTAAATTGGAGACTCATTTTTTATTTGCAAGAAACAACTGGTACAAGTACATCTCCGATTCTCTCCACTATAAGTAGAAGAAGAAGGAGAGAAGAGAAGGAGAGAAGAGAAGAGAAGAAGAAGAAGAAGAAGTTACAGGTTAACCTCTTTTGGACCACTGGGTCGAATATGTACTGTTTCCAGTAAACGCACTCATAACTTAACCCTACAAAAACTTCGGTCTTTAAGAAGTTAACAAAAGCCATAAGATTCACCCTATGCTAACCCAGGAAAGAAGTTAGAACAGAGAGAAAAAGAAGACAATTAAATAAAAATAGAGCAAACAGAAAACTCTCATACATAAAGAAGAAGAAGAAGAAAAAGAAGAAAAAGAAGAAGTCAGGCTCTGGCTCGATTTAAAAGGACAACATGTTTTCTAAACTTAATAGTCGTTTGAGCGTAAGAGCTCCTCCGCACATAATACTCTTCCTTTATGGGATAATAAACGTTCTCGACGGAGCGTTCTTGCAGACTCGAATTACGTTATGGAGTCTCAGTCGGCTCTTTCCACCTTCCGTTTCGAGAGGTCACAAAAACATATCTTGAAAACTTACTTCTTTTTTTTTTAATATATAAATATTTATTCGAATAATTTATCTTTATTTGAATGATTAAAATACGGATTAAATTTACATAGTTTTTTACGAGTAACAATAATATAATGAATGAGGAGAAAGAGACAGGTACGGCACTCAGGGCAACTAATGCAGCCTGAGCAGCACCATCAGGATTCGAACTCCGACCTCACTGTCTTCATTTCTCTTATAGGGAAAGGTTGTTTGTTACTCCTCTACTCTAAACCACCACGGACTCTTGTTGCATCTTTCCGCGTGAATGATGACTTTAAAAAGCATAAATATAATTTACAATTTTAAGAGCTTTTTTTCGCTCGTTTAATTCGAGATTGGACTCAAGCTGCGAAGGAACGAGTTCGATTCCCACTGTCGCCGGCTACCTATTCCGTGGTTGCCCGGATTCAGGGAGCGCGATCGGGAGTTCACACGCACTCCCTTCCCTGGGAGGAAATAAAGAGGGAAGGGCTGAATTCTTCATCACTGTAATGACGAGCTGTCTTATGTAATGGCGGGTGATACAAATGGAATTTACATCCAAATAAAGCTTCAATTTCAGAATCTTAATTTTAGTAAAAACCTTAACAAATAAATGCGCCATTCATGAGCGGACATTCAGCGTATCTCATTAATAATAATAATAATAATAATAATAATGTTTGGGGGCTGTTTAACCTCCTTCGTAGCAGTAAAGGTCACGTGATGGAGGGGATCTACTGCGGCTTTACGTGGCACCCGAACTATCTCTAAAGGTCGCTACATCATCCGAACGCGGAGGACAGTCGTTCATCCAATTACTGATCAGACCCAACCTCGCTCAACCTCGCTGATCGAACGTGAAGCGGTGATGCGACGTAGCCACGACGAAGATCTCAGTTTATCTTAAAAGAAAGCAAACGACTCTTTACGAAACTTTCCGCATCTCATAATAATAATAATAATAATGATAATAATAATTTAATTGTACTTTGCTACATATATACAGAGAGTGACATATAATAACACACACCTTATATAAATATGATAGTGCGACAGTTAATGCATTCGTAGGTATATGTAGCGCAGTAGAATAAACAGTAAAAAATAATAGTAACAGCTACAATAATAATAATAATGTTAATATTACATTTTATTATTGTTTTTATACGAGTTGATGGTGCACATCAATTGCTACAGGAAGCGGACATACACACATACATACAAACATGCACATGTGATATATATATATATATATATATATATATATATATATATATATATATATATATATATATATATATAATAATATACACATACATACATGCACATATGACATATATATATATATATATATATATATATATATATATATACACATTAGGATGCGTTGAAAAAATGAACTTTTGAAATTGAAATTGCTGACCCTGCCATTTTGTTCCATTTCGAAACTAAATAAATGGTGCGCAATTTTTTTCATCCGACAATATTTAGGGGTTGCTCAAGCGCACTAAACATTCACCATTTACTACCTATTAGGTCTTATTGAGAAATATCCGGATGGACTAAGGGAGTACGTTAGTACACGTTTCAGCCACCGGGTGGCAGTAGCGATCAGCACAGAGACCTTTGCTTACAGTTGAACGGCGTCATTTTGGTAGTGTACTACGTGTTTTGACTCTCTCGTGTTTCGTGACGTAACGTTCTTTACTTTTCACTTTTCAGTTTATAAATAATGGCGAAAACGTTAATTACACAATCAAAAATTAAACTGGCTTGTGAGACAGCCAAGTTCGGAGCTCTCGAGAAACAAGCTTTCCTCAAAAGCGAAAGTGTTTCTCTTTTGTTTCATTACCACATTGAGGAGAAGAAATCGTTCAAGGAAAGTATTACTACAACGACACGAGAGATGCTGGACGTTTGGGAAAGAGCGAGGATTCCCACGTCTTACGAGCGAGACATCATCAAGAAGCTTGGGAGACCCCATTCTGAGTGGCAATGACTTAAGAAGCGCATCAGCCGGAAATCAGCCTCGGCCATCAAACGACGAGAGGAGTTCCAAGCGGAGCTCTCCAGCCTCTTCGACGTTGCTCACCAACACGCTCTGAGTCTAATAAAGATTCAAGAGGACAAAGACTCTCTGATATCGCAACGGGAGGCGGCGAGCCGAGGACGGATGGTGGGAGTGGACAAACAGCTGGCAAGGAGGGAGGAATGGCAAGCGGCCCGAGCTGAAAGCGATGCTGCGAGGCGAAACAGGACAGAAAAGGAGATGGACGAAGCCGAGGAGACCGTTCAGCTGGAATCCTCTAGTAGCAGCAGCTTCACCAGCGCTGAAGAGACGGAGGACAAATGACCTGTTGTTGCTAAAACCTTGCCTCCCTCTCCCAAACAAAGCGACAGAAAGGCAGAAAGGCAGCACATATGCTGGTTCCTTTCGTGCAGCAAATGGGAGCCCAAGCGCTATAAGGGCTTAGAGAATCAGACACTGACGAGTTCTTGCGGAGGAAATCCAGCGTTCTTTCTCCCTTGATGTTCCCCTTCTTTTGCACTGGGACCGGAAAATAATGTCAGACCTGATTGGCCGCAAGTAGGTAGATCGTCTCCCTATTCTGGCGTCCCGAGAAAACACCCAAAAGCTGCTCGCAGCCCCCAGGCTACCGAACTCCAAGGCAGAAGGAACGGCACACAAGCTCCTGGAAACAGTTTACGAGTGGAATCTTCGTGAACGAGTGAAAAGGCTTTGTTTCGATACCCACTACTGCAAACATGGGCCTGCACAGTGGTGTATGTACTCTGGTGGAACAAGGGTTGCGCAAAAACGTGCTTCACATCGCCTGTCGACACCGTATTCCAGAAAATCTTTATTACGGTTTTACAAGATGTGTCCAGAAACCCCCAACATCGCGATCTTCGACAGCTTCCAAGACTACTGGCCAAATATTCGTCAAGATGACTTTAAGACGGGAGCGGACGATAAGGTCACTGCGAATATGATGATCGACTGGAAAGAAGATATCATACATTTCTCAAAGAGTGCCATTCGGGAGCAGTTGCCGAGGAATGACTACAAGGAGTTCCTGGAACTAGTCATCATCTTTCTCGTTGGTGTGCTTTCTCATGGTCATCAGTTTCGGACGCCAGGACCAGTTAATCGCGTGCGCTAGATGGCATGGGCTTCGTACTTGCTGAAAATGTGGATGTTTTGGGAGCAGTTCCATCAGTCCCACAGACCTTCCACATCGAGGTCTCCCGCGACTTCCTTTCAGGACGCAATGTGGGGGACACCTACGTGAGGCAAACGTGTTCATCTGCAAGCTGTATGTTAAAGCATGGATTCAGTGTCCGCTCCCTGGGTTAGCTGCAGCGAATGACCTGCGTCTCCTACAAGATTTTCAGCAGTACGTAGATCCAACAATCGGAGCAGCCGCAGTGTCTTCGTTCGACAAGCATCCCTGGTACCTAAGTGAGCTTTTGGTTGGAATTACTTTCTTTGATTTTAGCCTGTCGCCTGACACAAAGAGAAAACGGTAGAAGTAATGAACACTAAAGAAGGCTCGGAAGATCCACCCTGCTGAGTGCTGGTGCCAGATACTACGGAGAAGAAAGTAGAAGACTTTACGTCAACGACAAAGGACTTATTCTACGTTCTCGGTATGACTTCCTCTTTCCTCCAAAAGGATCCTACCAGGTGCACAGACGACAACGACTTCCAGGTTGCACAGAAGACAGTTTTCAATATTAGACCTGTGAATGACTTGGCGGAGAGTGGAGTTGCCCTTATCTAAGAATTTAACCCCTCACTTACGGTAATGAGGCCATTAAGATGGACCTGGCGTCGCGAACCAGGCGACAACGAGTGCTTGCAAGGCATGAGATCCCCCTTGAGGGGCTAGTAATCACAGCTGACACAGCATGTGAGGGAGGACCTTAGCAGCGCCTTTACACCGATCGTTAACCACGATAGGGATACTAATCATTATTTAGGTAGTATAGGCTATAGAAATAAACATTTGCTCTGCGCAACCCCTGACCCTTCATCGATTTAAAAAAAAAAAAACTTTGCACACGGCGTTTCCTCAGTCAACTGCATAAACTGATAGGGTCGGAACGCAAAAATTAGTTTTGAAAATTTCATCCTATTCGGTCAAAGCACTCTAACATACAGTATATATATATATGTATATATATATATATATATATATATATATATATATATATATATATATATATATATATATATATATATATGTCCATACATACACATATACAGTATACATACATTTGGACGCATAAATACGCACCCGCATACATATATACACACATGCCCATTATACATTCGGACAAATGGGACAGTTACGCCTTCATGTATTTACATGGCAAAGAACTGCCATTATCAAACAAATTTTGTGCTTTATTAACAGAATGGAGTTGTACAGTAAATCTTGATAGATAGTGCAGAGTAGCGAAGTTATGTACACTAGCTTTGAAGAGAGAGAGGCAAAGAGAAAAAGTACATGGAGATGAGATTATCTGTTGTAAGCCACAAACATATGTTTAGAAATACATACATTTAGGATATTCAGCTGAGATTACACATTCACATAACTACACATAATTACATATACAGAAGGTATTGAGCTAAAATTATACCTTCGTATTTATTTGAATATTAGACGCTGAAATATAATTATTAAATATTATGTAATAAAAATATTGAAAGTATTAATTATATTGCTCTTAACAACCTTAGGTGCCTTGACCTTGCTCATATTTGATTTTATTTTACTGGTTATTATTATTATTATTATTATTATTATTATTTTTGTTTGATATATGGAAATACGGGAATAAATATGAAAACAAAAGTATGTATTTTAATTCTGTTATTGAAATAAGACTGAGGATACAGAGTTATGACTTGTATGAGTTGATGAATTTGTCTTTCAGTTTTTTCTGGGAGAATTTTAGTGTTTTAGATTGTTTTATCTCTTGATTAAGTGAATTCCAAAGGTTTGGACCAGTTAAGGATAAGGGTATAGTCGCACAATCTAGAGTATAATTTTGTTTTCTGATGGACGTGTTTGATTGTTTTGTGTTAAAGTGGTGTTGGGTTGGAGAAGCTAATATTTTGTTTTGGATGGTTTTGGAGCAGTCTTATGGACGATTTGATACATACTGTGTGTATATATATATGAGGCAATGTTTGGTTTGTAGATTTCGCTTAGTTTAAGAATTTTTAATTTGTGGAACATTTGATCTGTACTTTCCTTATGCTTGTTCGATTTATAAATTTTCCTAACTGATCTTTTTTACATTACTCCCAATGGCTGTAGCGAAAATTGACGTGTGATTCCGTAAGCACTAATTCAATCTGGCATCTACCCTATAAACGACTTCCATAGTTCACTAAATAACTCTTCCTGCTACCAGTATATACACTCGCTACTCACTCACTCACTACCACTCCAAACGACCACCAACAATAAACTCGAAAGTGTTTATGTATGGCTTAATGCCAACAAACTATCCTTAAAATATTAAAAAAAAACCAGTTTATGTAGTCACCACAAAAAAGAAATCGTTGCCCCTTTTAAATCTACGCATAAATTCAATCCCTGTTCAGTGGCGTACTAAGGGGGGTGCGAGGAGGGGGGTGCCATCGGGAGAGTTGAAATACCAGTACAAGTTTTCAAACCAAATGAAAAATTCGCCAAAGTAAGAAAAAAATTTAAAAATGTTCAAACTATTATAACAGCTTAATGTTAATTTCCACTATAAAATAAATTTTTATTTTTATTGCAATACAAAATTTACAAACGAAAAATTAAATATTTGATAAAAATTACATCGAAAGGCGAACTTTTGTTGACGTTTTAGTCATCAGTTTGTTGAGCATAGCCAGCTGGCTGCAACTGACATTCCAAGTCTTGTTCACTTGACACTGTGACTCCACATACATGAGGTATGTTTCATTAAATAATTATGATAAAGGATAAAGTGCTGGTGTTTATAACAATATCATGGTACTTATACCAGTGTCCAGTAATTTTTGACAATGTGGTATCATAGTGATGTTTAAGTGTTTATAAATGATAATTAATGATGATAATAATAATGATAATTAATTGTCTCTGCTTGTCTGGGTTGATAATCTGATAACTCAATGGGTATCTGGTTGGAAAAAGTTTGAGAACCACTTGTTTGAAGCTTTTCTGTTGTAATCAATTTTTTTTACTTCTTTATTTACTGGATATACTGTTAATTTTCATTTTGTCAGTGGTCTAGTTATTTGTGAGTAATGCTCATAGTTTTCTGCTTTTTTAGGAGTCGTGTTTGCACTTAACCCCCCTCCTCAAAAAAATAATAATAATAATAATAATAATAATAATCACAGACAATTTGTTCAGTTAATGTATTTCAAGTCATAATAGTTCATGCTTGTTATGCATGTTCATGCTTTATAACTTTTGATTTTAAAATTTTGCAGAAAACATCCACTATGAAGCGGAATCGACCCAGTGGATTCCAACAAAGAAAAATGAAGAAGGCAAGAGAAGAGGTGGCTCAGGCAATGTCCGGATCAATTTTGAAGATGTGACGCCTTCAACATCAAGTGTAATAGGAGAAAGTCCTGAAGATATTCAGCCTGGTGAATCTGAAGGGCAAATAGAAGAAGCATCTTCACAAGAGGATTCAAATAAGAGAGCGCAAGGATTGGAGGATGACAATTCATCTTCTAAAAGCAGTGAAACTGATGAAGACGAAGGAGACGCCAGCAGAAGTCCACACCAACAGGAGGAAGACTCTGAAGAAGAAGAGGAGACGGATAGATTTTCAATTTATTCTGATGTCGCTGTTTGGCCAATCCCGGTTCCAAATGACTTGAGAGTTGATCTTATTAAGAGGGGAAGTGAACCCTTCCAAAATAGGGATGGACCTTTCAGTGCAGTTCAAAGACAAAGAGAGAAATTCAAAGGGAAGAGTCGACAGCTGACCACTGCATGGTTCTATAAGGCTCTGCCAAATGGCGAGAAAGTTTTGAGAACATGGATGGTTTACTCTCCATCAAAAGAAAGTTTGTTTTGTTTTGCTGCATACTGTTTGCTCTTGATGACAAAGGAATTGGAACAGATACGTCCATATTGAATGTGACAAAGTTGAAGTAAAGGAATCATTCTTGGGCTTCTTCCCTATTGCCGGAAAGACTGCTGCTGAGCTCACAGGGGATATCCTGAGACATCTGGAGAGAGATAGACTGAACATAAACCTGTGCCGTGGTTAAGGATATGACAACGCTGCAACTATGGCTGGGATTCATGGTGGTGTTCAGTCAAAGATCAGAGAGATTAATCCCAAGGCTTTGTTTGTGCCTTGTGCAAATTATTCTCTGAACCTTTGCGGAGTGCGCTCATTTGGAAGCGTTTCTTCATGTGTGACTTTTTTTGGAACCTTGGAGAGAGTCTATTCCTTCTTTTCAATCTCAACTCATCGATGGGAAGTGCTGATGGAGAATGTAGTCATGACAGTCAAAAGACTTTCCCAGACAAGATGGAGTGCTCATTATGACGCTGTGAAACCAGTGAAGGCAAATTTTGAAAAGCTGACCTCAACCCTTGAAGTACTGTGCGATCCCAAAGAAAATGTGGACACAAGAGGATCAGCTCAGATTTTGCTGTCTGCTGTATGTGATTTCTCTTTTTTGAGTTACCTTTCTTTCTGGTGTGAAGTCCTGTAAGAAATTAATCTCACACAAAAGTATATGCAAACAGTTGGAATCAGCCTTGAAAAGTGCATTGTGAAGCTGCTCCAAGCTCTAAAACTGTTTCTTGAAGATCAGCGCAATGAAATTGTGAAGAGAGCCATTCATTATGCAACTACAAAGTGTGAGGAAATGGACATTTCTATGGAGAGAAGAGGGAGAGTAAAGCTCCGAAAAAGGATGCCAGGAGAGATGGCAAAGGATGCTGGTCTCACATTGCCAGAGGAAGTAAAAAGGGCTATGTTTGAATGTCTTGATCGCTTTCATCAAGAATTGGAGATTCGTTCCAAGGCAATGGATCAAATTCTGTCAATTTTCGCTGTTATTCAGCCAAACACTTTGGTTGTTGCAACAGAAAAAGAACTTCGGAAGTATATTCCAAATTTGACTCAGATTTTCGATGAATTCTCTGATGAAGATATCAGTGTGGAAATTGGACGACTTCGGAGGCATTTGGAAGCTGCCAAAATCAGCGTTGAAGAGGCAAAGAAATGGACAGCATTGGAGTTTCTGGAGTTTATTGTGAAATGGGATTTTTGTGAATCTTTGCCAAGCTTGTCACTGTGTTTGAGATTCTTTTTGAATGTCTGTGTGTCTATTGCTTCATGTGAAAGAAGTTTCCAAATTGAAATTGATAAAAAATTTCTTTCGCTCGACCATGAGTCAGACAAGATTGACAGATCTGGCTTTACTTTCAGTTGAATATGAATATGCAAAGGTGAATTTTGATGAGGTCATTGATCAATTTGCAGAAATTAAGGCTCGAAAGCAGAGACTGTGAATCCTCTCTATTTACCTTTGAAGAATAGGCTGACCGTTGAGACTGGATTTCCTGTTTTTTGTATAAAATAAAATGCAGTATTACCTGTTCACTGAATTTTTAATGTCCTGCATTTTTCTTATTTCCAATTTGCTTATGATAGTACTGTACTGTTTAAAAATCTACTTGCAAACATAATATATTTTTCTGTGTGTTTAAATTTTAAAATTATTTATTGGGGGTGCCAAAGGAAGGATCCGCCCCGGGTGCCAAATACTTTAGGTACGCCCCTGTCCCTGTTCAACGAGTGCAATCGGCCATACTTCTGGGAATTGCCATAGATTCAAACCTCTCATTCAAAGAGTACACTGAAAATCTATGCAACAAATTAGCCAAGGTCCCATTCATAGTTACGAAAGCTGGTGCTACATTCCCAAAACTGGCTCTTCGATCCATAGACTTCACTATGGTCTACCCACACCTACAATACTGAATTATTTGCCAGAATGCTCCTTTGAGGTACCCCCGTGTGAGATGTGTCTTGGCTGTGAAGTAAAAGAGTCCTGTGCTATAAATTGTGTCCTGTTAGCCAAGTATGAGTTGAACCATCTTAAGGCCAGTCCACTGAAGCTGTAGTGTTCGAGTTTTTTTAAAGCGTATGTCATGAGGTACTGTGTCAAAGGACTTAGTTAGATCAAGTGGGATGATTACTGAATTTTTTTGTAATAGTAATAATAATAATAATAATAATAATAATGTTCTGGGGTTCTTTAACTTTCTCAACGGGTCACGTGACGGAAGGGACCTACGACTTTACGTGGGATATCCGAACCCCTACCCCACCAAGGAGTAATCTTAATTCCTGAAGAATCCGAAATCCGAACAGAGACTCGAACGTAGGACCTCCAGATCAACAACCCGGCGACCTACCAATAGATAACCCTGACGGGTCTTCCTTCGTGGAATAAATGCGTTGCAAACGAAACAAAAAATGGAATAAAATAAGATAATCAAGAATAAGAAAAAGAAAAAAAAAATGAATGAAAATAAACAAAATTCTTAATGAAACGACATTAAAATTTCGCGAAATAAACAATATTATTTCCTCGTAATAAAGTTTCTTTTCATGATTTCATGAAAAAATTAAGGAATAGTTTTTATTATTTGAAAACCGGTCACTAAAATAATTTTTCTCTCTTCTTATTCTAACATAAAGTATGAGCTCATGTAGCAATGCCAGCTATATATATATATATATATATATATATAATATTATATATATATATTAGGTGAAGCTAGTTCAGAAGTCGAACCTGGACCTTCAGATTCCGACTCCAGCTTTCAATAAACCGAATTACGAGAGCTCTCTGGATATATGCATAGATCTCTCTCTCTCTCTCTCTCTCTCTCTCTCTCTCTCTCTCTTCTCTCTCTCTCTCTCTCTCTCCGTGTGTGTATATATATATATATATATATATATATATATATATATATATGAGTGTGTGTGTGAGTTGTGTGCGCGCGTGTGAATATACATCAGATTAGAAATAAAAAAAATAACGTTAGTACGACGCAAAACGCAAAGCAAAGTTAGACGCACTCTTCCGCTCCTAAAATCGAGACCAAGTTGAAATTCAGTGGCCGATGTATTCGTTTTGACGGAATCGTGTGACGTCATAATGGAAACATCACAAAATTTATTTACAATATATATATATATATATATATATATATATATATATATATATATATATATCTTTGGTAATATTTCTGATTCCTTTATTTCAGTTGCTATTAAAATTCAATTGAGTGTTATTCTTTCAATCGATTTCCATTACAGATAAGAAAAATGAAAAAATAAGTTAACAACAAAAAAAGAAAAAAGGGATTTGAGATGCATTCAGAAATAATTCCGCTGATCTTCTTCCTAATTCCTTATACACCCTCATTTAAAACAATTGTTTTACGTTCTTTAGTGTAACGAATATGTGGAGTCTCTCTCTCTCTCTCTCTCTCTCTTGTTTTGAACGGCATTCCAAAGTAGAATTTTTTTTTCTTTCGCAAAACCAGTGAAATCGAGTTTATATTTAAGAATTTTTGGCCGTGTTTGCAACGAACTCGAAATGAAAATTTGAACGTGAGTGAACAGAATTACTTTGTACAACGGTTTCTACTATTATTTCATAAAGGTTTTACTAAATAGTTCGACGTATTATATATATATATATATATATTCTTTGCTGGCGCACATACACACACATAAAAATATATATAATTGCAAGTACAACTTCGGAAAAAAGCTTGCTTAGAAATATAAAATTTATAAAAAGCATACAAAATTATAAATTGGTTAGTTTGCTCTATTTGGTAACAGTAAAAAAAATTTCTGAACAAAACCCAATCATTACTAATTAGTAATTTTTTTATGCTTTAGAAATTTTATCTTCGTAGGTGAACTTTTTTCCTGAAACTGTAGAGCATACTTACTGTTCTAGTTAATAAAATTAGAGAAAGGAGCTGAATATGGCAGAATTTTTTTTATTACAAGACTTTAATAAGGCTTTATTACGGTATTATAAATAACACTGAGAAGTTAATCCTTCCTACTTTGTAATTGAAGTGGTAAAGGAATAACGCACTTAAATACCGAATTATAAAGTCGAGTTTAGATTATCTATACTCGTACAAGCGCGTATGTGGCATAGGCGATATTAATTTCCGGAGTTCGCTTCCGCAATTTTTTTGCTTTGTTTGCAAATAATAAAGATTAAATATTATTCGTAATTTAATTTATTCAGTCAAAATAGTGAAGTTATTTCGGGACGAAAGTGAGTTAAACTGAATTCAACCTTAAAAAAAAAAAAGCCATCTTATTTAGTCGAATGGATGAAATGAAACAAAATTTTTGCAGAAAATTCTTGAACTTTTTTAGGATTTTTTAAGATAATTTCGAATAAAGTATAGATGAAGGTATAATATAAATTTCAGTTTGATTATAGCTTTCTACCGTACTAAATCATTAGTATTGAATATTGACCATGAATATTGACCATGTATTTAATAGTATACGAAAAAAGGTAAAAAGTAATAAATAAAAATATTAAACTGGGCAGGAGGGAGCGTCAAACGTCGAGATGGCTTACTAGGATGAATTCAAAGTGAGGACTTTGAAAAAGGGGAAAGGAAGCCTTGGCATAAAATGAGGGAAGGGTCAGGAGCGAGGGAAAGAGAGAGAGTGGGGTTTCTGTTTGGTTGAGGATCACACTCTGAGGTCCGCAGATCAATAGCAACAAGCTAACTGGTGGCACTCTCACGCCGAACTGCCTGCCTGCCTGCCTGCCTGCCTGCCTGCTTCCCTCACTCCCTTTCCACCCCCCCCCCCCGTCTGCCCGCGCCCTCCTCCTCCTCCAAGGAGAAGAAGAGAGAAAGCTCAAATTTCGTCTTTGAATAAGTGACGGAATGCGGACGAAGAAAAAAGGAACACGAGACTTTATTTGGCGAGTTTTGCCGTAGGCGGGAAAGGCATTCATATCATTAAGTTTGAGAGGAAGTAATACTTTTATAATGTTTTGAGTACGGTCGTGAAGAAGCTTTTAAAAAGTTTATTCCTATCCAGACTCTCTTTCGGGGAACGCGTTTAATAACAAAGCTAACTCGGGCAAATTGTGTTCCTTCGTATATAAACTGGAACATAAAATAAAGTACACGAGATGAAGGCAAACGTATAGTTTTATACGGGTGTCATTCAATACGTTCGGATGACCCAAGAAACCTCACTAAACTCGCTGGAAATAGTTCATAATTCGAAAGAAACGACCTCATTCAGAAATGAGGCGTTAAAAACGGCGATTGTTAATTCTAATTGGGACATCAACATCTTTATAGAAGCGACTATATACCCGCAATAGCGGAGGAACGGCCGCGAATCCACAGTTCATTCGAGGAGTTACGCTCCCTCCAATGACGAGCGTCTATCAATAAAAGTGGTCGAATGGGGCACTTTTTCCTAATGGCAGACAACGATTTCTCTCTCGAGTAAATGTTATCGGTGGAAGAAGAAAAAGAAAAAGAAGAAAAAGAAGAAAAACAAAAACAAAAAGAAGATGATTATGATGATGATAATGATGATTATGATGAAAAGAAAGCGTCGCCGGTGTGTCCGTGACACTTTCAGAATGTAAAATGGAAAATGGATAAGGGAAAATATTTTGTCTTATTTCCCTCGCTCTATCTCGCTCTATCTTCCTTTAAATGTGTGTATGTCTTTTGTGCACTTTATACACATTTCATATTACTTAAAGCAAAATTTTAGCCAAAATGAAATTAAACGTAAGAAATATTTAATTCTATTTATTTTTGCAGAGTTGAAAAAAAACTTTATTTTTACTTAACTGAATCGAATCAACATCTTGCGTTTAATTAAAATGTACGAAAGATATATATATATATATATATATATTGGATAGAGAGCTCTATATATAGTTTAAGACTCTTTTCAGTCAGTTTACACAGGGTCTTCAATAAAGGACTGATGCTTTTTAAATTAAAATGTAATGTAGAATGGTCACTCCTTCCTTGAAGACCCTGTAGATTTCCGAGAAGAGGCAGTTCCCGAAACTCACTCACACACACACACACACACACATACATTTTTTTTTATATGTGTTTATGACAGTGGTACAGAAAGACAAGAAATATTTACAAAAAACTGAGACTTAATTCACAAAAGGAAAAAGAAACTTTATATTTGCTTGAAGGCATATCGTATTATAGAATAGAAAAACATCCTTTGTTTTTCGTGTATTCAGTCTATGTATTGAAAGTGAAATTGAGAAGAGAAAAGGCCTATTTTTAACCGACTCACGTTCCGACAACTTTCAACATGGCATTGTTGTTTGCAAACGCATCTCATCCAAATCCATTTCATCTCTCATCCGACCATTTCTGACCGCGGTTCGAAGACTCTAAAACGTTTGGTGGGAGGAGTTGTTATAGCTTCCAGTTGCATTTAATTCTGCTCGTAAGTTTCGATATTTTCCCTTTTCCTTTCATCCTTAATACTCTCTCTCTCTCTCTCTCTCTCTCTCTCTCTCTCTCTCTCTCTCTATTTTATCGTTCCCTTATCCGTTTATTGTCGTGTTTTCCTACTTTTTCTGTCTGTGGCCGCCCCTTCTCCCTTCCGTCGTTGCACTTTGCGTGATCAAACGGAGCCTGAGAGAGAGAGAGAGAGAGAGAGAGAGAGAGAGAGACGAGAGAGAGAGAGAGAGGGAGCAAAAGTGGGTTGCTGCCTTAATTGACAGGAATCTGATGGAAGAGGCTGTTGAGGTTTTTCTTTGTGATTCGGAGAGTATTGAAATTTACCAAAGAGAGAGAGAGACAGAGAGAGAGAGAGAGAGAGATAATCAAAGTAAAGAAAAATCTTTTTGAGACTATTTATTCGTTGTCAGTTTCAGATTTAACATTTTAGTATATATATATATATATATATATATATATATATATATATATATATATATATATATATATATATATATATATATAGATATATAGATATTCCATTTATTCGCAACAGGAACTAAAGATTAAGGCTTGTAAATGTAAATAATCCTCTATTTTGCTCCGTTCTAATGCTTTTAAATTCATTACAATTTTTTAATCAGAGGATAATTATGGATCATAACTTGAGTGACATTTGGCGGAAAAAATAATTACTCTTTTGTGTGTTAGAAATTCGCAGAAATTGCTTTTTGCATTCATTAATTACCTTTTGAATAAGGAAATGGATATAAGACCTATGATATAGTCACTCGCTGAGATAAAACAATTACCGTGATGGTTCAATGATATATATATATATACTCGTACATTCTAAGATTTTGATTGACAAGATATGGAGTTTTTCCAGATACTGTATTTCAGTTAGTGAAATACGGATACAAATTGCCGTAGACTTTATTTCAACAATTTATGTATTTATTTATTTATTTATTTATTTGTTTGTTTCAGTGTTCGCGAATTGCTTTCAGGATTAAACCAGAAAGTTCTGTTCCATATGGACTAGTTATTAATTCCGTATATGTTCAGACTGCAGTTCTGAAGTCGTTCACATACGTCAATTCTCTTATATAAACTAAGACGGACATTAAGTAACATTCTAACAGCGACATCAGGACACACTCCTTTCAAATGTACATTTTTTGTTCCTCAATGGTGCGTGGCCATGACTTGTAAACCCACAAAGAAAAGAAGTGAACATTCGAAATGAATGTGCCAACGTTTCTACTAGAATGTTAGGAAATGTTTGTAGTAGAGTAAGACAATTAACATATGCAAATTACTGCAGTTTGACTATGTACCGAACATGCTGACGTCGGGGCAGGACATTTGGTTGATATAATATATATATATATATATATATATATATATATATATATATATATATATATATATATATGTGTGTGTGTGTGTGTGTGTGTGTGTGTGTGTGTGTGTGTGTGTGTGTTCTTTGGGTTTTATATTTACTTATTATTTTTTAAGAAAAACAGATTACCTTTTATGCCCTCGAGAGTTGAAATTATGGTCAGAGTTAAACCGCAAAACGAATAATTTATTGAAGGCAAAAGTTATAAATAATTCAAAGGTAAATTTAAAACGCATTTTGAAATATTGCTTCAAATATGGCAGTAAACCATTCAGGCAAAAAAAAAAAAAAAAAAAAAAAAAAAAATATATTATATATATATATATATATATATATATATATAATTTTATGCTAAAGTTTTACGAAAACACACAAACAAGAAGAGGTGTTCATCAGAAAGTAGGAAAGAAATATGTTTGTTATGATAAACATGTATATGAAATTATATTCAATGGCTAGTGGCGGCCTCTGAGCGCGGATAAACTAGACCGAATGCGAAACATTGTATGCAATTTAAATGAAGCGTCTCTGAGAGATCTTTGCCGCTTTACCAAGTAGGAGGAAAAGACGTGAAGGGGGAAAGAGAAGGGTAAAGAAAAGACCCCCCGAAAGCCCCGTTGGAAATATCCCCTTAGAAAGATCCTGGAAAGCACCCCAAGGGGTACTTTGCCAACTTTGCGAGGAGAGAGGTACGATAGCGATGCGAAGATGTGAACCAACTTCAACTGCGCTACAAAACGGAAAAGCAACGCTGAAAAAAAAATTCTACAAAATTCTACAGAATTTTACAGAATTCGGCATCTCAGCTTTGCATTCTTTACAACATTAAAAGAAACAGAGACACCGTTTGCACCCGAGTAACAACAATCGTATAATCCTTAAAAAACAGTAAAATAAAATTTTTCTTTTGAAGAGCAAATGGGTGTAATCGAAGAGCGATTATTTGAAATCATCATGACAGTTTCTTCTTGCTAAAATATTAATCACATTAAAATAGTTTTTTTTTTTTTTTTTTAAAGGCAAAATTATTTGTTGCAAAATGTGAAATGAATTAAAATTATCGTTATGTGAGGCACTGAGTCTCTCTCTCTCTCTCTCTCTCTCTCTCTCTCTCTCTCTCAAAACAACCAATGCTGACAGAAAAATAATGAAATGGGAGTTATAGATAAAAATTAAAAAAAAAAAAATATATATTATATATATTATATATATATAATATATAGAGTATACCTATTTATAAAAAAATTACACCATGCTTATACTTACGTGGTGTACTCACGTGTATCTAGTTGTACCCGGATGACTACACAAACACAAATAGAGGATAGAGCGATATACTCTAGTACACATAACTGGCGCACGCACACACACTAGTTATATTTTTAAGGAATGATGAGGTCACTGCATAGCAATTTAAAAAAGGTGAGCAAACCTCACTA